>OU026157.1:140208678-140808678 GCA_907269105.1 Volucella inanis
AATGAAATAATACAAGTTACGCCATCTCTTAGCAAACCGCATGAATGTTATAGACCCAATACATTTTTTTTAACTGCTATTTCGTTTAATTTGAATTTGTTTTCACAAGCATTTGTAATTTTAATACCAATACCTTCTAGTATAATTTTTTTTTTTTTTTTTTTTTGTGACTTGGGAGATAGCGAATAACTCGCTGAACATTTAATTTTTTCCTTCGAAGATTTCAGTATATTCCTTGATGCAGTAGTTTTCTTAAAAGA
The DNA here is from genome assembly GCA_907269105.1 of Volucella inanis. Classification (NCBI taxonomy): domain Eukaryota; kingdom Metazoa; phylum Arthropoda; class Insecta; order Diptera; family Syrphidae; genus Volucella; species Volucella inanis. The sequence goes on from OU026157.1 coordinate 140,208,939, forward strand.
AAAATCCCAAAATCAACTTTTTTTTTTTGGCGGTCACACTTAGTGTGCCCCTTAAATCCCCAACCCTTACCTTGCATTTTCTTCTTGGTTTGAAACTTGAAAACTAAGAAGTCACAAGTGATAAGTCAAGTGATTGTTCGCAATAGGACATTATTGATATGTTTTCCGTCTGAAAATTTTCGGAGTTCGCAATGTCGTAATTTTTTTTTTTTTTACTTTTTCTAATTTCGGTGATAGCTTCTGGAAAACAAATTGCCGTATACTTCTTTTGATTGCCATTGGCACTGAAACAAATTTTTATAATAATACTCAGCAAATTCTTCAATAAGTGGCTTTAAAACAAGTGTCATTATAATGCCATTTTAAGTTCAATCAAAAATTGTTTTAAAAAAAATATTTTGTTTAGTAAATACTCGTAATTACGCATCCAAAATTTCAGACTTTTGCGGGTAGAAGCGTCATTTCTTTTTGAGACAACGCTCAATCTCAATACGATCGAACGAGCGAAAAACGTTCACCAATTATAATAATTCAACCTTCTCGTTGATTTGATAGGCTTTTTTTGACAGATCACGCGTGACTCCTATCAAACTGCTTTGTCATTTTTGTTCAGTATCGTTTGGCAAGTCAACATGGAAAGACTAACACCACAACAGCGTCTCCAAATTGTTCAGCTGTATTATGAAAATCAGCGTTCTATGAGAAATGTATTTCGTCCGATTCGAGGAACTACGATGCGCATAATCGACCTACGATTGCCGATACCATTCGCAAATTTGAGTCCCAGTTTACATTAGCGGATGATACTCGACCTGTTAGACCACATCCAGCACGTAGTGAAGAGACTATAGTAGCTGTAGCTGACAGTGTACGCGAATACCGTGACGAATCGATTTGAAGTCGTTTTCAGCAGCTTGGCTTGGCGTATTTTACGTGAGGATCTCGGCCTAAAAGCATAGAAAATTCAACTTTTGCAAGAATTGAAGCCAGACGACTTAAATTTGCGACATATTTTCAGTGAATGGGCTCTGGGAAAACTCAATGAAAATCCGCAATTAAAAACAACGGTATGGTGTGGTTTATGGGGTGGTGGAATCATTGGTCCATATTTCTTCAAAAATGAGGCAAATCAGAATGTTACCGTCAGGTAACCGTTATCGCGCCATGTTAACGGACTATGTGCTTCCTGAAATTCAAGCACATAGTCTCGGTGAGTTCTGGTTTCAACAAGAGCCATACTGGGCGTGAAACAATGGACTTGTTGAGAAATCATTTTGGTGAGCACTTATGAGAATTTCACGTTTTGCTACGGTAAACTGGCCGCCTAGATCGTGCGATTTCACACCTTTGGACTATTTTCTCTGGGGATATGTAAAGTCTGAGGTCTTTAGGGGTAAGACAGCTCCGATTGACGCTTTGGAAGCCAACATTACTAATGTTATCCACCAGATATAAGTCGCTATGCTCGAACGAGTCGCCCTAAGTTGGACCTTCCGAATGGACCACCTCAGACGTAGTCGTGGCCAACATTTACATGACATCATTTTTAAAAATTAAATGCCATGAATTGTTCTTTTAACCGATAATAAAAATTTTAAGTTGACTTCCAAATTTATGTGTTTTATTTTACATTATAAACCAAACCTCACGATGAACCACCCTATATTTTTTATACTTTTATACTTTTGTCTCTTGTTGCCCAATCATATCAAATTTATTTTCGTTTCATCGGACCAAAAACTAATTCGTTTTTCTCGGTATTCTATGGAGAATTGGAAAGGATTTCTTTGTTGCCTCTTGGTAAGAAGTTCCTGGGGCTTTTCGAATAGATGAGAGTAAACGGGAACTTGTCTTGCCAGTTTTTTTTTTTTTTTTAGAACAGTGGGAAGGAGATTGGCAAAACTACAATAGTTTAGTCTAATATATGCAGCTGACTTTAAGGTTTTGGAAATCAACTCTCAGTTGTTGTTTTCTAAGTAAACCTGGAAGTAAATATCTTAAACACTTCTGGTCGTAACCGAATCTTCCAGTACAGTACACAGTACACTCCGCGACCCATATTACCATATGAATGGATTTTGCTTACATTATACATAAATATATAAAGAAGCAAAAATATAACCATACATGTATGTACGTAGTTATGGACTCTAACGAAAAATATCGAGTTCTTAGGAAAGTTTTCTACCCGGCGAACGAGGATATCCAAACGGTAAAAAAAAAGTCAAGAAAAAAAAAAAAGAATCCTGTTCTAGAGAAGACATAGTTGATCGTTTATCATGTAAACAGTGCAAAAAAGCCTGCAACCCCATTTTCACCAGCCACCAGAGATGGGGGAACAATAGACGAACTTCAGAAGCATGGAAGAACAGAACAAGAAGACATTGGTTTAAAATCAAAATGTTTTAAAAAATAAAACATAAATAAATTAATGGCGCAATAGTCGGGTGTAGAACGTAAGAAACGTTCATAGGCAGAATATTTCACTTTCAGATATTTTGCATTTGCATTATATTACAGACTATTTTTTTCTGCTTTTCGATGAACAGTTTATAATGTCAATTTATACTGAAGAATCCAAAGTCAGTTATTGAACAAATACATATACATATATGTAACACGAAATTCGATTTCAAGTTTGAATCGGAAATGAGTTCTTTCAGCTTCTGGAACCTTGTATTGTTTGCAAAATGTAAAACAGCTAGGAATTCGTTGCATATATACGTCCTGGTGCAAAATGAAGTTGTTTTGCTAGAGCTTGAATGCATGTTCACTTTAAAAGCCAAATGTAAATGATGTAAGACCCAATTACCAAGTCAGAACTATTAAAAAAAATTTTAACAATCGCAAACGCTTCGCTTTTCTGACAATATGTTGAAGAAAAATTTTCCAACATCTGAAAATCGTAGCTTAAAGTGACATTCCAATGCACGACAGTGAAACTCAACATTAACAAATAATTTAAAAATGTTCTGAGGTAAATTCAGTTTTTTCCTTGTAAAAATAAGTATTTAAAGGACAAGCAGTTGTACTTAGCAATACAAAACACCAGCTGTTTTTTTTTTTTTTCTTTTTAATCAATATAGGATAGGTGTACAGGAACAGTAAACACTGGCGCTTTATTTACACTGCTAATATAAACAACTAAAAATAAATTAATTAAATTTTAGTTTATTTGCGATTTCCGTGCAAACATATATGTATTTTTTTAAAAATAACAACAAAAAATACTAAATCCCAGGTATATATTAACGCACGCAGTAATTTTCCTTTATCGCTCTGAAAGATACCTATTAATCGATATGGGCAAGAAGCACGTCCATCAAGGTCACAAGATTTGGCTGGATCTTTTATATTCTCCACTTGAAAGTAAGAAAAAAAAAAAACAAAAATCCTTTTTCTCTACTCATTTCTGAATATATAAATTAATTTTCACTTTCTCTACACAATTTTCACATAATTTCCAAACTATGTAAGTGACTGCGATGTGAACTTTTTTACAAAAATTGGAAATTTTCTTCGCCATTATAGAAGTTGAAAATGAAAAATTTGTAGGCATGGACATCAATGTTTTCACTTACCATATTACAATTAATTTAAAAGCAAAGTAGTGGGAATTTATTTAGTTTTGATTATTTGCTCAGTATTTTGTATTTTGAAACGCTTTAAATAATTGCAAAATAAGCGTGTAAAAGTTTTAAGTACTATTCTCCTCTCGAGGCAAAAAAAAATTAGCACAAATCGTTCTGATTCAAGGCGAAATGTCAATTAAACTGACGCTTTTATTCGCCGTGATTTGAGGTAGCCATGTTGATTTGGTAGAAATGTGAAAGCGATGATGGCACTGCCAGACAAGAAAAAAAAACTGAATAATCTTTTGCGATAAACTATGGAAATATGTTGAACTTTGACTAATGTATTATACTTATCTATATATAAATAAATATATCCGTGAAAAGGATAAATACTTTTGCAAAAATTTTAACTCATCTAAAGCACCACGCTCTTATCTGCTCTTTAAAATCGCTTCATTTTCATTTTGAATATATTTATTTCATTTAAAAACATTTAGAAACTATAAGGACAATAACTTTTTATTTTTTATTTATATGGTTTTATTTTTTTTATTTATTAAAATATCAACATGCAATTAAAGATTGTTACTAATATAAAAGTGTACGAGCAATTAGCAGCAAAAGCTTTCGGCTCTTGGAATTGTTAATATTACTGCAATATAGAGGTATTTTGAGTTTTACAAATATTTTTTTAAATATATCAATATTGCTTTGAGTTGAATCCTTGAAAAGCTCCTGTAGCTTTTGATTTTTACTAAAAATGTTTTGCAATATTGAACATGTTGATATGAAGCATGGGCTGAATAAATGTGTTACGTGTAATAGATTGGAGAGCATACTGTTTTGATCAGATGCTACTGAGTGTATTCTGTATAGCCGAGGTGGAGTCGGATAACGATTATAATGTCAAATTTGAGAAATTGCGAATGACTGTGTTAAAATGATGTTCAAAATGTTTCCTTCCATTTATGATTTATATATCTCATCATTCCTTTCGGATCTCTTGTAAATAGAAAAAACTGATTCATTGTACAAGGACTATGGTGGTTCAGTTGCTGTAAATTTGGACTTTTTAAAGAGGGATAGACTTAGTATAATAGGATGCGGTGTATTGCGAAAGGAATCTATTACCGAACCTGTTTGAAAAAAAAGTTTGACATTGAATTTTGAAATGACTTCAGGGTATCGTTCTTTATTTTATCTGAGCCCCGGTGTCAGCAAGATATTTATGGTTGGTGTGGTTGAAAGGGCACCTTGGCTTTTCCTTGCTGCTTTGTAGTATGTTGGTGCGATTATGTTCATTGATTTTAGACAGAAACCGTTAAGGGTCAAAGCATAATCCAGTTTACTTAAGACTAACATTTTGTTTCTTTGGAATACTTTCATTAAGACCTTAATTTCATCTTATGAAGTAAACATTTGGGCATTCTTGGAAGTATTTTTCGATTCTGAATTTTCTGTATTTCAAAAATCATTTGAAATATACCCAACCATCGCAATTAAAAACTTTAGATATATTGTATGTCATATGTACAATATAGTATGTAGATCTTCTTCGAGGAATTGACTGAGCAAATTAAGTGTAAATTTTCTGTTGTTATCTTTCTTTGTTGTGCGGTTTCCATATTTTTAGCAACGTTTAGTTCTTATTCGATATTCTTAATTGTAACAATTGCATTTTTTTTTTTTTTAATTTAGTAATTGCAAGTGGTAGTTCGGATAATCGAATTATGCATATTGAGGATTACAAGGTTAGAAGAAAGAAAATTCTTTGAAATAAGAGAAAATAAATCATAATTATCACTCTTTAAATTGTAATCCAATTAATATCTGTAAGTCAGGAGTTGCTTAAAAACCCATAGAAACAGATAAAGCTTGATTGGATCTTCTTCTTAACTCTAAACTTCTAAACTCTGAGTGAAATCTGCGTTTTCAAACATTACACCATCTCTCTTTCTTTTGAGCCTAGCAGCGAAATGTCGTCTGCTAGGTCTGATCGTTTCTTGTGATAGTCCCCCTTCAAGCAGTGGCCAAGAAAAAGGCGTCCTATAATGCGATTTCATCAGCGTTTAATGTTTAAATATTTGGCAAAGTTTATTTTTTTTTATTTTATGACAAAATTTTCCACGAAATTGTGTTTATGTTTCTGGCTTTAACGAGTTTTTTTCTGATTTTTTTAAACGTTCGGATACCAACGGTTTTCTGAAGTTTTAAGCACATTCTCGACGTGAACTAAAGACGCGTTCAGGACCATGCATATATTTCTTTGAAAAGCGATTTGCTAGGATAAACTCTAAAAGCCATCTACATTTTTAGGTAATTTATGCGAAATTCGAATTGAAGAATACTCGTACAAAAATGAAAATGTTTCGGACTTAGATACATAGTGAGAAAATTGACTTATTTGGATTTCGTAACCTTCTCTAACTAATATTTTGTTTCATTTGTAAATTCTTTTATTTCGTGGAAACATTTTTGAAATTGTAGTCACACAAGTTAAACAGAAGAAGAAACCTTCAAGTTCCATTTAAAACAGCAAAGGTTGAACATCTATTACGATTTAAATTTAAAAATATTTGGTTATAGAAATTTCATAAAGGCTACTAGGGAGTTTTGATCGCTATTGCTTAACGATAACAACTGAAGTACAAGTCAAGGGTGAATAAATCCTATACATCCTTATACATTTAAAATACTTGCATAGAAACGACGAAGTCGAAAACCATAATTTTTTGAGACACCTTTTTTTGGACCGGTTAGGGATACCAAACAGAATTGGCGAAAGTTTTCGATTGTGGAAAAACACGCAAACATTTGCTTGTCGGAATATAATATAAGCAGATACCTTAGAAATATTTTACAACACATAAGTGCACCTCTAGATGAGCCAAAAGTGCTTTAGCCCCTACAAAAGGATGCGAATGTGAAGATAATCTGTCACATGGCCTTTACCCGGCCTATGCTTGTATTTCGATGTCCCGTGTGGTTCAACGTGAGAGCAAGCTTAATGGAACATATTCGGGTGTTCGAAAGGGCCTGTCTTAGGACTTGTCTTCGCCTGTACATAACATTAGAATCGGAGTTAATTAAATATTATCCTAACGAGGACAATTTCGTAATTAAGCTGACTTGAAAGCACTTTGATAGAGCAATTATTTATTTTAGAGTGCGAGAGTGTGCGCTTTAATGGCTTCATTCAGTCAGAGACGTTCCTCTATTTTGATAATAAAGGGCTGATCCAGGACAAATAAGTGGTGCCGCTAATCTTCCACGTTGCTCGAGCAGCTGCAGACAGGCGACTCAACTACGACAGAGACGTCGCATACGACAGTGCGGAGCGTCTCCGGCTTATTAGAATGCTAGGGAGTGATTTGAGGGATGTTGCTCAGCAGCACCATGAATTTTGGTGGCTCAGTGAAGGAGAGGAAATGTCTAGGACGTTTCCTTAAAATTCGTGGTGATGTTATTAGATCGCAAAGTCGGTATGCTTAATTCTTAAGACATGGTCTACTTACCTAGTTTAGGTTGTTTAAGGTAGACTTAAAATTATAAAAAAGAGATAGGTAACACAAAAAAAAGTACGTATTTAATTACGTAACGTAGATAGATAGTTTAAGTAGATTAAGTATTATTTTGTAAGTAGTTTTAAGTCCTATATAATAAACAAAATGTCCTTTAACTAAGTTTTTGTTAAAACAATTTACATTTTCTTAGTCTTAAATTAACTTAAATAAATTAATGATAAAAAAATTAAATTAGTATAGATATGTACGTCGAAAGGCATAGTTTTAAGTATTAGGTTTAGTTTAGTGCGCCCTTATAGGGCCAGTAGGTACAAATAACATAAACCAAGTTAATTAAGCTAATTTTTAAGCGTTTTTTTTTTATTTAACTTGTAAGAATCAATAAATGAATTCCAATAAAAATGCAAAAAAAAAAAAATAATAATAATAATAATCTACTATATAGAATTATCCGGCCTGTGTTTGTATTTGGAATTCCCGCATGGTTAAACATGCGAGCAAGTTCATTGGGAACTGTTTCGAATGTTTGAGAGAGATTGGTTTCCCTTGTATAGAACACCAAAATTGGATTACATACGGTTTGATCCTAATGAAGTTCTGTACAACTAATTCGAAAAACCATTCGGAACTAACAAACGTTTTATTGGTTTCATTCTCCTAGAGGCCGACTTATACGTTGATGTATTCAATTTCTGTGAAGCTTTATTTGAAAGCAAAATCGGTTTGCCTAGCATAAAATTAAGATAACTTGACTTAGTTGATTATTCAATATTTTGAAGTAAAAGGTTAATTATTCAAGAGGAATGGAAATATGGAGTTATCCTAGCTATGAACGAAAAAGGTGACTCAAAAGAATGCGATAACTATATGGGGGATAACGTTCATCACGACAGCCCTTATCAGTTATCATATATACAAAACGTTTTTCGAGCAAGAACTGCTGAAAAAAAAGCTTGCCAAAAATAAAAAGGTCTTTACCTGTTTTATAGACATGATAAAACCTTTTTGGTGGCGGAAGGACTAGAACACGTAAGAACATGCAATGTAATGTTAGACAAATTCAAAACATCTCAAGAAAACATGGAAGGCTACAGAATAGATTATAGACAGATTCAACCAATCCATCTCCATATGATGACATAGTGCTTTTTGAAAATAGTGAAAAAAGTATGCAAAATAATGTAAAGGTTTCGAAAGATACATAAGAAACGTAGAAACAATAACTTAATATTAATTAGACAAAATTTGTGGTGATTGGTAAATGAAACTAGAGTAGCAAGAGTAATTGTGTATAGAGATGTCATTGAGTAGGTCCAAAGATATACGAGTAAGTACCTGGGAAGTATTATTAACAGCAAGGGAAATTCGGAAGACGAATTAAAGTGGCAAATAGATTGTACCCTTAATAAAGAAAAAAGTTCCTAGACAACAATGTGAAAAAAGGAACGAAGCTATTAGAAAGCAACTAAAATACATGCCAATTTGGCTTAACTAATACTCGAGAAAAAGAAACTAAGATTTGGACATTTAGTGCGCATGGAAGAGAATAGAAGAAAATTTGGGAAACAAAATCCTTTAACACTTCAGTCGAAAAAAATCTGAAAGAAGCTGGGGAAAGATGGGTTAAACAAATCAGGGAACCACTGATGCCACCTGGACACCGTATTATGTATGTATGCAACTTAGTTGAACTTATCTTAAAACATTATTCCTTATCGCAATTTATATGTTAATTAATTAAATTGAATAAAAACGCAGTAAAATGAAGTGAATACCTGAAATTTAAAAATTAGAGCAAACCGATCCATATCTGTAGAGAATCCTCTTACAATTCACCAATCCATTTGGATTAAGATACATTTTTCTTTTTTGGGCAGACTTTCTGTTAAACTCAACGGTGTTTTTAGCTAAATTGAATTTACATAAACATAATATTGATATGCATATGTACTATAAGTATACTATACACGGATCTCTCAGAAAAAAGAAAACTTCTCTAATAAGCATACCTGGATGGCACATGTACATATAAAAATATATCAAAATATCGCAAGACAATTTCATTATGCAAATAAAATAAGAATCCATTTATAAAATTAGAATCAATTCAAATAAAAACAAAAAAACGAATATCTTTCACATACATAGTTTTCATAGTCATTTTAGTCTTACATCATCAATTTTTTATCCATTTTTGTTCGCTTCTTGCCAAAAAACAAAAATAAAAGAAATAGACTCGACTGCGCTTAATGATGGCCGGGACATAGCATTCGTTATAATAACTATAAACTTAAACATCGTCCCCCTTCGGTTCTTTTAGCCACTTGGACATGGAAGCAAATATATTGGCCTAACTTTTGTTCATTTAAAAACACTGCGTTGCTCGAATTTAGAAAGCAAATTTGCTTTTTGTCTATTTTTGGAATGACTATTATTTTCAGAACGTGCAGGGAGGAAAGTGGATATGCAGCGCGGGCTTTTCGTATTTTTTTTTCCGACTTTTCTCGTCCGTCATATCTTTTTTTCGAGCATGGATAGATTATACTCATGCAAGAACTCTGCATAACCTATAGATAGATACACATTCGTTGTGCTCCATATTTCCCTTTAGCGGAGAAATTTACGTTCTTATATTGTAAAACTATTTTTAGATCCAATTTTAGAAGTTGTTTAGCCGATGGAGCTTCAATATTGGGTCAAAGAAGTTTCCACTACTTTAAGGGAGACCAGAATTTTTTTAATTCAAAAAATAAAGCACATAACAAAATAAATACTTTAATTAGGAATTTCACAAAAAACAAAAAAATACAAAACTTTTCCAAGAGTGATCCAGTCCTAGCACATTCATGTATGTATGTACATATGCATACCTCAATTATAATGCAAATGATTGAATTTCGAATGCAAGCTATTTTCAAAGTAAATCAGCGCGAAATCGCATAAATCACGAACAAAAATCGAGGTTATAACAACTGTTCCCCCTGAAGTTCTACCCGCTCGCAACCTAAAATGGCCAATGGAATGGGACAATGGTAGAAACAACTATACTTACGGATACATACTTTGTTCGTCCTTATAACGATATATAGGCAGCAATTATCGATTGATCCCATTTCGAGTACGTTTCACGTGTGTCACAATGCTTAAATGTCAGCAAAAGAACCAAGACCAAGAACCAGTAGCTACTCAATGCTGCACAATACAGTCTTCTTCTCGTGGTACTCGTAGAACCCCCAATCGCATAATGCCAGAAGAACAAGAAATATCCTTAATTTTTCACATTGCATCGCAATCTCTTGGACGAGTGGAATTCCAGAAGTTTTTCGTTTTTCTCAAAACCTAATTAAAGCATTTTCAGCAGGGAATCCATTAGAGCAGACAGTATTATTGTTTATAGCCGTGTCCTGGCCATGATGCGAATTAATAATGAGCTGTACCTATGTATGTATACATGTATTTATGTATATCTCTGAGACTTCTCGGGTGCAATAACCACTTCTGGTCTGGTAAAACTTGAAATTCATCGTAAAGGGTAATCCCAACGATACACGGTATAGTACGAGTACAATATACGGGTAATATACATACTCGTAGTAGATGTGCTCATATTCATGTATGTATGTATGTTATGGAAGGAAACGCTGGGAAAACATCTCAGCACGAGTCATATAAATAATGCAGATCATCATCATCATCATCATCATCTGCACAACTATACAAACATATAGACGGTAATTCTAAACTGAAGTAGTAGTAGGTGGTGCAGTACTGACTGACTGACTGCATTGTGTCCACCACCGATCGATATGTACGATCGCTATACAAAATCACTAGTATTGTTCAGTAAGCTTGCTGGAATGACGCTGACAATTGTGGATCCGTGCATCGATCATGCCGATGAAGAGCTCTTAAATAGTTGGTAATCGGAAATTACGAAGTCTTATCCTTGCTACGTCGATCGGTCGTCTGGTACTCGTAAGTAATGTACCATAGTCTGCGATCGAGTAAAAGCTATCCATAAATGACTGAGACCAGGAGCAAAAAAGTGCATACGCGTACGCGTACGCGTACAACTTTAGAATTTGTCTTTTTGCGCGCTTGTTCTCCTCTATACGTTCGGTTAATTTAATTCGAGATTTTTGTTTGAGTTACCCTGGGATTGCATCGGAATTTGTGATTGCTCCTGACGTTTGGCTGCTGTTGCACTGACGGCTGGCTAGCAATCGAGACAAGCGAGATTTCGTCGAAGGAGAAAATGCACCGAACCGAAACCAGCCAGTTCTTGATTTGAGCCCAAAGGCGGTTTTACAGGTCCACCGACTGTTGCTGATGAGATTTCTGTCTGAAAAATATTATGTGCGATATTAGGTTTTTGTTGGGATCTCTTGAATAATTTGACATAGTACATATATTTCATCAGGTACTAAAGGTACTAAGTAAAGGTACTCACCTCATATGTTGAAAATTACAGATCCTTAACGTTGGTAATTGAATAGAGTAGGAAATGAGTTTTTGATGTCTTCATTTTGAAAGTAAATAATGTCCTATACTTACAACTATTCACAGCGTGTACAAGTCATTCTGATGTAGATATTAATATTTCAATCTGGTTTTGTGAAGTTCTCTTCTTTTAATCCACCTACGCTCTAGGTTTTTCCAATGTCATTTCCGACTTTCATAATTGGTGGAAAAAACAATAAAGAACTTGTTACGAAATGATAAAAAAAAAACCGAAATGTAAACTTAGAAATAGCCTGGTCCAACACATCGTAGATTATGTACGCAAATTTTGTGTCAGAGCTTACTAAATGAAAGCATACTTTTGTGTGGGTGTTTGATTTAATCTAAATTTTAATTGTTCAATCGCCAATGTATGTATGTTTTTTTTTTTTAATAAAATGGTTAAAGTATTTAGCTCCGATGATCATATTCAAGACTACCATTTTCTTCGTATGTAATTTAGATAGCAGATACTTCTTGAGAAGTTCATTTCCTCTATGAACTCCCACATATATTAGACATAAATTTGATAAAATCCTTTAAATCTGAATTTGCCTCGGTGTTTAAACAGCCAACTCGGTCATCGAATCAATGCATTCCTTCGCATTTATTTATTTCTATTTTTATTTTTTTCCTTAATCAAATTGATCGATTGAGGTATGAACACAAAAAACAAAAGCAAAAGGAATACCATATAGAAAAAAACATAACAACAACAAATTTATTTTATTACGTCCTAGCCCATTAGTTTGGGGATGTTAGTTGCGTCCGATCACATATTGCTGCTGCTGGTGATATCAAAGATGAGATGAGCGAGAGTGCGCGCAAGTAGTTGATTGTTAGTTAACCTGGCCAACGATCTGAACAGATCTTGCGAAGATTCGTAAAGGCAATCAATGTTTCAAGAGACAATGACGAAGACAATGTCATCCTACAGTCGTCGCATGGCATGGTCGAGGAGAAAACCGTCAGGACCATGATGACGACGACAACGACAACAACCGACGACAACAAAACGACGTTATGAGGAAGGGAACTCCGCTGATTTCTTTTGTCATCTTGGGGACTACTGCTTCTTGGGATGATAATAATGCCTTCGCGCGTTAAGCCTTCATCGACCATCCTTCACCATACTCTTATTGCCATAGCAAAGAAAGTCAGTATGTGAACTTTCCAAAAACACACACACAATAATTCAGCTCATGCATATACACAAAAATATCATATGCTTCTCCTGTTTGTGATCGCCTATGGGACGGAATCAAGATGCCCGACGTTGTGTATGAGTGCATTATCTCGCGCTATATAAGAATAAGTTACTAAAATTCCTATCCTGTTTTTCCCCCACTGGTTAGGCTCATGAATAACACATTAGCTACATACGAAACATCCAAGGAGGACACATCCACAGGTACTACGTAAAGACGCACTACTGCGTGATAGTTTATACGTTCGAATGTGCTGCGACGATCGTTATGGACCGATTGATGGTTTGTTGTCGCACAGTGATGAGATGACGACGAAGATCAGCCAGGCAGGCAGACAGCCTAAAGGTAATGATTCAGACAGAATCGCAAAGTCTATCTTAACCAACTTGCGAGTAACCCAAACGATGATTGTTGGGGAATCTGTCAGCTTGGGCAATTCCATCTTTTCTTTTTGGGATTTTTCTTCCATTGCCTGCGATTACCTAAATTTTCAAACTACAAAAACTACAAAAACAACAAATAATAATAATAAAAAAAAAATAAATAAATAAATAAAAATAAAACACCAACGCAGCATGGTAGCAACAAAACAGTTTTGTAGCACACCTTTTCAGGAGGTACTCGCATAGTGGCCATAATCATTCCGCATGCGGCCTGAACATTTTTTTTTTCCTCTCTTAAGCTGACACCAAAACCAGGGTTGCAACTTATGTATAGATTCGAATATATGCTTCCATACCCATACCGCATGTCGTGGTGTGGAGTACCAAAAACGGAAGGAAGACCGGACGAGTAGTGTAAACAATAGAAATCACTTCTTGTCATAGCCGTCAAACATTCAACCGTTACTCAGTCGGCTGACCAACAAATAACAAACAGCTACAACAGCTAACAGCTAACAACAGGCAAATCGATCAATTGATCGATTGTGGGAAGCCTCATAAAAATGCAGTCACAGTCACAGACACATCAGACTATCAGAGGCTATAATGTCGCACTAATTGACAATTCAACATGAATTATGTTATAGAATAAAGAGAAGGAGTCAAAGGCGGCTGCATATGACGTAAGGTTCTTGTGGACACTCATATGTTTGTAACATATGTATTTGTTTAAGGCTAACGGATAACTATGACTATAAGCCACTTTCTTAGGAAATGATCATGTGTAGCACGTGTGACCTGCAGCCCGAGGAAAATTTCTTACAACATATGCACACATATGTATGATATTAACCTGCTGAAAAGCTCACGTGCCGAAAATGGTTTCCTCTTCCGTTTAGTGCATGGGAGTTCACAACTGTGTACATATATGTACATACGTACATATGTGTGTATGTGTTTCAAGTGTGTCCGCTACTTGATTGAGTAATCCAGAGACATAGCCGCTTACTGACTGAGAACTTCCGGATGAGCGCAAAACCACTACTTGCTAGGCTCATTTGTAAGCTAGAGGGTTGATCGTACCATCAAATCGATTGCGATGGGGTTAATTATAAGCAGATTTTTTCCATTTAATTATTCATTTTTTATTACTTTGATAATTATATCGAAATGGGCACTGATAAGAATAAATAATGATTTTTTTTATTATTATTGGTTCAGCAACCTACAAAGCATAATACGAGAATGTATTCGAATTTGGAAAAGAATTGGAAGAAGGGGCCATTCTTCAGGTGGCAATATTCTATATGTAATAAAAAGTTTTGAGCGAATGAAACCAGCGATTACGGGTTAGAAAAATAATTATTAAAGTTTTCTAGACGCTTAATTTCCTTAATTTGATTGCTAGCCTTTAAGGGATTTATTGTCTTTCAGAAGTTGTGTACCAATGAAATGGCAAACTAAGTGTTAACTTGCATACTGCTATCCAAATCCAATTAACTAATTTCAAAAAGACAAAAACTTAGCCCAACACTTCGAAATTGCGAAGGTTTTTTCTTCCAGCATTTGCTTAATGGAAATGACCAAGAGAGAGTAATATTGCAACAAGAGAACACATCTCCAGTCGAAAATTTAGAAGAAGTCAGAACAGCTTTAAAAAATCTGAATAGCTAGCTGGCTCGAATGGCCTGCCATCTGAGCTCTTCGAAGCCGGAGGCAAAGTTTTGACCAGGAGCATGGAAGGACGAAAACATGCCCTACGACTAGAATATAACCTCTATCTGTCCCATCTACAATAAGAACGATCATATATCCTATTAAATCTATTGAGGCATATCCCTACTTAACGTTGCCTAAAAGATCTTATCCAGTGTACTGTGTGAACGTCTGTCAACATCCGGATAAGGAGTTTACCTACCTTGGAGCAAATGTTAACTCCACAGACGACATCATGGTGGAGATTCGACAAAGACCAACGGTCTGTCGAAACAACTTGGGTCAAAGCTCTTAACGCAGAGTCAAAATTATGCTCTACAAAGTGTTAATCTTGCCAATGGTGCTTTAAGAAAGTTGGACGATAAGTAAGACAGTGGAACAAGTTTTAGATTCTTTTGAAAGAAAAATCTTTTGTCGAATATTTGGTATATATGGAGGGCGTATGGATAAGAAGACACAACCGCTAACTCTATGAGTTGTACAAAAATGTAGACTTCATTGGATCGGCCACGTCGAGCGGATGGACGATAATGCTCCAGCTAAGAGAATTTTCGAATCCAAACCACCAGATTTGAGAAGAAAAGGAACACCGAACCTCTGGTTTAAAAATCAGGCGATCGCGGATATAGGGCAGCTTTGTGTTTTCAACTGAAAGCAGCACGCATGGGACCGTAATAGGTGGAAGGCTACAGTTGTTCAGGCTTTGACCCTCTAAAGAGGACTGATAAGTAACTTAGTTTAACCGCTCTATTGCTTTTTGCGGCACAAGTTAATTGGCCACCTCGATGGTGCGATTTAACAACACCATCCACACACTCCTGATGCATTTGAGAACCACATTCACAAATCTTTGAGCAAATTAGGTTCCGAGCTTTTTGTATGCCATTATCCATGTCTAAATGTAAAGAACCGTTTTACCTATAAATATAAAAAAGAGCTATATATAGAACTTATTTTAAAAACTAATAAAACGAGTTGAGTTTGAATCGGAAATATTTATTCATTATAAGAAATTGTTAATGACATTTTCTCTTATGTATGAATTCATATTCGTCATATTCGGCTGTTTTGACACAGAAAATCCTGCCGATCCAATTTTGGGAAACTCTTTTTTATTATTTGAGGCTTTATTTCACAAACAACGCGCGGTGTATTAGCTTTCAAGGCTTGAATAATTTGTGGGTTGTCAGCATATAACGAATACTTTACTTAACCCCACAAGAATTAGTCGTTTGGCATCCGCCTTGATCAATTTCGCTTGTATTTTCGGAGAAATAATCACTGCTCGTTTTCCTAAAACAATAGCTAGTGATTATAACGCAAGTTTCAACATTTTTCTGTTAAAATAAGGTTGCACCACTATAAGCAGTACACTTTTTTGAGTGTAACTGAGATTTACGAGTCTCCTTATGTGTGTCTAACTCAAGAAATCCTGATCCTGCTTGTTCAAGCCATCGACCCAAAAGTGAGTCCCGTCATTAAAAACGATCTTTCGACAAAAATAAAAGTCGATTTCAAGCTGCTTAACAGCACAATCCGGGAGCACCCTTTTGCAAGCCATTATGTCGTGGCTTTAATTCAAGTGCTAGTGTGATTTTATAGGCCGAGATCTTTTTGTTAAATCTCCCAAACACTAGAAATAACATAGCCAGTTGCGATCAACGCCGAATTAACAATTCCGGATGATATTCCATCACACTTTCACTCATATGGGCTACAGCTACTTCTGTACGCGCATTACGCTGATGTATTGTTGGCTTTGCTCCAAATTTGTTTGTCCGAAAATTATCCTCAACATGACGAAACACAAGCACAGTTCGTCGATTATGGGGACCAAAAAAATCGCCAATTTTTCGTAAATTGAAGGCCGATTTTCCAAATAAGTTTGATTGATACGGAAGTTTTGTTCTGGTATAAATCTATTTATGTAAAGCAATAGTGGTAATAAATAACACACATGCCAAAAAAGAAAACTGTCAAAGATGACAGTACATTTTGTAAGTTATCCTTATTGGAAGATTTCCCAGTAGAAAAACACCTTGTTAAATTAATTGAAAACTATACTATTTTTTTTTTTCGTGCACGAGGCACCATACTTTGATAAATTTTTATATTTCGATCATTAACAAGCGATTGTAATAGAACGCAATATACCAGTATCTTTATTTGTATCGTATAATGCATAGGTAAAAGTATTGACACTGTTGATAAATAATTGTGCATCGAGAACACAATCATATAAAATGGATACGTCTTCAGTTTGATCATCAGCCAGTTGTGAACAGAAGAGGGTGGAATTTATGGAATCGAATACCTCGTTTGAACGTACGATGGATAGCTTTCTGACAAAAATGAGTATTACTTGTATAAGAGACACTCAGTCTATGAGGGATTTTCTTTTTTTCCATAAACATCGAAGATACTACGATACAAATGAAATTTCCGTTTGTGGTATGCGAAGATGCTTCACTGAACGATATTTATTTGTTGACATTTTTTTTCCTCAAAATAAAATATTATTTTGTTAAATTGATATTGCACAAAGATGTATCTGCGGAACAAAAATGACTGCAATATAAGAGCTTCCAAATAAATTGTATAGGATTAAACAACAAAATAATAATAATAATAATAATAATAATAATTAACCTTCAACAGAAGATTTATTGGATAACTCCATATGCAAATGACCTCAAGTGAATAGCATAATTTTGTGGCTGATCAATTTTAAAATTCTAAAAATCTTTTATGGCTCAACGACGTTTCCAGGTATTCTGTAAAGAACCGTAAGAATGAGCCTTGACTGTTTCAATTTATCTATAAATTACAATGTTTACGTTTTCTTAGGTTACCTTACAGTTCAGTTTAGACCATAAACTCAAGGCTTAGTATTCAAGTCTTTCTCTGAAGACAAATATGCAACTATTTAGGCGATTACCTCTTCATCAGTTGCCAAAATAAATGCATACAATACCTTTATACTTCTTGGGTGGTAAAATCTCCGATGTGTACTAGTCTAGTGCCTTTCCTAGTTGTTTATTTTCAAATGGCAATGATTTGAACATTGAATTTGCATAGCCGAACTTCATATAATTTGCTTCCTATATTTCGCTACATATGTAGTAGTTTAACATTGTCAGGCATTTAACCCGGTGACATAACCCCCAACCTAGTGATTACTTTCTTAATCTGACTAAACTGGCTGTGGCGAAATTCAAATGACGATACAGTGCAAAGAAGGAATCTTTGCCTGAATACAATTTAAAGACAATATCGAAGTAAAAAAGAAACCTTTAACAAAAATATTTTGGGTTTTGTTGAGAGGTACAGAATAAAATCTCGTGATTGCTGTCAGCAATAGAAAGAGTTTTTTTTTACTATCTTCTTATACAGCTTTAAATAAAAGGAAGTAAAAGGATCAATAACCAACAATTTCATTTATTATAAGACAATTCGTCGCTCGATTATAATTACATTTTTTCTAACTCGTAACGTGTTGGAGTTTTACCTGAACTCAGATGCAAACATTGTGCCTAAAAATATTTACACAATTAAGGAAAGTAGGAAAATTTTCTAAAAAATTAAAACAGAAGCCAGGGCATTTGTACTCGCACAGACTAAGCAATATTTAGATACATATCTATTTATTCATCTATTTTCGAAAGCTGAAATAAATCGGTTTGTCACGCTTAGAAAAAAAAAAAAAACCTATCAACATTGTCGAGATATCTTTTCAAGTATGTTGATGGTTTCTTGCTAACTCGTTCGTGTATACACATGTGCTTACATCCATAGCCGCCCACCTTTCTAATCATGCTCTCTAGCTAGAGATGGCCTCAAAAAATAAGCACCCAAAAAAGCTCCAACCAAAATTAGAATTTATTCTATAATTAGTATCTTTTAATTTTCAACAGAATCAACCCAACACCGACGTCTCGCTACGCATTAGTTGTCGGAAATTGTTGTACAAATTAAGCACATGCATTCCTAAAAACAATATATATCCAGATATTCTTGCAAAAATGTTTAAAAAAGTCAAAATTTTGACTAAATATCATAAACGCTTTCACCTAAGCCGCAAACATTGGAGTTAAACATCAACTTTGCCTTGAAAAATTGCATCTTTTCCTCGAAAAAATGTGAAAAAAGTAAACATACATTAACTATCGGAAATACATTTCTAGCGTTTGCAGTTCGATTTTTCAATGAAAGAATTCATGAGGAACGCTGCCGAGGAAAATCCATCGGCATGTAGAAATACATCTATGCACATATGTTTTATTTTCATATGAGATTATGCTACTCCAAAATTATTTGGACTTTTGAAATATAAAATCGTCACATTGTCATTTTTGTCAGTTAAAAACACACATTAAATAGAAAAATGTGCTCTTGAGAGATCACAGGGCGAACGAATGCATTAAGATACTTTAAAACTGCCACTAAAAAAGGAACAGATGCGTATCCGAAGTTCGAGTAAGTTGCCTGAAAAGAATGAATTGGTATTCTTTTCGTCCGAACAAAAATAATAGGGACAAAACCATTCAAACCTCAATTCTTAATGTTCAATTATAGCATTTTCCAGAATGAACATGAACAATTATTATTAACAGCAGGCGAAGCTGTCGATGGTGACAGTTCTTTGTGATCGAGGATCTTCAGCAGAAGGTAGAGGTCATAGGAGCATTTTTCCTCAAAGTATACGAGTGCAAGACAAACGATGTCATTAGCCCGAACCACGACCAAGAAAATCGGGTCTTTTTGTATAGTTCCTGGCGAAATTATATGGAGAACTAGCGATTCGGGAACTCAGGGCTTACTAAGTTTAATAATGAACATATGGCAAATAATATTATCGCCGAAGA
The DNA here is from genome assembly GCA_907269105.1 of Volucella inanis. NCBI lineage: Eukaryota > Metazoa > Arthropoda > Insecta > Diptera > Syrphidae > Volucella > Volucella inanis. The sequence continues at coordinate 140,228,710 of OU026157.1, forward strand.
GATGGAACTACCCTCGCTTATTTCGAAGAAAGACCACCAAACAGCACTGAGAAGTAAGAAATCAGAGGCACCCGATTGCATATCGAAACGGTGGACATTTACACCACCCTGTTGAATATAAAAATAATGAATGGGAATGCACTGGAAGATAGCGGTGATGCATCGCATACCAAAAGGGATAAGTACACATCCAATCCGGAAAATTTTCGGTCGATAGATCTCTTTCCGAATATCAGTAAGGTATTCGGAAGGTGATCAAGAGTCCTAAGTGAGTCGAGGAAATGGCATTGCCTTGTTGCAATATAAAAGACGACCCTATTAGTTTGTCAATCAGAACGGTAAAATATTTGCCTGAATTCATTGTCCCATAGATTAGTACCAAATCGCCTAAGCCATTGAAGCACATGCATCCCCAAAACATTACTGATCCTCCACCATGGGGTACGCGTTCACATACAGGCGCCACTTTTTTTCGAAGTCTCTTTGGTAATCTGCAAAAAAAATTTCTTTTTTGATTCATGATATTCAAATGAACTTTCATCAGTCCATAATATTTTTTCCAGAACGATTGAGGGTTGCTTACAAATTGTTGAGCGAATGCTCACTTAAGTTTATTTTTTGGTGATATATGGGGTACTTGCCGGGCTACATAGGTTGCAAGATTGGTCTCTTTCAGGCGTCTTTCAACGGTTTTTCTGCTGACAGATATTTTATATTCCTCATTCATCGAAATCGATACAGCTTAAGGAGTAATCAACACGTCTTCCTTAACTTTGTCCAAAACAATCCGGTCTTCTCAGGGAGTTGTTTTGCGCGGCATTCCTGATCTAGTCAAATTATTTGTTGATTGAATTTTTTTATATTTATTTATTTGGTAATAAAAAGTTTGACGAGGCACTTTGTATAATTTGCTGAGGTACGCTACCGAAATACCTGCATTGTACTTCATAACTATCTCGTTTTGTAGATCTTGGCTTAATTCACGTATTTTACCCATTATTTCCAGAAACCTGGGCTCAAAATTCAAATAAAAATACAAAATATAAGCAAAATTAACTTTTCAATTGTAAAACGTTGTTACTTGTTTGTACCGCACGCAAAACAAAGAAAATGATAATGAAAGCAATATCAAAATACTTTTGTCAGGTCAAGTAAGAACAATCCCACATCCTGAATTTCACAGAAAATAAACCATGAAGTAATCACCGTTATCTTTTGCGGTCTCAAATCTGAAAATAGCTTCTTTCTTTTAAAAATCAACACAAAACCGTTAGTCTTTTAGTTAATAATGATAAGCGATATTAGCATCCGCGATGCTTAGTCAAATTATTTTTGTCCACCATTTACGTCGAAAGACCTAGGTCTAGAAAATGACATTAGAGTGCCTGGATAGAGCCCAAAGCAACACACTTAGGCCTATTGGCCCATTGTAATGCTACGTGAATCTGTGATACTCCTACTCCAGAAACCATTTGAAGCTCTTAATAAAGCGTAGAAGACTTTTAATCTCTATGTTGCTTAAGTCACTTGAGTCGTTGTGGAAGAAGGCCCCAAGGTGGAAATTTCTTTTTTGGAAAAGAGCTGGACATGTACAGAAGAGGTGAGGTGTCTCCTTATCCATGCAGCTTCTGCAAAAGTCGTTAGTAAACATGCCAAGCCTATGAGGTAGTGTTTGGTGATGACACCTATAATGGCGCTAAGATGTTTTCTATTAAACTCCTGGAGCGATTCAGATCTAGCTTTGGCCAGATTTGTTTGGTCATTAAGCATGTCGATCCAACCAACCATCTATGGTTTATTCTTCTATTAACAGTGGTTCCAATTTTGGCAAATTCGTCGGCTCTGCAATTCCCTGGAATGTCTCTATGTCCCGGCACCCAGCAAAGGTGAATGTTAAACTGCTCCGCCATCTCCATTAGAGATGATCGGCAGTCCATGACTGTTCTTGAATTTAGAAAGCATGAGTCCAGGGATTTGATAACGGCCTGACTATCGGAAAAGATGCGGATATCCATTGCAGATATTACATTTTTCTTCAGTCAGGATAGGGCTTCCTTAATTGCCCGAATTTCCGCCTGGAATACGCTACAGTGATTGGAGAGGTGGAAGGAGAGGCTGAGGTTAAGCTTATCTTCAAAAACACCACCACCAACCCCACTGACAGTCTTTGAATCGTCGGTGTACAAGTGGATTGAATTGTCATCCAGGAAGGCATTTTCCTCCCACAAGGATCTGGAGTGACCCATAAGTTAAACCAAATAGTTACTTAAGCTTTTTTTTTTTTTTTTTGTCTAAAATAAAGGTATTATGGAATTGAGATTAAAAAAATGCATACAAAAATGAAAGTGAAACATGAATTGATTCGGTTTCCTCCGAAGTTTTTGTATTCTTTCTTTCGGATATGCTACTTTATCGGAATAAATAAATGAGTTATTTTAAGCTGAAAATTGACAGCAAGCGAATAACATATAAACATTCATATGAAGAGGAAATAGGACGATCTATCAGAGTTCATCGGAACTTTGCGTCCAAAAGGTTCCGTGGCAACTTGACTTCATCGTAAATTGCCTCATTCCAGAGATAAAAAGCTATAAAACTCTCCATCAAATAGTATTTTTTAGAAAAACTATTTAAAATCGGCGTCAATCTGTATACCATGTATACCATGTTCAAATCCTTCGGAGCTCTAACTTAAATGGTAAATAAGGAAAAAGATAGAATTTTGGAATTTTAAAATTTTTTGTTGATGTTGGGATTTTCTGGAAGTAGAAGCTCCAGTTTTCTTACATATTAATGATATGAGCAAATATTAAATTTTACTGGATTTCTTAAGTTTTGTGAGACAAAGTTGCAATATGCCGTTTATGATTCCCCTAAGAGTTTGTAATATCTACAATTCTGCAAGAAGGTAACGCTCCCACTGGAGCACATAGTGTTCGTGTTCGCAATGTGAATACACATGTTCAACACAACTAATCGATTCCTTTCTCAACTGTGATCTGCTAGAAACAAACGGTTCTATTCAATAATTATTTCACATTGCCTGCTTGAAGTGAGACCAGATGCTTTCAGGTAGACCGCAAATATCAATTAGTAATTTCTAACAACTGTGAGAACCTAAAAAGACATAGATGTCTTGCGTGTTTTATGTTTCTCTTATTTTTCATCCCAGTACGGAGTATTACTTGAAAGACCTTAATTATTGCGAACGCTAACAAGTACGTACGTACGTACATACGTACAAATAACGCTCGATCGCCTCGCCATGTGAATTGATATTAAAAATGCGCGCGCATCGAAATCATATCCTTGTCATGTTATACGAGCGCTTGTACGAGTACTTGTACTCTTTAGTCTCGTCTCGTGCGGCTGCAAACGAGAACCTTGAGATCGATTAGAAGGCTCAATAGATACAATTTTTTCTTAATATTATTATCTATTTTTTTGTTGAATGCGTATAGTGCTGCATCGTGTTTATGATCGCAACTGTTTTTACGGAGGGATGGGAATGTGGGAAGAGTTGTTACCAATGGAAAATGTCATCGATGGCAGACGAAAAGACGTTTCTGTTTGTGGACTTGGTCAGATAAATGTACGGAGAGGGAGCGAGAGGGAAGTGAAAAAATAAATAAATATAAGACATGGTGCGAACGAAAGTGCTTGTTTCCAATGCGGTGTCTTCCTTAACTTCGAAGACATATAGGCGACATATTTTGTATTTACAATCTCGATGCCTAGTGCAGCAAAAATGGAGATTTACCTTATGTGGCCATCATCAAGAGAGCATCTTGCATTGCATTGTGCTTGTATCTAGGAAACGATGTGTGAAAAAGGAAATAGACATTTCTATATTTCGCCGACTATCAACTACTTTTGTGTGCATCTACAAGATTACTTATAAGCTAGATGGATTGGCAAATGTTTTTTTTTTTTTTTTTTTTTTGCAAAATACACATACATTTAAGTACATTTATACATAGATATATATGTATGCTTAGGAGGAATTAAGGATATCAGTGCCTAAGGAGCAAAATGTAAATAATAAAAGTGAAAAGCTAAACATATTCCGTGGATAATGAAAGCGTGGATAATAGCATTGTAACGATGCATATTTGTAGATCCAAGAATTAATCTTTGTCTCAATTAGAAAGAATTTCCGCACACTAGAATTTATAGAATTCTTTTTGTCTTTACTGATGTTATTCAGGGCATAGAATAAATAAAGTCAGTTTCTACCTATTGGGATATTTTTCTAGGCATTTTCGGCTTATTCGAAAAGGTGCTATTTACTTTGATAGTTCTTCTGATCTTTAGCTTTTTTTATATTCTCTATTGGATTGAAATCAAGGAATTGAACTAATCAGCAGAACACTTGCATTTTGTTAGCCGCAAATTTCTCTTATCATTTTAACGGATCGTTACCGTATTGATGGATGCATTTAAGCAGAACGTCTTTATCGGCATAACATTCTAAAATGTGAACTTATAACCGAAACGGTCTGATATTCCATTTGTGAAATCGCTTAATGTCTTGATATTCATAGACCACCGCACTTTACCTGCATGCTTTCTTGTGCCTCTTGTGTAACATTGGTTTATCTTTCGCCTTTTGACTTTATAACTTAAGTCAAAATTCACGGTTCTTCCATGAAAGGAAAGATTTTTTCACACTTTTGAGGTACTATAAGCCCTCTTCTTCACTTGGACCTATTAAAAATGCCCGACTGTTTACAGACCTCTCTGATTTAAAACTCCGTTTCTTACAATTTTTGTCATATCTGGGTCCTAGTGGTTGGTATTTTTCCGTTGTTGGCCTCCTTTCTTTGATAAAGTGTTTATAATCAGCTAGAAGAAAAAGAGGGTATATAATGAATTCTCATTTTTTTTTCGCAGTCGTTCTCACTGGTTCACCTTGAGAAAGTTCTATTAAAATTTATTTTATTTATTTATGCAACTGAATAACCTCCAGAAAAACATCAAACTACATCAACATTCCTTACAACGTATAACACAGAATCGTTAACTAAAATAGTTACTGATGGAGTTCGTGTGCTTTAGTTTTTTCGAAGCGAATCGAGATATTTTACTGAAAGTTTCCCAATATTTGTTTTTAGTGTGTAACAAAATGAAATTTTTGTTACAATAATTTGCTAAAATTGATAAGCATTTTGCAAAAATGTTTTAAATTTAAGAATATGTGCATTAAATAGTAAGATAAATCACTCCTACTCTATTCCTTTATTTATAATTTAGTTAAGATAGATCAATTTTAGAGACTTTTACCAATTTTCAAGATAATAGGCTTCAATTAAAAAAATTATCCGATCAGTAATATTTGCTTACTTGTTAAAGATAACAATTTTATGTAAATAATCTTGAGATCTTATTTCTTTATTTTAGAGCAAATGAAATTGTCTTTTTTTAGTTTGACGTTATTTTATGTAATTAAGGCATTTGGAGTATTCATATTTCGACCAAGGGTATGCGCAAAATTAGTTAGGCAACAAAGCAGAGTTGGTACTGAACTCATTCGAGAGAAAGAAAGGTCTTCGTAGCCGACTATTAAGTTCTGTTTGAAAGATGAACACAGGAAAAGAAACAAACGGGAATTCTATGACCTTCACTAAAACGATCGCGCTGCTTTGGATCGGTCACATCGAACGAATGGACAACAATGCTACAGCCAAAAGGTTCCTTGATTCACCAGGGCTTAAAAATGTAGTCATTACGGATGTCAGGATGGGACGCTGAATATCTGAGATCATAGAGTATGGAAAACTATGTTCTCAACGTCATTAAGCGGCTTCAATGCCAAAATAAAAATACCAACAAATATGTTTTGAGAACTAAATTGTGTATGTATTCTGGGTTACTTTTTTACATATGTGAGTTCAATAAAAATGTGAGCATTAAAAATTGCTCTTTAAAACATATTTAGAATCGTTTTATATTTATTATATTATATTCATTATTACATTTTATAATGAATCCAGTATGTTTGAAAAATTTATTTAGTTTTATACCCGTTCACTCAAGTCAAAAGCAATGATAATCAATATTATCATGGTGTAGCCATTCGTCAGATGCTTGGCCTTTTTATAGAAAAGGATTATGCAATATTCTAGAGTGGTGAAGCGGCATAGAGCTTTTTCTTACATTTTCCTGAAGACTTACATTACCTAAGCTGTTTCAATGCATCATTCGATTAAAGGTGAGCTTCTTCAAACAATAGATTGACTGATTTACTTACTTTTGGGATTGTTTCTGTCTTCTCGTTCAGATATTTTCTACGAACGCTGAATTTTTCAGACATATTTAAGGGATATATTATAAATCTACAACCAAGTTCTATGAAAGTTAAATTATTTTCCCGTTGTCATCAGATTAAAGGGTCCTTAGCCAATTATTTTCTAACTTATTTTAAGAATTAGTATTTCATGCAATTAAAAGTGTGTGGTGAAATTTTCTTGCTTTGATTTAGTAATTGGGTTTGAAATTAAAAAAATACATTGACAATATAAGTATTAAGGAAATCCTTATTAGGTACATCTTATTAAATGTGGAATTATTAAGTTTTGAGAATTTCTTAGAAAATGTAGAATGTTCAACGTATGCAGTACTACTAGTATCACATCTTCGCATAGTTATCCACTTAGACTTCTCTAACAAGAAAATTATTATTTCAAACAGCTGATTGACTTAAAATTAAAACCAACTTATTCCATCCCTTTTCAGTTGTGAGGAAACACGCTCTGAACAATTAATGCCATTCAGAAACTGGACGCGTTTATTAATGCGTTTTCAGCCATCCTGCACATTAAGTACATTACTTATTCCATCACAATATACAAGATGACAAAGGAAATTCATGTAAATTACAGCGCCTGTTTCTTTTAGAGTCAGATGAGATAGTACGACTTGTGGTGGTCTATAGTATATTTGGCTTTAATTTGAATTTGAGATTCGAAGAAGATTTAGTCCTTCACCGCATTTCCAGATTATATGAGATACTATCCTGTCTACGACCTTAAGTGACACATACATTCAAACATTTAGTCCGGGTCTTCTGACATGGCATAAATCAATTAAGGCAGCTTGATGTTGGGCTTTTATTTAGTATTACATTTGTAAATATGTATATACATATAAGAACAGGCATGTATCTAAAGCTTTTTGCATAATTTCTTGAAAATTTTCAGTTATTATGTTGTCAAACTGACTCTGGATAAATTTCGCATATTTTGGAAAAATTTGAAGGTAGAACTCCAAATTTTTAAAGAATCTTTAAATTTGGTGGGCCCTATATCTATTCTATTGACTAGAAACTCTTCAAAGCTGTTCATTTTTAAAGAGGATAAGGCACGAATTAATGTGAGTCGTGATAAATAAATTCCATTTATAAGTGGAATAACATTTCGAATACTTTTTTGAGTGAAATGATTTTAAGTCAAAGAAACCTATGAAATATATTATAATGAAATCAGAAATGCAACGGACAGTATTTAGTTTAATTTTGCCTTTAAATCAAAAAATATAGTGCGTATTTAAGCCGAACCGCTCATCTCGTCCATTAATTATTTTAACATTCGATTAAATTTTTTTACAATTCTTGGCATTCTACCTACCAGTTTTTGAATTGTTGTCTGTGGTATATTGCTCCAGTAATCCAATAGTATATATATTCCACAATGCAGATTCTGAAGATTGTCTCCTCCCTCAACAGCTCTTTAGTCTTGACAATCTTGATTTGTCTTCAGGGTTATGGCCCGCTGAAATACGAACCCCTAGCCAATTAATTTTATCTCACAGCGCTTTCTTCAAATATTGGTTTTTGTATGCATCCTTATTAATTTTGCCAATCGAACCAATTCTTCCACTTCACATGAAGAGAAACATCCCCAGATCACAACAGAATCGCCTCCATGATTGATGGTAGGAACCATATAGCCTGGTGAGATGTTTTATTCAACACAAACTCTCTGTTTTGTGCTAAATATCTCGAACTTGGATCCGTCGCTCTATTAAACTCTGTTGAAATATGTTGAAATGTTGAAATATCCTCCAAATAGTTCAACATGTCTTTGTTAGAATGTTGTCGGAGACAGGCGTTTTTCGGTTTTTGATTCATTTCGGTGCGTAGTTAGGGTGCTGTTCTTCTATATGACCGTATTGAGGATGTTGTTCAATGGAACGTTGAAAGTACCAACTTGATACCTTCATTTGTAAAAAAACTTCCCGCTGCGATTTGGCTTCTTTAGAAATGGCGATGATTACAGATCATTTCTCGATTGCGGTTTCCGCGCTTTTTGCTATTTTAAACGAATGGTTGACAAGTCAATTATGACTTCGAAGTGTGATTTTGTATATAATCCTTACAGTAAGGAATCATAATCAAATGTTAAATCAATTATGGAAAACCCACATGCTTCTCAATTAAGCACAAAACGGTTTTTCCCACATATGTAAACACAACTCCCACTGTACAGAAACGTAGGTGTAAAATTAGAAACCCAATGTTATTCATAAAATTTTTCTGATTCAGTGATACAGCGCGTATGAGCAACCTATTTTTCGCCATGAAAATCTTTCCGACATACTCATACACGGTACTTTCTCTGTAGCACCGCGATACATGAAATTTTGGGACAAATCCACTTTCGCACTCATTTATTATCCAAGAGTTCTTAAGTATCTTAAAATTCACAAATCCGCTGGTCCAGATGGTATATCTCTCCTTCTTCTGAAGAAGTGTTCCTCCATGCTTCGTAAGCTTTTTCAATCCTACTCTTTAGGACTCTTTCCGAGTAGATGAAAAACAGCATTTGTTCAGCACGTCCCTAAAAACGGTTCTCTTTCTACAGATCTTTTTTACTTAGGTCCCTTCTGATAAACCTTCATCTTATGAAATACCTCAAAACACGAAAGCTTCTCCATTACCGGCAATAAAATTCCACCGAAAAGTAGAACCAAAGCGTACATTAATCCGGCGAAACCGGCACTTGATATTTCTAAAGCATTTGGCATCATCTTTTGTCGAAAACGCGTGTTTTTGGGATCGACGACTATCTTGTTCAATGGATTAGAAAATACCTTTCGGAACGTTCAATTCAAGTTGTCTTGGAAAGTTTCAAGTCTGATATTTACAAAATAAAAGCTTGTGTGACCCAAGGCTCCATTCTGTCTTTGACACCCTTTTAATTTTCATTAATTATCTCTTGTCTACTACTTCTAATCACATATAATCCTCTGCTGACAGCTCTCTCTCCTTTTTATATTTATTCCTGAATTTAACTCCCTGCTCTTCGGCTGTAGAGCTCATTAAATTCCAATATAAATAGCATAACCAATTGGGGAACTATCAACAAATTGAAATATAATGCTCCCAAAACACAATGCTGCCTGCTGTCGTTAAAAGGAAATTTTAGTACTCAGCCAATTTCCATGAATGGTATGCGTCGTCGAAACCGAAAAACTTTCCATTCTCGGTATGTCTGTTTAAATCACCACATAGTCGATGTCAGCAAAAATGCTGCAAACCTCTAGGTTTTCTCAAGCGATCTAAGAAATATATCACCCCTCTGATCTGGCGTCAATATATAAGGTATTCATCGGCACAAATTTGGAGTACAATGCCCACATCTAGTCAGGTGACATAATGTCTCCTGTTTCATTTTGTTTTATCGCTATTTCCACCGCTATTTCCATTCAAATTGCCAGCAGCATTCCGCCCATTCAAACCTTCAACCGTAACACCCGTTTTGTTATGAATGCACGCCAGTATACCCTCAAGTACACTTTCGGACGTACTTTAAAATATCGTGATTTCTCCATTTCCTAGTCATTATAACCTCCAAACATTTAAAACCAACGTTCATCGTTACATCTCTTTCTTTTCTCTCTGATTTTGCTCCGCCCCCGCTTTGTGCAAGGATTTTAGGGATACTTAAATCCCTTGAGCGCCCGTAAATTATAAAAAAAGTAAATAATTAATAAAGTCAGTTGTTTATGGTGGTTTTAAAGTTTTTTCTTGGAGTGTACATATATAAAACACAATTTGTTTTCCAGCAGAGCGCTTCTGCCAAAGAATTCCAAAAAGACGAATAAAATATCTATTCAAACAAAAGTAACATTTTTAGCAAATTTTAATACGACATTACGATGCATACTCGTGATAAATGCAGTGTAGAATGAATTATTCAAACCAGCTCCGGTGTATTGTAAATAAGCAGGCCAATGTTCACAAAAACGAATTAATCGACTAACTTGACGTTTGAAAAAAAAAATTTTTAATTCAGCTAAACACTTCTCCATCATACTGGACTTAATCCTGATATGACCTACATGGAACGACTTTCATTAACATTGCATTTTGTTGACACTAATAAAGATACATTGTAATATTTCTAGATGAATTGGTATCGCAATTTTGTTTGCATATGAACGATTGGATACGATAAAGGTTCCTTAATTTTTCAAACCATATGGATGACATTGTTTGAAATTAGTTGGAGCAGATGCCACCAAAATATCAGCCAAATTAAGTTTTTTATTGACATTTACCCCAGACTATTTGTGTTATTCTCTGTATCAAGGAAGCGATGCATGGGAGGTAATACTCATATCCTAGCAAGCCGTGTGAGAGTAAAGTTGATAGACTTGTTGCAGCTCGGTATTACTATTCCTCAGTTCGTGATGCCCTCCTAAATCTTCAAAAACAGACGAATAACTCTGTTGGAGCATTAGATACCTTGTAACTGATCTAGTATATAGAGTGACTTGAATTTCTACAGCATGCTGTCTCAAGTTACTGAAAATATGGATTTATCATATGCATCGCAATTGCTAAAGAAAGGCTCAGAATTTGTGAAAGTGTGCAAGACGTATTCATCTCTTTTCAGAACAGCTCACGAAAAAGCTTCTATGTAGTTTGAAGATCAGTCCGACTCCAAAGGAAGAAGAAATTATTTTATTACGAGCCCAGAGATGAAAGATCCTGAAGAATAGTTTAATATGAACGTATTTTATACAATGATCATTATAATTGAGAATGCATCGGTCACTCAATTTGAACAGTTATTAAAATTTATATTATCAATATACATATATTTAATTATATATGTGTATTAAAATTTATATCATTGGTCCTTTTTGTAACCAATCCAAAACTATTCCTGAGAAAAAAAAAACAAAGTTTAATACTCGTAGATAATGAAAAATATGACATCTCTGACTGTGAATCGCTTGATTGACTTTTTAAGCTTGAGATCGCAACTAAATGATTTCAACTCCGGCAGAGCCATTAAAAATTATGCAACTGATTAGGCAAAGTAGTTGGAATGGCATTTTTTCGAATGTGTGAACAGCGCTCTGGTTATTGCTCAACATACCTGTAAGTGTTGGCTAAATGAGAACGATATTAAAACGTATCAAGAAATACCTTTAGATATTCTGTCTTCCCTTCTACTACAGCTTCTTATATGCGTTGAAATGTAAAACAATTAACAAGATATAAGATTGTAACTGGGAGACATCGCATCACGAAGAAAATGATGTACTTCTGTACTCCTGAAATTGTTGTTAACAAAAAGCCAATATGTAGATTTTGATGATGAAACCATCTAAAATGAATATGTTATGTAGTTGACTTGACAGCCTACTATATTGTTCATTCGATGCTTAGATATCGATTATGAATCTGCAAGCTCAATCCACAAACGTTCGTTCAATTACCTTCTAAATTTTCATTTTTATGTGTACGTACATGCATATGAGTATATTGGTTTATAGTAAATGGATAAATGGGTGTTTCCAATGATCTCCGGGCATTAGGCAGTAACTGGATCTATCGGAATGAGTCTCCGTAATAGTGGGGACAAAAGCAAATAACCACAGATACTCCTAAATAGCAAAATGGGAGGAGTCCAAAGTTAGGTGGCTTAAAGTAATATCATTCGCTGATCATGGCTTTTGATAATTACTTATTGTATTTTTTCTATCGGTCAAAAATCCGAAAATACAATTCTGTCCATACAAAACGAACGACGCCGATATAACATATTTATTTATCGATATAAAAGAATGTTAGTATAAGCGTTAATAAACATTTATCTGCGTACTATGAAAGTTTTAACAACTTTCTTGCAATAAAAATTGAAGCTGGGCTTTAGTGAAAAAGCTCTCTGCACACTCAAGTTAATCGATCGATCTCTTTTACACTAATGCGAATGCACAAATAGAACTAACAAGGAAAGAGATAAATTTATATTAACTAAGTTCACCAGTCTGTTTGGTAATGTGCAGACTAACTTGACTTATGCTCATAAGTTGTTTGTGACTCTGCTGCTGACTTTTGATCATCGAGAGAGCAAAGCAACGATCAAATAGTGCATCCCTGTCACACCTCGGGCGATCAGTACATTACTGATCGGAAAACGATGTCGTAAAAGCCCTCACTATTCACTCAGTCTCATTTCTGCGTGCGTTCGCTCAGTTGGTTCTGATCGTGGCGAAATTATTTGCGTTTGGTTTCAATCGTTTGGTTGTTTGATTTTATTTTGACTCTGCGTTCAGATCGTTTAGTGCGCATGCATCGACATATTATTCATAGGCGCGCTTCCATCTAGAGAGGAAGGGGCTCGTGTTTGCTGCGCTCAAGTTTATCTAGTACGAGACATATTCGTTCGTAATTTGTTTTGTTGTGCGACTTTCTAATAAAAAAAAATCGCTTAATTCCATAAATCCGTCGAAGAATCCGTTTGGTTTTGGTGACAATTCGCATTTGTGTGGTGTGTAGTTTGTGGTGAAGTGCGATAAGTAAACAGCAATTAAGCGAAATCGGAAACAACAGTTCCTCAAAAAGTGCGTGCGTTGAAAAGAGAGAGAAATAGATAAAAAAAAAGAAATACCAAAATTTTCCTCAATTTTGACAGATTGCAGTGTGTTGAATTCAATTGAAGTCAATATTTTTTTATTTTTATTTTTATTTCCGAAACACACATGTGTATGTAAGTGTATGAAAATCCTAATCCTAAGCAATGCGAGTGTTTCCAAGGCATGAGTAAATAATCCTGGGCACTAAAAATACACGCAACATTATAGCTTGATTTGTTTTATATTTGGATAACCACAACCTTTCGCTCCAAGCAACAACAAATTCGTGTTCATCGGCCGAAATTGAGTGACGAATTGTGAGAGAAGTATTGTGCCAAGTAAGCGACGTGCGATAGACGGCAGACAACTTAAACCATATCCATAAGGATAAGGATAATTGGAATTTTCTTGCAAACTGAGTTACTTAAACGGCTACGCGGTGGAGAACTTTTATCTTAGAATGGATCCTTCGCGAGGTGACTCGCGGTATAACCTAAACTACAGTATGAGTAGTATAGGGCTGAGCCTTGCAGACCAGACGGATATTTATGGCAACCCTGGTGCAGCGGCTGCGCTGGGTGGTCGACCACCCAGTGGTGGTCTAATACAACCGATGGGAGGTGGAAGTGCCGGAGGAGGTGGTGGTGGTCGTGCGGGTGGAAATCTAATGTCAAACACAAGTCAGTGTCAGTCATTGAGTTCGCAAGGCAACGCAAGTGGAAGCGCTGGTGGTGGACAATCGCGAGGTGTTAAACGTACAAGTTCTGATTGTTATGACGATCATCATCGTGGCGGCAGTGGTGCTAGCGGGATGACTTCACAATCATTGCAAGGGCTCGAATCTTGTGCGGCTGGCAGTGGAAATGGAACAAATCCGGGCGGCGGCGGTGGACAAGGCAATGTGCCCGATGTCGTCGATGACAGCTACACTTCGTTGCAAAACAAAAAATCACCACCGGCCAATGGCAAGAAAACAAAGGGACGTGTCAAAATAAAAATGGAATACATCGACAACAAATTGCGGCGATATACGACATTTTCCAAAAGGAAAACTGGAATCATGAAAAAGGTAAGTACAGTGCTAGCTAATTGCATTGGGAAAATTCGATTTTGCAAACAGATGAAGGCTTACAATTTGTTGGAGTTTTTCTATTTCTTTTTTTTTTTTTTTTTTTTTTTGTTTGTGAAATTGCTCTTGTTGAATAGTTTTTAATGACACATAACCTCGAAAATCTCCGGAGAGTGTGATTTGTTTTAAAAATGCAGCTGCGCACAACCACATGCATGGTTAAATGTCAAATCAGAGTGTAGGTATTTTAGTTGTGCAGTGTTATATTTAGTGTGAGTGAGATTTCTGCAAGCAAATGAGAGCGTGCTCCGTGAATTGCCTGAGTTGAGAGAAACATGCTCTTGTTTTGTTTGCAGATGTTTTGTTTTCACTTGAGAATTGCCAGCAGTGCTCGTTAATGTGGATTGTTTTTTTGGATTTTGAGGGTCGCCTACACTGGGTGGATTTTAATATCTATGTGGGTTGTAGAATATATATTTTTTCTATGTTTTCAATTTATTTCTTTTTTCTTTTATTATTTTGTTACAAACGGCGTTAGAAGTTATTCGCCATTGTTTACTACTTAATAGTTTGCCTTATTTGTCAACTGTGAACAAAAAATTATAAATGAGCGAATGCATAACGAAATGATTATTGGCATAAAATCCAAATGTGTTAATGAAAGCATCACCAAAAGGAAACGGTAAAACTTTTTCCTAAATTTTAAATCTACGATAAACGCATTACATATAGTCTATACAGTTGGCTATATTAAGGTTTTCAGTTTTTGTTCCAATGAAAAAAAAACTTTCTTGTTACCAAGGCTCTACATTTTCACTTTTTTAAAATGCTTTCTTTAAAAATTTCTCCGTCATTAATTTACTTAAATTGTTGCAATTTGAACATCCATATGTATTTGTTACAAATTTCTAAGAATAGATTTCCTACGAATTTCCAAATTAGAACAATATAATAGACTTTTAAAATTACATTAATATTTTCTATCACTATTTTATTGCTTTCATATTTACGCCTATACCGTTGTTGCTTTGAATCAATCCATTGAACTGTCAATGACCATTCATATCATATAGGTGTATAAAAATAAAATTCGGTGATGTTTCTTAAATTTTACTGATTAATTGTTATAAATTTTCTGTACTAGATATTTTATAATTAAAAAAAAAAAAATCATTCTTCTTGACCAAATAGAAATATTTTTCATTGATGCTGACGATACAGCTTTAGTTTATTATAGATATGCAGTATTATTGTATCCATTAACTAAGTATACGAAAATAAAGAAATATGTTTAGGTACTTTCTGTCTATAGATGAAGGACTTTTTCGTATGTCTTTTACCATTCCTTGTTAGTTATTTGCCAAGCAAATCCTTTCTTTATTTTTTGTATTGTGTTTACTACTACTCGGAAAAATACATAATGACAGTTTGTAGAACTTTCTGTTCACACACTGCTACCATCTCTAAACTTAAAGAAAAAGTCAATAAATGAATTTTGGTTCCTCTATAATATAAATCTATATTTCACGTCGCTTTTTCATATTTATGATGAAAGATATTGCAAATGTGAAATACTTTTATAGTACAATATTTAACTTTTGTTTTTTAATTAAGTAGTTGTTTTTATATACAGTGGACTCCGCTTATTTCGATACATCGGAATGAGTTCCAACTAAACAAATGGTGGCCAAGTCTAGAATTAAGTTGAAAGCTAACTAACAAAACAAGAGCAACAACTACCTTGCAACACTTCTGGAACTGAACCAAAATAAAGTTAAGACAGTGCTGACTTGGGCACCAAATTCAAGACGGGACAGTTGCGATTTGTACATTTGAAAAGCATTGATTTCCCGTTTCTTTATAATTTGAATTAGAAACATGTCTTTTTACCAACAATCAATGGCCTATCTTTCGTTTCGTGCAAGATCAGACCTATTCTTATTGATTTATTCCAATTAAGCGGCTGTTCAAAGCACTATCGGAATTCACTAAATTTTAAAAACTAAGGCAAGGCATAAATCAATTGCTTGGAATGAACGCTAGACATTTGGAAACACTGATGTGTCTAGTCTGAGTCGGAGCTTATCTGGTGCTTAAGAGCATCTTCGAGTTTAGAAAAATGTTTTCGTCCACTTTAAAAAAAACCGTTTCAGGTCATGAGTTTCACCATTTCAGCAGTAGATTTTTTAATAGGATGGAGATATTTTCTCTTTAAAATCGGTAATAACTTGAATAGCTTGATGGCACGTTATACGTACATATGTATATGTTTTTTAAATTTTCTGTTATAGACACTACTCCAACTACTTCTTATAATTTATAAATAAGATATTTTCTATTTAAACCTGCGATTTTTCTACAAAGTATTTAGTTGTTAAACTGCTCATAGCATCTATAAATATCGTATCCCCTAATTAGGGCCCACAAAAACAAACACAAAGTAAATAAAGATCGCGACGAAATCATTGAACTTTGACAATGGATACCGCTGGCTTTGGCGCAACCACAGGATGGCGCATACAGTTGCCGATGTATTCGCCATGATAAGCCATTTAAAGTACTTCTGTGTAACAGAAGTTTAGCGCATGCTTTCTTTATAAAATTGTTCGCCTATAAGAATACACACAATCACTAAAGTTGCAATACTCCTGTCTGGGCTATTGGGCACAATCCCGAGTGTGTAATAACAGTAGCCGCAACAAGGTCCTACAAATTCAATAGTTGAGCGTGTGCGCCTGCGACAGATGAAAGCCAACGAAAGGTTGCCACATGTTCCATGTACTGCAAAGTATAAAAAAAAAAAAACAAGCACACAATGATTATAATAAAAATTGTATTTAACATTATACATAAGACGAAAGGTATCTTATTCTGGGATGAGCTAACTGCGATCGGGATGGTGGATTGTTGCCGATTACCACGATTATTACAACATTCACAAAATGTGGCACCCACAATGGGCCTTCATTCGATTGTACAAACACAAGCAAGCATTGTTTCTTGTCGTAAACTTCCTGACAGTTAAAAGATATACATATAAAATTTCCTTACTTGGATGAGTTCAATTGAAACTTTAGATACACTTATACGATATAATATGAAGCGATTTGAAGTAAACCAGATATATGTATACACAAATACGAATATGTTTGTACTCTTGGTTTTTGTTCAATCGTAATTTAAAAGCAACACAATGAACATAGGTAATCAAAGAAGTGCTAATATTTTCATCCCATTGTAGAGTGTCCTTTTTTTTACTTGAAGTGACAATAAGTTCTCAAGTTTTCCTTCTTTGATAATGGAACAACTGCATCCATAACACAATAGAATCATACTCTACTCATACCCCATTGACACTGGCTTCTATCAACATCAGAATTATAAGCACTGCCTCTGTTATTCATTGTCATCGTCACCTCTCATTTCTGCCTGATTACACCGTGAAACATATCCAAATCGAAGGTGTTGAATTATCAGCAGCAGCAGCAGCAACCAAACGAAAAGGAGTGTCTCCTCGGTGGGGGTTGGTTCTGTTTGGCTTGGGTTAAATTGCTGTTGGCACGCCATGTGAAAAATGTGATTCACCGGAAAAAGTTTCACCTTTTCATTGATTTTTCTTCGAGTCTTCTATTGTTCTACCTGCGAACATACTCTGCTCTTATTGTTATGTGTTGCTGTCTTTATGGTTTTTATTATTTGTTTCCATTCTAACACCACCATCTGAACAACGCGAATGAAAGAACATTCAAGTTAGTAGTTATGAATGTTAAAAGTTGTAATTAAATTTTGATTCTGTTATGAATGAACTACACATTATTCTATAATACAATGTTTTAATTTATATTTCTCCAGTCAATAACAAGGAAGCCGACAAAACATTTTTCAAATATACAAAGCCGGTTAGCTACAAGTTACAATTGATTCTGTTATGTAAATATATATTCGACTTATACTTTCTTGTTCTAGGATCTCTGAATATTTAAGCAAGCGTGTCTGCTACTGATTAGGTCTTTTGGTCGAATTTATAGAAAATTGTGCTTTAAGTACGAACAATAGTAAAGCTAGATAAGAATAACTTAAATGTGCAATAGAAAAAGTTTAATTTTTATTACATACGAGTAGA
The DNA here is from genome assembly GCA_907269105.1 of Volucella inanis. Taxonomy (NCBI): domain Eukaryota; kingdom Metazoa; phylum Arthropoda; class Insecta; order Diptera; family Syrphidae; genus Volucella; species Volucella inanis. The sequence continues at coordinate 140,246,772 of OU026157.1, forward strand.
TGCTAACATTTCGGTGAGATTTAAAATCTGTTCGTCATTGGCTAAGGTCAATATTGTGTGATTGTAGAGCATATGCGCAATTATTATGTAAAAAAAACTTTATATTTTCTAAATTTTATAAATAGCTTCTATTCTGCCCTTTGTCTTATTATAACAAAACAAATAAAATTTGATCTAATTCTGAATTTAATTCGTAGAGCAAATCCCAACTTAATAACGAAAGTTAAAATAATTTATTAATACGGAGAAACATTGTAGATATACCACCACTTTAAATGAGGTCATTGTTGATTAAGGCTATGTCTCCAACAAATGCATTATCAAAGCCCCCACAACAAGATATGAATCACAAACAGGATTTAAATTAGCCCCCGCTAACCAAAGTTGGCAAAAATGAAAAAAAGCTGCGCAATTGTCCAACCGTTACGCTATCATAACATCCCTATAAATTTCACAACTTTGCCTCAAACACTCTTTCTCATCATCATCAAGTTAGTTAGTGGCAGGACAAATATGGGCAGTTGTAGATATTTTATTCATTTTAGTATGAGTTCATTGACTGGTCTCCGTAGATTTGTACGTATTTTTGCAATCTTAAGACACCTGATTCCGCAATGCTTGGTTTACAATTTGCCATTTACAGGCATCCGCCATCACATCAGTGCTTTCCGTGTAGGTGTAACCATAGACAAATAGCAGATTGACTCCATTTCAGATGAGACAATACAAGTCATCGACCATTCCAAACAGGAAAAAAAAAAAAAAAAAAAAAAAAAAAAAAAAAAAAAAAAACCAAGCCGACTAAGTCAAAGTCTCAAATAAATTTTGATTTCCATTTGAAATATGAGTTCATTGCGATGGAAGCGAGGAAATATGAAACAAGGAACAAGACCACCACCACCAACACCAACAAAAACACAATAACAAAAACAAGGATAAAAGCACCTCCTATTGTGTGCTTGTCATCAGAAATCATAAAAATTGCCCTCCACCGGGATGTCTGGCATTCAAGTCAATCAAAACTGTCAAATCATAAACTACACACAAGAACCTGGACTTCTCAGTTTCGGTCTCAGTCTCAGTCGTCTCGATATGTGAACCTCTGTTTTGTTATATACATATAAATGTGTAATACCTTGAGTTGTGCGTGTTTTTATGTGGCCCAAAGGTGGATCATCCTTCGACAGCGGCGGTAAGAACACACTAATCCCTTTGGTTGCTTAAGTGGGGCTATAAATTCAGAATTGCAATCATTTCATGGTCTCGTTGCTTAAATGAAAGTCAAAGTTTTATCGAAATTGCTTAGGTTAGATGATATTTAAGACAAAACATTTCAGTGCACTCTCCACCTAGTTGCTATTTTCAATTCATCAGTAGAATTCCTAGCATCCTCAAGAATGTCTAAGAATTCCACAAAAAAAAAAAAAGAATATCGCGGGATAAAATAAACAAAGATGAAAATTGCAACAGAAAACCAAAAAAACATCCTGGTCCCAGCGCAAAGGTGTGAGGCATATATGTTCGCTAAATTCCTTAATATCTAACAGTCGAGAGGGGAAAGACCTGCCTTTAAACCCAACGGGATGCATACCCAAAAAAAAAAAAATCAAACACACACCAGTCGTATGCCAGTCGTACTTCAAAGAATCAGATGAATTCTTGTGTCTTACTCACGTGATAGAATTTCGTTTTATAGGTATCCATACTTTTACGAATAAAAAAAAGAAAAAAAAAAACTCATTTCATGAAGAGTCTCTTTTCAACATTCGTAGTTGCTTTTAAGCGCTTGCTCTTAGAGGGTTTCCCTTCTCGTATAGCAGAACCGGAAGATAGCAGGAAAATCCGCATCCCGGATATACATCCATGAATAATTTGGCGAATGGCGCGGAGTCCCTATTATGAGGTTCCATCATCCTGTAGTGCGATTTTAAATCCCATCGTCAGCGAACGAAACATTGTGGGTATGGTGATGATGATAATGGTAGAAATTCTGAATTACATGGGTACTTAGTGATAATATTTTAATAACGAACAGCATGAAGAAAATTCGTTCACGTTTAGAATTAAAAAACAAAATCGTTTTAGGTATAGAAGGACGACTATGAGCTAACATATTTACATAGACCTGCACTTTAAAGACCATCATAAACTATTTTCGAACGTTTTTATAAAATCCACCATTAAAGGCTTATCCTAAATTTAATGTACATATATATACCATTTCTGGCTGATACTTTTAGACCATGGCCGATTTTTATTAATTCACTTGATTACCTCATTTGCAAGTTTAAATATTACGCGTCGATTCTAACTTTCGAATAGGTTTTCTTCAAATTTAAATAATTTTAGCTCTCAGAAGTCATCTTTCGGTAGCCAAATAACTTGTGTCTCTTAAATCTGATTTTTCCAGCCCAACAAACTCATCCGTTCTAAATTTGAGAGTTTTGTTTTGCTAGAGAAAAAATTGTTTCTTCCTTCGGGGAATGGACAAGAAAATATTGTATTTACTGTTACACTCTATTTTTTGCATTCTCTATTCTTACTTGACAAAATCTGTAGTCCGATTAGAAAATAAATATTTGCATGCCCTATGCCAAATGCATTTGGTCAATGTTGCCGACAAACGGGGCGAGATTGCAAATTCCTTATGCCACATTGAAACATCTTTTAAATACTCTACCCGCGTCGAAGTACTTCACTCGATTTTTATACTGTTTTTTTGCTTTTTGCTATTCTCTGAAGGGAAGAAAGGGATATGGGTAAATTTTACTAAAGTGAAATAAAACAGAAATTAGAGTACAGCAGCAGCAGCAGCAGCAAACACAACCTATCTTAAAGGATTCCATGTAGTTGTCTTCGTTTGGGTATTTGAGCGCGCACAAAAGCACATAACACTCGTTACACACAAACCGTCACGTGTCCTACCTTTGGCTTCTGTTTTTTTCAAAGCACACTATTGATGACGGCAACAAGACATACAGAATTGTTGCGCGTTGCGTGTAACCGCCAGTTAGTAGAAGCAACAGACAGAGTCACAGTCACAGTCAGAAAATATCGCCACCAACACCGCACCGACAACAAAGGTGTTAAAGGGTAAAAACGCATCGGTTAATCCTTGTCGACTTGGGAGAACAAGAACAATTGGCGAAGCGGCGAATTTAAGAGAAAATCTTCATATCTCCTCGCGCGCCTATCTGCCACCAAGATAGCTGATTTGGCACAAAACGAATTGCAACACATAATCCGCAGCCGGTATCAGACGTGTGATCGGTAGAGCCGTAGAGTAACTATTGGCATGCGCAGGCATCTGGATTTATATGCAATCTGCGTTCTTTAGTGGGAGATCTCTCTGTGGTTCTGTGTTGACTGTTTTCTTTTCTGGGATATGTTTTTACCGCCACAGACCCAATTCTTCTGTCAGACGGTGTACCCCAGCTACCAAATGAGATAAATTCAATTTGAATTGGATGGTCCTAAGCACATTGATGTGAATGCTATTGAGGCTGGCATTTGGGGCCTGTTTGTTGCCGTTTTGTAAAATATTCACGAAAAATATACGCTGCGAATGCGCGACGATCAGAGCTTGGGTGCAATTTGAATCGGGTGTGAATTGGATTGGATTGTTGTCGAAACACATGTTCAACCATGTTTTTCAACTTATAAATATTAAAATTGTACTCTTTGTTGTTCGATTGGCGGTAGTTCCATGCTGTTTCCAGTCACTAGGAATAAAGTTGAATGGAGTCCGAACTTGTAATGCAGTAGGTTCCTTTTGAAATGCTGATGTTGTATTAGTTTCAATTGTCATAAAACGAATATTTAAAAAACTTTTGTTTTCCAAACAGAATGAAATCATTTCATTCATCAATATTCACAAATTGTTTTTCGGGTTTACTGGTGACTTCAGTTTAATTTATGTAATGCCGTTCTAGATAACTATTTGTGCGCATACTGTTATGTACTCGTACGTGTGTATGCGACCCAGCCAACCCAACAACAAAGTTCCAGCTTAATTTATTCGCAAGCTTAACAATATTGGAAGCAAAGTGATTGCGTTTGTTTGAAATATTGCTCTACATTTTTTGGCTGATTGCCATATCGGATGTAATAGTCTCTGAAAAACAATGCTAACCAACTATCCACCTACCCACTTATCACCCAGACTCGTTTCTCTTTCATAAAGGGTTGCAGCTGGGCAATTTTGAAATGAATCACTTACCCAATATCAGGCGACAACTGGTGCTCTAAATTTCAACCTTAAAGCATTTTAGTCTGAGTATGAGAGAAGATATAGCATAAATACGTTGAACGAGTATCTGCCTACAGTTGGATAGCTATTTCTACTGAAACTACTCGTACATAGTAATTAACAATGGATAAACTGTTTTTTGACTGGGAGCATTATGTGTTTTCGGATAAGGTTTGTCTCCCTGTAGGATGAAAATAATTGCATGTTCCATCATAATTGGAGTTGACACAGACGTTAATTTACGAATTTAAGATTTTACGGAATGGACAAGTATAATAAAGTACTGATATACATAAGAGTGGACTTTTACGTATGTGGAAACTTTGATTATTTGTCTTTCAATCCGCTGTATTATGATATAACCTATATATTCGTTAATCCTTTTTTTTTTGTAACTCCATTTATTTGAAAATATTTTGAGCTAAAAGCTTTTAAAAAAAATCGTCCAGATTACTGGCTGCGAAAAAGCATGGGATATTTTAGTCTCACCTCAGTGGAACTGAATTTCAATTCTCAAACTTCAATAAGACTAATTTAGTGAAACTAAGTAATACATTGAAAGTACTCGTATACTTTAAACCAAACAACAAAATGAATTCCAATTTGTAGTTAAAAAAAAAAAAAAAAAAAAATGTTGAAAAACGTAAAAACAATTATGAGAAATCAGTTAAGGCCAGTAATTGACATTTGTCTAATTGAATCAGTGTGCTTTTTATTCGTTCTCGTATACGAATGACAATATTTTATAAATAACTCAAAACTCTAACTTTACACGAGAGTAACGAGCCCATCGTTGTAGTTTTACCAACACTGATAATATGAATTAGAAGCTCTCATGATCTCTCACAGATTAGAGCTGACAGTTTAAAACCAATAAAGAAACGCACTCACCTAATCGTGCGGCGGCGGGCACAGAAGCACTGACGAAAACCACTGCTGGTCACCTACGTTTAACATCACATAAAACATACAAAAAAGTAGGCAGCTAACTAGGCAAAGCATTCATTGGATTGATCAAATCGCTGCGGGCGCAAAATTCGTTGCAAACGCCACATATAATACAGCAATCGTAGTTGTAGTGGTAACTTTAACTGCTGCCTTATACTCGTAGCTTCTTTGCATGTTGGAGGCTGGAAAATTTATGAGAAAAACGAGACTGCATGCATGCAAACATTTTAGCTCCCACTACCATACTGAACTAAACAAGATGATGTATCGGATAAGAATCCTAAGCAAAAGCTACTACTGTTGCGGTTGCAATAGGCTGTCGGTTAAAGTTGGTAATAGCTGTCCCGTGTGCCGTAAATTAGATTAAATGTTAATAAAAGGCGGAGAATTACACAAGGAAATGCCGAGCCGATAAGGATTTAGAACCAGCCGCGCGTTGTCTACCAATTGCATTTTTAAAGCCTGTATTCATTATCCGTTAAGATAAAAGCAGCAGATACTGTATCCCAGTTTTCCAAGATCCTGTATCCAGTATCCCTAAATATATTGTACAATAGAATATTATGAAAGCATGTTTGTTTATCGAATGCTTATTCATATGGAAGTTTTGTTTTATTTGCGTGCGACTTATTCACTTTCATCTAGTGGCATTCAACAAGGCCAACAAACATATAATTCTCAAAGCACATAGCGCGATTCAGATTCCGATTCCTTATTTCCTCACTTTCTTACTTCCTCTTATATGTCATATAACACCTTACAAATTGATTGAATCGCAATCGTAATTGAATGAATTGAGACATGTGGCATCCGAGTACTACCACGCAGCAAGGTGCTGTTTTTTTTTTTTTTTTTTTTTTTTTTGCTTTTTACACTGTGTGCGATTGTAACTGCGATTGTGGATATATTTATGGGCTGTATTCTACCACCCACACTCAAAAATAGAACATATTTAGGTAGTTTTCCTTTCGTAACTTGTAAATTGATTTTTCTTTCCACATCTGATGTAAATAGCGACGGTAACATGAATTTCACCAGACAAGTAACAAATTGGCAACTGAATTTTTATTTTTTTTCACATACCTATTTATATATAAAAAGCTATATGATGTAACATATTAATGTATGGATACCGTCACACAACCATCATCATGTGTAAATCGATTAAACTGTCACACCATGCCGCATCGTTTCGTGGTTTCGTAGGTGATAGATTGGGTAATACTCTGTGATATGATCTCACTATTTGCATGAATATCCAACCAAATATCAATTAATTAGTTGTAACACCACTTAATTTTGTCTGCTTTTTTATTTCAGGCGTACGAGTTGTCCACTCTTACTGGTACTCAAGTGATGCTGTTGGTGGCATCAGAAACAGGACATGTGTATACATTTGCTACACGTAAACTTCAACCGATGATCACCTCAGAAGCGGGTAAACAACTGATCCAGACCTGCCTTAATTCTCCAGATCCGCCAAGCGTAGGCGGTGGCGATCAACGGATGTCAGCCACAGGATTCGAAGAAACCGAACTGAGTTACAATATAGCTGACGAGGATTCAAAAGTAAGACAATTAATTTATGGTCATCATGGTCACGCTCATCTTGGGCATCCACAACCACCAAGCCACTATGGCTTGGAGCAAAGTATAATGCAATCACCGTATTCATCCGGTGGACAGCCGTCACCGTTGTCGCATGCGCAAGGTTATCCCCCACATGGTGGACATACACACCATTCGCACGTACCACATGTGCCTCATTCAACTCATTCACATATGACGCATGCGCATGCGCAACGGTAAATTCAGAAGTAGACATAGATTTTATGCAAATTAGACAATAACGATATTATCCTGTGACTCTAGTATGAAATGCCGCCAAAAAAAAAAAAAAAAATAATCAAAATTACAGAAGACAAAGACTATTCGAATTGAGAATACCACCAAAGATGGTATATTCCCTCACCTTCATGGCGGAGATGGCAGAGATACAATACGAAACGAATCTGAACGATAGATGATCTCGCTTAAAAGCCTAAGTCTACTAGATATTCGCACGAAAAATATTTTCTAATAGTAAATTATAATTTAGATGAATTTACCTTTAGAAATAGTCGCTATCTATTTACCTCCTCTCTATTCCTTAATTTTCCTCTCTCTATCTCTTTCTGTTTCTAACCTAAAATCTGAAAATTCGATTGACTTTTTTATTTATATAGTTTATAAAACGTTTGCATATACAAAAGCTTATAAAATTGCAAACACAAGCACATATTAAAATGTACGTATGAAACTAGTCATTATTAGAACAAAAAACAAAATAATAATAATAATTATTAAATAAAAATCAAAGGAGATAACTATACAAAAAATACTTGTGCCATAATGAAGCGATGCCATAAACTCGGAGATGATTATTCAGATAGATAATTCAAAGATCACTTTAACACTGTACGTGCATTCTAATAACGGACGTATGTACTTAAGTGAATTCTGAACCTAACTAGACAAAACAGTGCCATAATCTTAGATACGAGTACGAATACTACTTGTTTATCTCGAACCCGAATAATTACGTATAAGTGCAAAATCAAAGATATGTGTCTTGAAACTATGGCAGTGCCTTCAAATGTGCAATAATCACAATAAAGCAGTCATGCTAGGATTTACAAAAAAAAAAATAAATAAATAAATAATAATAATAATAAATAAATAAATAAATATATAAAAAATAAAATAAAAATAAATAAATATTTTCAAAGGAATTAATTAAATTTGACATATTTGTAGTAGGACAGTTGTATGTAATTGCTTTAGAGATTTAAGCATAACCGTGGCCGTAGAGATGAGCGTGACCAAAAGCTTAACTTAGTCTATGTTTGCTTATTTGTTGTTTATGTTGTAAACAAAAATGAGAAGGTATTAGTTATAATTTTGTGCAAAGAAGAAATATATACAAATATTTGTACAGTTTTAAATCTAGTAAAAATATTACAAAGTCGATCGTCATCTGTTTCACAAGGAACGAAACATTCGCCTTTTGTTTCAAATAAATAAATACTAACCGAGATCTAAAGTCATTACGAGCTATTTTCTAAAACCTTAAGAACAAGATTTTCAGTCTTCCATATCCTGATTTTTTCATCAGTGTCTTTTGATCTGTCTCACTTAATTCGTAGATAAATGTTGTTCTTCGTTTGATGTAGTTTTAGTCGAAACTATTTAATTAAATTTATTATAATAATCTTACAGATTCTTTGGCGATCGATTTTTTTTACCAAAATAATTTTTTATTTAAAATTAGTTTCTTTTTAACAGCTTTGCTTGAAAATTGTTTCCGAAATTCTAAAAATATGTATATAAGTAAAATTATCACGCGGTTACATCAGCTACGCGGCTTCGATTTTATAATACGTGCTTACAAATTAATTTAAAAAAAAAAAAAAAACTGGTAAATTAAAATGATATCACTTTTTTATATTTAAATGCAAATCTCAAATTGGAAAAAGGATACACGTGTAGTACATACATATGACAAATGAAAAAAAATCTTCCTTGCACATAAACCTTCTCAATTTATGTATGTAGTCTTGATATTTTATTAGTTTGCTTCTTGTGTTGTTTACGAGTAGTTAAAAACAAAGTACTTACAAATAAGAATAAGAAACAAAAACAAAAAATCATTAAATAAAATCTTAGTGTATGTGTTATTGTTTGTGATGGAATGTTTCATATTTTTTTTTTTTTTTTAAATTTGGAAGAAAAATTAAAGAAAAAAAAATCTTAACTTAGTCTTAATTATTTTCTTTTTTTTTATTTCTGGCAAGCAGAAAGTTTGATTTTAACAAATGAAATCACAAAAGATCTGAAGTGTGTATTTTTTTGGTTTCTTTAAAAAAGAATATATATATATATATATATATATATAGATACATATATTTACATATATTTAGAGGTATAAATATAAATTAATGTAATTCTAGTATGTAAGAAAGGTGGATCTGCAAAAGGTAGGCAAATTCATTCTTTTGTTTTTTTTTTTTTAATTTCAAAATATATTACTTAATTTATTTTATTTTTTATCCTTTTTCTTTCATCTACAAACACAAAAGAAAAATTATGCAAATAAATGAAAAAAATATATTTATACCGACTAAAAACTATGTAATACTTTAAAATCTTTGAGAATATGTTTTTTTTCCAAAGTTTCTGTGCATCGAATTTGTGTTGGTTTATCGGCAATTGAAATTTGAAGATGTTTATTTGGCAACCATGCTTGGGAGGGTTTTTTTTAGTGTTTTTTGTTTTTAGAAAGGACTTCCTCTTTTGAATTTCATTTTAAATTGCGCAAACTATGATTGTCAACTAGCTATTCAAATCTAAACAATAATGTTTTAAAATAATTGAATGATTTCCTCAGCTATTTTCGACGAAGCATTTTGGGTGGAATTTTGGGCCACTACTTCTATCATTTGTGGCACTACCTCACAAATTATCATTCTTGCCTAATATTGGCTTATAGGGGCTGAATAGATCGCGGTTAATCACCATACACCAAAGACCTCTTTTTTCTTTTTTTTTTTTTTTTTTTCTTTTCCTTCTGTCAAAATAGAGCACACAGACAAAGAACTAGTCTGTTGTATTCCATGCAGGTTCCTTTTACTGAAATTGATCAGCCTTTCGTAGAAAGTTGAGTAAGCGCTTTAATGCTAAAGTCATTATCATCCTTACGGGCACTTAGGTTTGGTTGGCGAAAGGGTAATGCTCTGTCACGATGCCAGTAAGCAGCCAGCACTATCTCCTACTGAGGGACAGCAGGAATGTCGCTGACCTCTAAGAGTCGTCGGGAAGCATCCATTTGGTCTGCCGGCAACCTGGAAAGTTATGCTTTCTACAGTTACATTCACGTGAAACTGAACTATCAATAGCAATCCTAACTGGACACCGTTTCAGGTCTTTAAAAACTTTTCAGCCTTCCGTCATCGTTTGGTAAAGTCTTGCATTCTCAAACTAGCTTGGAATTTGTGAGAAGGTTTAGGAAGGCTTAAGGCGCAGCATAGCCATCGCTACAGTTGCAGATGCTTCCCTCTTTCACCGATTCTTTATCAAACATCCTTCATAGCCCCATAAGAAGTAACGATGTAAAATTGTCAACTGGCAAAATTTCGGTGGTAATCTGTAATCGCCCGGATCAATGTCGTCCATATTTTCGAAGAAATATTCATTGCGCATTGCCTTAATGTAAACTCCGTGCTGATTTTTGAAAAAATAAGGAGCGAGCGCGACGGCCACACCAAAGAGTGCATTTTTTGGGTGGAATTGAGTGTCAAGAGTCTCTTCTGGATTTGCCTCATTCTAGAAATGACAATTTTGCATATTGACAAACAGTTCGAGTCGAAAGTGATTTTCACCACTAAACACGATTTTTCGATAAAAATAAAGGTCGACTTCAAGCTGTTCAAAAGCCCAATCTGCGAACTCCTTTAACAAGCCAGCCTTTAGGTCGACCGGAATAGGTATGACCGAAATTGCCGAATTAACAATCCTAGATCTGCCGCCAGATTTTCACTAACAGCAGCTCCGAATTGATTTGAATGCATACGTTGATGGCTTTGTCAAGAACTGTTAAGCTCAGTTTGAGAGTTATCCTTATTATGATCCATTATTTATGAATAGAAATGAAATGCGCCAGATTTTTTAAAAAAGATAAGTAATAGACTACAATATACGAACTTATTACATTAATATCTAGTGCCTGCAGGTTGATGCGAGTGTAAGCTGAGTGATTATATGTAAACAGTATGCTTGGCAGTGCATTGTTAATCGAAACATGAATCACTTTTAACAAACTACTTTTAACAAACAATTTTAAATATATCACACAAAGAAAAAAAGAAAAGAAATGCAATTTTCCAGAAGACCTTTTCATGTAATTAATTTTTTTCTTTCAAACATTATTGGTGTGCGCATGAACCGATTAAAAAATTTACAATTTTTGTCCAAGCACTTCATTTATCAGGCCGAAACACGTTGATAGAATCGTTCGCCCGAAGTATTTGTGAAAAAATCTTTAAAATTATTTGTACAAAGTTGTCAAATTTGGACATTAATGGGTTAAGATGCTTATTCAAACTTTAATACGCGTTTGAGATACAAGTGAACAGTTGCATTATTTTTCTAAAGAGAGATAAATAGCAAAAGAAGCGCTAACCTTTTAAAGACGTCGGGAAAAATCTGTTTAATTTGTGTACATCTGGCAGTATAATATCACTCTGAATATCTTCGTAAGCCGCTGCAAGCTCTAACCCATCACATTGCTATTGACATATGTTTTCTCTTCGTTAAATTTATTTAAATCAAATCTTTGAAATGTTGTACGATTTAAGCCTTCAGAAAATAGATTTCGAAATTCAAGACAGCGATCCTTTTTGTTCGTTTGATTTACTCTCAAAAACTTATTTATGAACATTCGACATTATTCTGTTATATGGTATCTATTCTGTTATAAATCTCAATGATGACTAATTTGAGTTGTCAGTTAATGTTAATGAAAAATGCTGTCCAATGAGCTTACCTGTATACCCGAAGGATTGTAACATATATTCGATTTGTACAGTCTGATATTTTCGAAACTTATAAAAAGAAAACCACTTTTATATCTCTACCAAAAGTTAATACATTTATTGTTTTTAAACGAACCTATGTACAAACATGTGTGTATAATAAATAAGAATAAGAAGAATAATAATAAAGAATCCAACAAATACTCGGCAACAATGAACTTCCCTCTTTAATTTGTATTTTAGAGCAGCACCTACGGCTGTATCATTTTTCCGCTGTTTTCTTAACATTGAAAGCAATACAAAAAGTCAACAATTTCCCACCTACGAAGTGACCTTTGCCGCGAATACAATACTACAAAGCCTACACCTCGTTAAGTCGCTATAAAAAATGGAAGTTAGGTTGTCCAGGAACATCCAGCACTCTGTATTAAATCCACATGTATTCGTTTATATAATAGAGACTCGTATACCTTTGTACAAAGCCAAGAATTGCTTAGCTTAACCTGCTACTGTCTTGAGCTATACAAACCTCAAGAGCAAGGTTTTCGGATTACTTGTTATCCTACACAATAAGTTACGTAGTAGGAACCTACCTATGTGGGTTCAGCCTAAAAAAATTCCATTAAACCACAACTACCACTAGTCAAATGTGTAGGCTCCGCTCGAACAAAAACTCAACAATTGCATCATTGAAACTTGGTTTCGGTTTTTTGTTTTGTGTCCGCTTGAATTTAGGCACAACAAGTGGACAGATTTTTTTTGGTTCGGATAGACTGATGAATCTTCCGTCGCGCACGCTTATAAATATCTTCTCTTCATAATTTGGTGAATGAATTTCGTATTTACTTGTATTCTGTTTTTATGACAAAGTTCGACTGATGGAACCCACGTGCCATGGTAATATGTGTGTGTGACGTGGTGTGGTGTGGTGATTTCAAAGTGACAACTCCATGACGTCAGTCTAGATACACCCGGGGCAAAGTCATGTCCACAGCTTCCAAACTACTGAATGAAGCTCGATGTTTGAATGAAACGTGTGGGCATGTAACCGGCAGTAAGACATGCAGAGACTGTCATGCGCGCAAACCATAATTCCGCGCGCAAATGTGTTGCCTTATTCCTATAAACGAATTGGTGAGTTTAGCTAGTACGGTGGTATTGTTGCAAGGGCGTTTGAACGCTCTATAGTCATGATTCGCAGGCGCTCTCATAGCTACGTGGGTGTAAATGTTTCTTTGGAGCGCCGCGCCGCACGCACTGGGGAACTGCTATTTTGCGCACACTCTGACAACAGAGCGGACATATGGCGACAAGCTCTGTGTGCTGTTGTGGGCTAATGAATCTAATGAATGAGTTCGGGTCGGTGAATGAATTGGAAGCACTCGTGCCAGCACTCACTTTTGCTCCAAGGTTAATAATTTCAACAAAAAAACACAAAAGTTAGTGTTAATTACTTTTACTGGAAAGTTGCTGTGGTGCCAAGGTATCGTACGAGTAGTTGTCAGGTTAGGTATTGTAATTGGATTAAAAATAGATTCGTATATACAAAGATTAACCATGCATCATCAATTTGAAGGGAACGGTGCTGTTTTCTTTTACGGTTATCTGTAAAAACGAAATGAGGCTATATAAGGAGAAATAAAATGCATTTTCCGAATAACTTGAATCAAAAATAATTGTTTATTTCGCTTATTATTATATTTAATTGTAGGCAGCTGAGAAAATCAGACAGGAATCGAGCAGTGTGGATGTTCCATTTGTTATTCTGTAATGAAAAATAAAAGAAAATATTTATTAGTTTTAAATATCGAAATTGGAAGTAAAAGCAATGCAATTTTGTGAGAAAATATAAAGGTAAGGGGATCAAATCATTTTTCAATCTCGATAGAAAGCGCTTGATTTTAGTCGATTTAGTCGATTTTGTATATTACACACATTTTGTTGTTGAGTATGTGCATTATTTTCTGTGGATTCAAGGATCTTACATATTGATAACGAAAAACGCCATTTTTCTAGATATCCATACATCTGAAGATGCGTATGTATATGTACAAATACGTCAACTTGCACACTGGTCCCTATAATGCCTATGCGGGATTTTCTGGAAATGCAATTTTTTTCCTAAATTTTCCCTTTCTCGGTTTTTTGTCAAAATTTTGGTTAACAAGTTCTTTTTCGATCCTGGAAAACCGAATTCCATTGCATCGTATGGCAACCAAAGGAAACATCACTTTTTCAAAACTTAATATGTAATTCACTAACACCTCCGTCTTGGAATTGTGATGACTACATACAAGATCATTGAGCGTTCTTTTATGCAGCTCAATGTTAAAAGATAAATTATGGTATGCCAGAGATAATGCAATGAGTTTTTTTTTAACCCAACATTAGACTACAAAAACCGTAGCTTGGTCTTTTATGCGAATTTATGTTTTTGGTGTCCTATACTTGTTGTCCTGCAATATCCGACGTAGTTCTTAGGTTGATTCATTTTGTCTAAATATTGTTAACAGGCAGTTCGATGGTACTTGCTTCTATATCACAACAGGTGGCTTTAGTCTAAATCAATTATTTGATTTAATATTAGAAGAGATATTAGAAACCACCGAAATAGCGACAACAAGCATATCGCTTATCACTAAGAGAGATAGTGCGAATGAAACGATTCATCCTTTTCTAACGCTTTTTTGGATTTTAATATTCCCGCTTCTATTTCCCTCTAAGTATAACTTTCGTTGATTTGGCTTATGTATGCCGCCTTGTCTTTTGCCTTTGTACACTAAATAAACATTCTATTTGATACCGCCGGCCAACTTTTTGCGGGCAAAACAGGACGATCAAAAACCGGCTTACTTCGCATCGGGAGCGTCTTTGCGGTGGACTTTTATAAGCTTAGGATTGATTTTTTTTTTCTTTTATTACACATTTCTCCTAAGTATCTGGATTGGTAGGGCGCCGCTTGTGAGGTTTACTAAATTTACAGACCTTCGTAGTTATCAATAGGACGCTGTTGTTATCTGTAACCTCGTCATTAAGTAATCCTATTTTTTTTCTGCCTCTTTTTCGGAACCTGCTTCAAACTTGTGCTCCATTGCTTTTCTGTCTTTTCCGGCGAACTACATTGAACATTGCAATAGCAGTTGATTCGCTCAGCTTAAGGTTTTCCCACTCCTTTTCAATTTCTGAACATTTTGTAATTTTTATTAAATTAAGTTTCGCCACACTCGTTGACAATTGGCAAACTTTTTCATACTTCTTTGATTCAGAATTATTCGCTTATGTACTTATCAAAGATTTCTTTAATACTTCAAGTGTCTCTTAATAACCGCGAAAGAAATTATTTAAATTGGCTAGAAATTTGAAACTGCAACCAAGCAGCCATATTTGCACAAAATTCGAATGCAACAGAAAACAACTTGCAACGTTCCAAAAAAGCTCTATCTTAAACTCTCCTTGGATTTGCAATCAGATCGGTCAGAGTCATTCTAATTAGTATAACGCGCGTGCCATGACTCTGAAAATGCCAAACAAATTTTTAGTAGGTACTATTGGTGAGCATTCTAACCACAGTAGCTGGGAGAATTCTTTTAAATTTGGCGCTTACCAACAACGACGGCCACTACGGCCACGACAATGCGTTGAATGTACATGTAAGCACCTAAGGTATTTTTCTGCCACACAGGCAGCATTAAAAGCATTTTGTGGTTCCGAACACTTTTTTTTTTGTTGTTGTTGTTGTTTTGTTTGTTTTGTTTGTTTTGTCTCTCTTTTTTATCTTACTTTCAACCAATTCAAATTTGAATGCGGTGGCCTTAGTCAGGTCACCGCAAAGTAGCAACCCTTAATTTAAGTTAGCCGCAAAGAGAAAACACAATGTCCTCTAGAAACTATTTGCGGTATTCGAATGCCCATATTCTTCGTTCAATGAATATTGTTCCATAGAGAGTACCCACGTACCTCAACAAAAGCTTACATCGATCTAGCATTTCCGAGATTTTTTTAACTCTGCCATGATGCGGAGTTTTTAGTTTCTTTATACAATATATTTATTTTTTGTTTTGTTTTTGCGTTTGTTTTTAATCTCTCGCTCTCTTGAGATGCGGTTCTTTAATTGCCTATCTAGCAATGCGGCAGGAATTCTTTAAGGTTTTTGTCTCGTGCCGCAGCAGCATTGGTAACGTAATAGGCAAAGGCGTACCACCGATTCGCAAAAGCAAAAGGACGCATCTGGAATTTCTTTAGATTTACGCAGTCTTTTAATACACCACCACCCTCAAAGAGAACAAACACAGAAAGTCCAGTCGTAATTGAAATCATTTATCATGATGTAACAACTTTATAACCGAGTATCCTTTAAGATATGCATAAATTGAAGGATCCACGGTTCTTGATACGTTGGCCATTGGACGTCAGACATTGAACGAGTGATATGCAATTAAAATGCAATCAATGTCAGAATGTGAGAATTTTTACTCAACTTTTGGGTTGGTGGATGCTCACTCCACACCGCCTAATCATCTATAGGTTCTGTATTTCGATATCAGTTGAGAAGGTACGATACAGAAGCGATAAATTATTTAATACCGCTCAACATCCAAATGTTTGTCATGGAATTTTAGATTAATTTTTTTAAATTTTTTGTCGACAGTTTATTTGTATAAAATATAAAACGATGGCTTATAATAATAAATAAATAAAAATCACTAGTGCCAATCTCATGTATTTTGTTGTTTATCTTATCATCTTGTACAGGGTGATTTTTTTGATTTAAATAAAACTTAGTTAACATAATTCATTTTTCATTTATTCAATTTTAATTTGGACTTTAACAATTTATTTAGTCACTACTAGAAAACTATATCTGGCAAATAACCTTGAGGTTCTTCATTCGGCATTTCGCATCAGTTTTTGAAGAGTTTCTTGTTAAATTCCAGCGATTTCATTGTAAATGTTGGTATTGGGTTGGTTTAAATCCGGCTTTTTAAATATTTCCGCAAGAAAGTCAGGCAAAGTCAGATCAGATGATCATGGTGATCAGTCGATTTTTTTTTTTAAATCAATCGATTAGGTAACATCGCCTTCAAATCAGTGATTCTCCATACCATTTTCACCCAGTTTAAATGCCGAAAAGTTGCGTATCAATGCCGTACTCTTATATCGCGTTCCGTTAACCGTAGCCGTATTGCCGTGAGCATTTTCGAAAAATTTTTGGTAAATGTAAAAAAACCATATTGCATATTAACGCATCCACACAAAATAAAATTATCACACAGTCACATAATCAGGTTCATCAGCAAGGATATTTTGCATGTTACAGGCGTACTGAACAGGACCCGGCTTAGCGGCAATAATTTTTGACCCGTTTGCATCTTGTATAGGAATACCTGCAAATCAACTTTTATAATATTCCACATGAAGGTCCTGGATGTTGGTCAACATCTGCCTTTATGTTACAATCTCAATACTTTGACGTGAATAGGGTTTAATCGTTGGTTTTGATGTTGCCACAATTGTTTTGGCTGTGGGCTCTTATATTTTTTTCTAAGCCCACATCAGGTTATCACAATGGAGGACTGATTTTCAAGGTAAAGTTTAATTATTTGAGCTCTTCCTTTTGAAGTGACGTGCTAAAATTTGTACTGGAATGAAGTTTCTAACACGATCTCGATTTGATCGTTCTTGTCTTTCTTGTAACCAAAAAAAAAAAAAAAAAAAAAAAAAAAAAAAAAAAAAAAAAAAAAAATACCTTGTGCATTTTTTTGGCGTTCTTATTTTCTCACTTGCCTGGCAAAATCATTTTCTTTAACCTTCTTCGCAATTTTCAGAAAAATAAATGCTTTCTTTTTTAAGACAGTCTCATTTCAGCTCAACATACTTCGACTAACGTTTCTCTTATTTTGTAATCTCGTCTAAAAAATAAGATTTGTGAAAGTCCTATATTTAGGCGCTTGTTTGAGCGATGTCTCATTCCTCCGTGTCATTTCTTTAGGTTTGGAAACAGAAAACAGCCATTATTAGACCTCAGTCTGGAGAATACTCGTACAGTAATTCGAAGTCAAGAACAAGCAAATTTTTTATAATTTTGATGGTAAATTCCGCATATCTACCTACCCTTAGCATGTTCCGTCCTCGCTATTTACATATTTGCATTGCAAAGTCCATCCATCCTAAACGAAATAAAAACGAGGAATAAGCAATGTTCAGTCTTAGTTGAGGGATATGATTCAACACTCTGGATATTAAAAAGCTTTCTTTCCTCAGTCTGGCCATTAACATACCTATGCACCTTCGATATTAATCGGTGCAACATAGACTGTAGACCAAATTGAATGTCATTGAATATGACAGAAAATATTTTGTAAAATTTTATCTTGCAAGATTTTTAGAATATGTTGTTTAAAATAAAAGATGCTCATGACAAATGTGCAGCATATAATTCTACAATAACCGCAATGTTTCAGTGTAATTAATTTAATCGCTTTGAAACGGAGGAAAAATGTCTGAAACGCAAGGCTACTCTCGATCTAACACATTTGAAAAATTTGTGTCAATATTGAAGGCCTAATCACATCAAACAAAAAAAGAATAAAACAATTCTAAAATGAATACATTCTTCTGAAGAATCCCAACAAATTCAATTGCAAGGTTCAATCACATGTCATGATACTTGTAAATAGTCACGGTCAAAGTTGCATTCTGAGAATCAAAAGGGCATTTCTTGGAAGCCTAATTTTGAAAGTGTGTTGGAGTAATTGTCCGTCTTAACCGCGCACGTGACAACAACCATGAAAGTAATGTGAGAACCAGCAAAAATGCTCAAAAAATTGGGTCATTCAATTGTCTGTCTCGTGGTTGTTTTATATTCTTATCTGTGGCACAGAAAACAATAAGAATCCAACCAAACTAAAGAGATTGTTTGGGCTATTGATTTCCAACAGTTGCAGTCATGTACATATGTGGCTGCAAAATTCACCAACCACTCGATGTTGGAAATTTTCCAAAAAAAACAAAAAAAAAAGCGGACAACCTCTGCCATGACACACAATTCCAATTGCTGCCACTAGCCACGATCGGCCAACCGTTGATGCACGTCTTAACTGTCCAACCAAAATGTGTGTGTGTGTGTGTTTGTGTGTTTTTTTTTTTTTTCATTTTATTTAACTGTTTTGCGCGTTTTTCTATAACTGACCAACCGTATGCGCAGTTAAATCAATTTTTAACACCCACACCACCCTAATGTCGAGAATTTGGTATTAGGAGTACAAAGTTTGAACCAAAAACTTGTGATTCAAGTCAAATTAGGTCGTTTAACGTAAATCCATATCGATGTTATGGCTTCTGTACTGAACATGTGCTCGCCTTATTAGGAAGCGCACTCAAATCGGAAGAGCCACCGCACAATCTGACAGTGCATGACGAAGAAAAAAATACATAACAACGATCGGTCGATCGACAGTAGAAACTGAAAACTAAAAACTAAAAAATTGAAAACACAAATCATGTGGCAAGCGATCGACGCAGTGAGTGACTACCCACCGTTGCTGTATATTTCTTCTCCTCTTGGGTCAATGATGTTTTTTTTTTTTTTTTATTTTGTGTTTTTGTTTGGCATCAGGAAGCCCTTTTATGACTAGGTGCGTTGCTGGTGTGACTGTTGCGTTTGTTAACAAACGAAATGTATTGGGCTTACTTCATGGGAACCATGTGCTTGTGGTCTCTCCCTGTTCCATGTTACCGTTGCAAGTTTCATCTGACTGTACGTGTTAAATAACTCTTTATGTTACATCGCAAGCCAGTACACATCGTGTTCGCAGTCGATGTTTTCACGCGCACTTACACCGAACAAGCTCTTAATGGTCACACACTTGCACGTATTCGCGTATTCGCGTATCCGCATATCCCCGTATTCGCATATTCGGCAGGGCATAAGAGGATATGAAGGACACTGGGTATGTGGCTCATGTTTACGCAGAAATTCCTTTAGTTGACACTGACATGACACTTTGGCGTCGCGCCGATCGTCCCGTATGCAGAATTTGACTGCCTTCCGATGGAGTAGGTAGAGCATGCACGATATCAATCGTTAGAACGCGAAGGCGTAGACGATGATGATCATGACGACGACAACGACGACGTGTGAAAAGCGTGTTAAGCCATTATCGCTTATTTAAGAGCTAAAAAATGAAACACAGCTTGATTAGCGCACCCCAAACGACTCAATTACATGAACTAGCGTGCATTTATGGCAACGTTTTTGCTTTTACTGATTTGCATGCCCAATTATCGATCGCTGTAGTCATTTTTGCTCTACTCCAATCGAGTTAAATTGCTTTTAATGAATAATTGTCGCTCGATCGTGTCGCCTTCGTCAGAAAGCTGGTGCATGTGTCGATCGACTTGTCGCATTCACGGCACGCAGATTGCTAGATTGTCGGAGACCACCACCATAGTAAAGATCGCGATAATAAATTATTTTTCTATCACAACCGATAGAGTATGTTTGCTCGTATGTACGAGTATTTGTGAGCAATTTTAAAACTGAGTTTGCGCTCCAGAGATGTTGATATATGAGACACTCGTCGAAATTGACAAATTGCTGGTATTTAACGTCCAACGTCTCACCCCCGTTTTATAGAAAATCGACTGTACTTTCTTTGCTCCTGCAATCGACGGGTGGCCATCAAAGTGATCAACGCTTTGCTCCGCAATCTGCGATCATTGATCAGATTGTTGAACACAACGCAACTTACAGCTAAAACACAACATACTGGGGCGTATGCTCTCTTGCGTGTGGGTCGGGGCAGATGATTGATTCATGTAACAATCGCCGAGTTGGCGTTAACCGCCCGGCTCCGTAATTTCATTAGACTTGAATTTATATTTGTTTGGTTGTTGCTTAATTTACTGTCTGTATTGTTTTCTGTTACGCTTCAGTTGGTTAAGATAACTTAAATACAATTTTATCGGGCATGAGAGAAAAGATGACAACAAAAAAAAAAAAAGGAAATCCGAGGGCGGGGACTTTGTAGGAATGATAATTTAAGTATCATTAAATTGAAAAACATTTAATAGACAACAATGAGATTTAAATTCATTTCAGGTAATTTTCTTGCGCCACCTTTTTATTTAATTTTTCTGTCTGCATTGTCAAAAAAAAAAAGAAAAAAGTTCTGCGTGAATCTTTGTTTTAATTTGATCAGTATGATGATAGCTCGTCAGTTTTTTACCGATCAGCCATCGCAGTCGTTGTACAGCCCATACAGCGCATACAGTTTGCCCTTGTATCCTCTCCTCCATTTACTATCTATTAAGCGGGACCTAAGACCACTATCCATAGCTTAGTTAGACCTTGTGCATCTATATATCTGTTTGAAGTCTATTTTGCATGTTCTTTTGTGAAGACAACATATATGTAATACGTATCGCTTGTGAGAAGCGTTTTACTGACCACACTGCGTTCTACCGACAAGTTAATATCGTCAGCATATGGGAATGATTGAACCGATTTTTGAAAGATTTTTGGTGTTGGCGTGTTGTTTGGATATTTTTTTTAAGAATGATTTTAAAACGTCGTATGACAGTACGTCGCTAAATCATTTTTGATTTCGAAGGTCTCGCTTAATCCACCTTATTTTCACCTCACAAAATCGTACGAGTTTGTCAGAAATACTAAAATTAGTCATTACTCTGCATAGCTCGTCTCTAAAAATGCTATTATGAGCGACCTTAAAATCGATAGACATCGTTACAGGCCAGATCGGTTGTTGAAAAAATGTTTAAGTCTCTCACACGCTGATTGGTGCAGTTTGAATGGTCTTCCTACTAGGATAAGGCAAACACCTCACCTCCCTATTCCGCAAATTTAAAACTTCGTAGTACGTTTCGGTGTAGAATGGATTTTTTATTCTTCTTTGGGTATGCATTTAAAGCTAGGATATTAGGTCTCAGAGGTTTGTCCATATGCAACCCCGTGTATATACATTCCAATTAAAAAAAACGCAGGCTCTAAACCAGAGACTTAACCATCAAAAGATCTTATTTGAATGTATAACAACTGGGGTCAGCTATGACCCAACAAATGAAGTTCTCGTTTATAAAAACAAAAGCATATCTAAGCAGACACGAAACGAACACAATGGAAAAGTATTCTCTATATTTCCCACGTTTAAAAATGCACGCGCCCCATTATTTCAAGTTTCTGCAACCTAGATGCCTTCACGTGAATATACCGCACATCTGGCAGCATCCGCATTTCGTATTCCAAGAAGATAAACCACGCATCCACGCAAAAAGAACTGAAGTTAGATACATACTCGTACTTGATAATGTTGACAGTGCAGTAGCCAATAGATATCAGGATACGAGGAATATACCCGTACCCGTACCTGTTTCGTACAATATCCGATTTGCTGCTGCTTCAGTTCCTAGAATCGAAATCAATAGCATCTCCACCAGCATCAACATTCTTAGCACAGAAGCTCGCCTATATCAGCGCGTTCTCATCGGCGACTGTTTATCTTTGTGTGGTGTCGCGCGTAGCTCATTTACTCGTATTCGAGAAGAATTGCTTATATGCCTCGCCGATCGGGAAGAGAGAACACAGATCAATCGTTTGATCCCACAGACCCAGTGACGGATGCACAGTGCAAAATAAAAACAAGAAAAATTGCTTAACACGTCCATCTCCGGATAGCGAAGAGCTCATTAGATGTAGTGCACCGCCTTCGGAGAAACTCTGCAGGGTATCCATCTCAATTACCGATTCGATAATAATTGGGAAAATTCGCAGAATGAAAATTGCAACGAATTCCATTGTCATTGGTATTGATGTGTGTACGCAATGCGCGGCGTGTGAAGTCCTCGTACTAACGCAACGCATTAGCTGCTGCTACAATTGCATTACGCTGTATCGATTCAAAAGTATCTCTTTTTAATTTTAATGAATTATGAATTGCATGCATAACTGACAATCCTCCAACTACAATAATAACTGGCCTGTAGTTGGTACTAATCTTTTGTAATTTGTTCAACTATTACAAGTGATCAATTTTGCAATTTCCAATAATCCAAATCATATCATGGATAAATTTTCGGTTATAATGCGAACGGAAGAAGGTGCAAGAACTTGGGAATTTCCGGATTCTAATGCACGTCACAGTGGATGAATATAAATCGTGACTGAAGTAAGTGGGCGTTAAAGCCTAGTATAGAGGTCTAGAACCCTTTCTTTTCTTTTTGTTGCCGCTACGTTTGTCATATTCCGAACATGAGTGTATGCGTGAACCGAATTTTTAATTTGACAACGGAAGGAGGAAAGACGTAATTTGTTTTAAAGCCATGGTTTTAGGTGTGAGAAATTCTGACAACGTACAGTGTTGTGGTGTCTATTCCTTGCTAATAAAGTGGCTGATCATTACTCATTAAATTGCTCACAAATTTCGGAGGCACAAAAAGCAATTAACTGGAATATAAATATGAATATTAAAATGAATGCGAATATATTGACGATTTGTCATATGAACAAATTGCTCATCGAAAATGTTTTCCTGAGACGATGGCGATCTATCTGCCAATTGAACGATTGTCTGATCTTAACTTAAATATTCTCAATTGCACTCTAGTGACGCAAGCGATTTGCTTCCGCAAGAGTGCTGATCATAAAAAGCAAAAAAAATACCTGAATCATCATAGGGGAATACAATTCTTTAATTGAATATTTGATAAAAACCTTATTATTATACTAAACCAACCACTCGTACATTGTGTCACTATCTCGTGGCTTTTTCGCTGATGGACCACCAAACTCGTGTCAATTTGCAATCTCACAAATCGACATTTAGTGCACGAGCACGAGTAAGAAATATCACTCTACGAAATGACTTTGAAAACTACGCCGACAAGCGGCTGGACTACCCCAAATTAGCCTGTAGCAGCATCTATTACGTCTACTATGTGCATACACTGTGCATGCGCACAATCGGCCTCCGGCAGCAATATGCCTAATTCCAAATACAAGTTATCACATTTTGGCGATCGTTTTCGAGCGTGGAATCGGCAGGACGGCCTACAGTAGCGCTCTTAGTAATACATTCTTCTATGGCTGTTGGATGTATCGTTTCCGCATGAATATATCCGCCCGCCATGAATGCAAATTTAAACTGCGAATTTGTGTTAGGTACATTTAATTAGTGGCAACCATTTCGTTTCTGGAAACGATTCCACCTTCCCAAGGGAGGGAATACATGAATGTACACATAAAGACAACATTGTATAGTTGGACCTAGTTTATGAATACGAGTTCACTCGCATCTACCCTCCAAAAAAGCTAGAATTACGCATGTATTCTCATTCGAGTGAAACGAACTGCATGGTCAGGTAATAATTCGGAAATATGTATATTGTACAGCATTTTACGAAAAGTACTCGTATCAGTGTGCCGTGTGCTATAGAGTAAACTAGGTTACATCTATGAATTCCATTTGTGAGATACATTTTAGGGGTGTCAGTAATGGACTTCTACACATATGGACATCATCAACAAACATAAAGTCAAACAGTGCGAAACTTTAATGCTGTAGTTCATAGCGCCATTTATGCATAAGTATGTAACTGTGTATAAACATATATATACAGATATGTATATGTACATGTATGAATGTATATCTTTTGTCCCATTAGCGTTCATCATAACTTTACCGTTCTACATATATTTCCTTACAAACTACAGAAAAGAGGGTAAACAAAATATGGACACTATATTCTACTCGTATCTCAAACGAAGTTGGAAAGAAAAAAGTGCGCATCCTTGCTATTGTAAGTTATGAGCGATGTGTTCTAAGGCTTAGAATACTCGTATGCTGTTAGGGCCACGAAAAAAGATAAAGAGAGAGAGAAAAAAAAGAAAGAAATTCTTATCTCTGAGTAAATGGAATGACAGCTTTTTACACCCGATTGGCTTTCATGTTTTGTCGCCACTGACAAACGACGTGACTCCGTCTTTTCGATGGTACCAGTACAGTGGCACTAATTAGATTAACGCGAACACACAAACAAAAAAGTGAATCTAGCGACGACCGACCGACGACGTCAGGAAGGTTCCTCCTCGTCGGTGGATCTAGTTTATTGAAAGACAAATTGAAGACGTCTGTGCACGCAAAAGTTAACAAATCGAATGGTTAGATAGGTACATACGAATACAAGTGAAGAGGGGACTGTAGGAGAAGAAAATTCAAAGGATTCTCGAATAGATACACGTGAATATGTGCAGGGTCATGGATTTGCTCTGCTGACTTTTTAAAGGGATGTGCTGGCGATGATGTTGAGCCAAGGTCGTGATGGGTTGCGAGCTTTTGTTCAAAGAAAAGAGTAAGATAAATGGTTTTTGATTTCACGAATATGTCTTAAATTATTATTTTCGTATAAGTAATCTGATACGAACCACCCAACTAAGTGTTCGATTTATCGTAATGTATGTACATAGAAAATTAATAAAAATACGATTCCAAAGTTATCGTTGATTATATTTAAACTTATTATTCATCAAAGATTAGACTTTGAGTTAGATACTCCGTACTAGACCATGTTTTCCTTTATGCACATATCCTTCTCTAGGTGTACATTCAGAAACTTCGGATTTATACATTACAGGGAGATAGGGAATTCTTAATAAAATAAGCTATAGTTCTTTTTTTTGTTTTTTGTATGTATTCTTGTAAAGCATAACAAAAACGCACGAATAAAATTTGGAGTTATTTTTCTTCATTGCATTGCAGCTAAAATTAGAACTTATGTTTGGATAAAGTGCAAATGTTTACCCTTTTTGATGATTGAAAGACCTTTTAAAAAATTAATTTGAGACGGTTGCACTAGACTGAGTCTTACAAGTTTGATACAATAAAATGTGCAAGAATCTATTTTTGTGTGGTAGCAAAACTGGTATAAGTCAATAAAATCAAATGTTGAAGAGTCCTGCAAAACTCCTATTGGACGCATCTTCAAATAATAATTTTTATAATAGTTTCGCGGAAATCTAAGGAGGTTAATAACACAGACAAGTTATTAAAAATATGAATTACAATTTTGCCTTTAAATGTTCAGATTTAAGAACTTAAATATAATTCATCTCATTCATGAAAAACGAAACAACAAAATTTTAGTTGTACTATGACCAATTGGTCGAGATGTTGCCTAATTTTTCAATATGATCCAAAAGAAAGTATATTTATTTTTTGACTGATATACGAGTGCTTGTATTTTCCAACAAGGACAACTTTCAAACCGTGGTAATTTTTGGCATTTTTTTTATATTTATGTCTATTATTGGTTGACAGTAGAATGACGCTTCTGTATCATACAAACTCATTTTGGAAATTGGTATTCGATCCGCAAGACGTATAGAAGATTAAAAAATTGTATGCTTCTAGGATCTAATGCTGCCTGCATACCATATTTCTCCAGTATAACATACGAGTATGTGCATTGCTACTGATGTTCTTGTGGGGTTGGCTAAAATAACGACCCTCAGAACTATTCTTCAAGCCGGTATATTTCGGATCGCCTTGTCATTGAGGCAAATGTTTGCCGAAATTCTTTTCATTTGATTGATCATTTCGATCCTCGGCTGGAATTTGGGCCTCTGTTGCTTTCGGAAGACCTTCGTTGAACATGCTAAAAGCAGATGATTTGGTTAGCCTAATTTTTATTTCCGTCGCTGTCATTTTTCCTGTATACCTACATATTTTTCATCCATTGCGTTGCGTACGTTAAAGCTGGACGAATGGCTGCCGTATATACTCATAACCAACTATTTAGTTAAAGCAGTTTTTTTTTTGTCACAAAGTACTGCGGAGTCTGCGCAATTTAAGCCGTCGCAATCATCGCAAATTTCTTGGTGTTTAAAGACAGAGCTTAAGTTTTTAAATTGTTCGCACTTCCGCATGATGACCCCTTCCAAATAGATGACAGGAATTCGGTAAAACGACATTGCAGATATTTGGTCTTAGTACAACATATTCGTTATAGTGCTGAAAATCTTATCCGACATTTAAAAGGAAACGTATAATACTTTGTACACTGCGTTGTATTATTCCAACTTTAACTTCGAATTACCGTTGTGCATTTATTGTTTTGAAGTCTCGGGTAAATTTAGAAATCTTCATTTAAGATTTCTAGGGAGTCTTTCAAATCGATGAAAACAAAATGATCCTCCGAAACTTCGCAATGTTTCTCCATCATTACCCGTAAGATTTGAATTGCTTCATGTATCGACCTACCTCCCACATTACTGCATTGACTGACTGCCATGCAGATTAAGAATAACATTAGTTTCACCGATCATTGTCGCCTTTGCCTTTATAAAGTAGAACAAGGAAGTATAACACTAAGTATTCGCCTCTCAACACTACATACAATCTACATGACACAAAACCAACAAGTAACAACCGATCAATGTAGTGTGCGTAGAGGTGAAACTACAGCCGCTGTGAGTGAAAGTGTGGCTGAAAATCCAGAATAGTCAATTCACCGTTGATCGCAACAGTTTAACTGTTTTCGTCCCACTTTGTGAACAATTTTGCGAAATGTAGAAGTCATGAAATCATGGCTTGCCACAGAAGTTCGCGCATTTGGCTCTTGAAGTCAACGCTTATTATTATCGAAAAATCGTGTTTAACGACGAGGCTCACTTTTAGCTTAATGGGTTTATGAACGAGCAAATTCGGCTATGTCTGGAGTGAGGCAAATCCAGAAGACACTTTATTTCATCCACAAAAATGCACTATTGGGTGTAGTATTCACGGTTTTCTTAATTTAATTAAAATGAGGCCAGAGCTCGCCAGCATTACTAACCAGTAATTAGATATTATTTCTGGTACTACGAATACATGACAAATTTGACGTACTAAGGACTCTATTCAACGACAACTTTATATCGGGAAATGGACCAGTGAATTAGTTACCGAATCGTCCGATTTGACGCCACACGATTACATATGCATGTACTTTTTGTGAGGCTTTCGTGTTTGCTGGTATACCGCAAACTATTGAGACCTTGGAAGTCGATATTCAGCATGTCATTGGTGTGACACAGCACCAAATTCCGCATGCTTGAAGTCCTGTTCGAAGCATAGTCTCATTTATCACCTTCATAATGAATTTTTAATTCACACTCAATTACTGTCATTATTGTGTAGAAAAAAAGTTTTGTCGAATCCTTTATTCTTTGCTAACCTTACAGTTTTGTTTTAAAATATTCCGTGATTCGTTAAGTGTCTAGCTTGTGCATACAAATTTTTATTTAAAAACACAAAATCTTTCGAAAGAATTATTTCCTTGTTTTCTATGTCTGATACTTTACTTATGTAACGTTCGTCATTTTTAGATATACGGACTTAATTTACATTTTTTGAAATTCTTATAATTTTGGGTAAAAATTATGTTTTCTAATATCCCAACTCTTTACCGTGGATTTTTAATTTTTATATCTTTATCCAAAGTTTTTCAGGCGATATTATATTCAAGCATGAACATATACCTACATGTACCTACATACTTCTTTTAAATAAAGATTAAAAATTGTTCAAAATATCCCTTAAAACACTCTTTTTCCTTTCCGATAGTACTCCTGAATCTATGATGTTCCTTAACACTAAATGAAGAAACCATAGACCCATATTGTCATCAAATGCTCTAGCATTTCTGCGTATTTTTCCACCTGTAATTCGAGTAGCGCAGTATATACATACATATGTAAATCTGAACGTTCCTATGTAAAAATCGATCACCGAATATTATAACAAAATAACAAAAAAAGAAGAAAAAAAAAAAACGTTGAACAAAAACCGTTGGACAACAAAAGCAAATTGGTCCACTTTCATGTCATGTTCCAAAGCCGTCCACTCAATCGCTGTGATAAATCATTTTCCAAAACATAATTCCACTCGGAACTCTCTGGGCAGCACTACGCCTGATTTACTCGTATAGTACAAGAGAATTCTTTACAATATACGTGCCACACGCACAAGTGTCTTAACAGTAGCCCTTACGACTCAGTACGAGTAAAGTCTTCTTCGCTGTTGCCGTCATTATTATCATCGGCGACATCATCGACGTCGTCATCACACAATCATCTCTCGATCGAAAGAAAACTGGAAAACTTCGTGACAGAAATTCATAACGAACACCGTGTGAACAGAACTCTTATTCTGGAAATTCAGCAACTGTTGACGATGTCAATGATGAGCAAGTGCGTCCAAGTTCCGTCACAGCAGAAAATTGGTGATATGATACAAAAGCACTTCACATAAGATAGATAGTACAACATCATTCCTAGCAATCGATCCTTACATTGCGCGTTAATCGTCTATGTATTTTAAATTCCCGTTTTATCACACATACTCTACCTCTACCTCATGAAAAAAAAAAATAAACAAACAAAAACAACAACGAAAACCGAAGGAAAAGGAATCAAAAACCGGTATAATATCCAGCTCCTGGAAATAAGTTTCTGTGGTATGTATTCCGCCAACGATTAGTCCTGTTTGGAGATAGCATAAAGGTTGAAAACCCCAAACAATGACAGTGGCCCGACTAAACACTAAGGTGGGCGCACTGTTGTGGGGAGGGCTATCACCGCTGGAATTCAAGTTACACGCAGTCTGCAAATTCTTCTGATATGTGCGCGCGCATAATTTTTTTTTTTTTTTTTTTCTTAATTCACCGAGGAGAAGATGCCTCTTTATAGATGCACATGACATGGCATACACATATAACAGGAAGCGCACAGACCAAAATGTTACT
This sequence comes from Volucella inanis, assembly GCA_907269105.1. Classification (NCBI taxonomy): domain Eukaryota; kingdom Metazoa; phylum Arthropoda; class Insecta; order Diptera; family Syrphidae; genus Volucella; species Volucella inanis. The sequence goes on from OU026157.1 coordinate 140,276,334, forward strand.
TCAGATCTTCAGTCGCCTACCATCGTCCAAAGGAATCTGAATCCAAAATGAGTTGACTTAGCAAAGAGAGTAAAAGAGAACGAAGACGTGCAAAAAGGGGGAGGAAAAGAGAATGGCCTTTCGCAAAACATGCCTGCAATGCGCTTGCTAATTAAATTCGAATAAAACTAATCGATTAAGTTCATTCTTAAGTCTAGAGGGTGAGCTGCTATTAGGATAGAAGGGGGCGCACGGACATAACTAAAAACCAGAAGCCATACTGGACAATTCACCGACAACACTGAATCAAATCAACGATGATTGATCGTTTATTGTTTATTGTCGTTTAGCGATCTTGTTCATTCGGATGGTGATAATTGTCTGCAGAGGCATACAAGGGTCTTTGAAGTTGCGTTAAAAGCTATCAGTTTACTGAGAAAATATTCTTTTTTACTGGCGATGGCATTCATAGAATATACACGCATAGAAAAAAAAGGGTAATAATTTGTGTTTTTCTATCGCAAATTTATATCCTTAAGCCGGCGCTGTAACCTTTAATAAGCCGGGACCTAATAACCAACTAACATTACACGGAGCTTAAAAAAAAAAGTTTCATTTACATAGTCCCGACATCAGTACAATCCAAAGTTGATAATCTAATAGAATTTATTCCGAACCAACTCCTTGCTTTGCACATCACCTATTGAAAGAGTATCGTTCCCTTATTTGATAAATTAGTAACCATTCAGGTTAATGTCTTAATGATATTCGGAGCGATTCCTTGGTGTCTAACTTATTGTGCCTTGCATGAATTTCCTCCACATCACAATTCCATGACTTACCATCATCATCTGATTACTATTCTAACTATCCTATTCGCTCCAAAATGATCATCAGCAGTCTAAAGCGAAAATTTTTCGCCAAACATAAATTCAGCAGAGTTTTTATCTTTATCAGCTTCAAAGATCGTCCCCAACTTCAATTGCGTCCATAAATTGCCAACAAGAGCACTAGCGCAAATACAACACGTTGTTTTGCGGATACAACAGATACAATTGCTCCTCACGAAAAACTAAAACGAAAGACCGACGAAAGAAAAAACGGCAAAAAAAAAAGCCCGTCACCAAACGGCTTAGATACAAATGGTGAAAATCTCTAGAGGGAAAACACTGGAAATTTTTCCCAACGTAGTATAATAATAACAATAAAAGTAAATTGGCCAACGATGGCAGAAAACAAAAACAAAAAAAAAATCCAACAAGCGCGGAGCAAAATACTGCCCAGTCGAATTGGCAATTGCTGCCGTATAAAGTTTTATTGTGTCCTGCGCCAGGCATCACACAAATACTAGTACAGTGTACCCTTTGTACTGGCAATAAGGGCATTTGGAGGCTAATCACCACCTACGTGGACGGTGTCACCAACACCTCGAATACTTGTAATAGTTGGTAACGGAGTTCATATTAAAATTAACCGTTTAATCTTTTATTGAATTTTGGCATGTAAAGTGACATTTGTGAGTTTAAAGGGATTGTAAAGATGCTATTATAGTATATACGAGTATAAAGGAGTCATGCTGGTCAAAATTCAGATGGTACACAGAAAAACAGGGATAATTATTTCTGTGTTGTTTTTTTTTTTGTGGAACAGTCAAAGGATTACAAGTAATCCATTGTAGTCCTTATTTGTTTCTTTCAAAAAACTACCCAGTATTTTGAATAAAGATATTTAAGAGCTTCAGTGATAAAGTGCTTACAGTACGATAGCCAGACATGCACAAAGGTAGGGTTCCGCGATGTCGTCATCATTTTTATAGCAAGCAGCGCAGGATGTTATATGACTTATGCTCAGCACACTTAAGTGCTTGGAAGAAGGAAGAAGTGCAGTACCCCGTTGTAATGCCAGTTGGCAGCCTGCAAATACTGGTTCAGATTCTGACCAAAATCATTCAAACAGAAATTCTGATGTCATTGCAGGAGATAGCATGTCCATATGACCAGGATCGAAAAACTGCGTGTTGTTCCAAAGACCACTTCTTTTTAACGAAAGATGGCTTTGAGTGCAGCCCATGATATGAATATTAAAGGGAAGGATAATTACGTCTTACTTTACCAACTTTTTGGCAGACAATGTAAAACCTTTGATAAAGTCTGAACCTTTTTGTTTAAAGCACTGGCGTTGAATGTGTAAAATAGGATGAGACGAGTAGTGAGTGGACACACTAGTTCTTCATGCCATATAAATTTAAAGCGCCAATAATTTATTGTCCTTTTCTTTTTTTTTTTTAAGTTTAAAAGGAATCTGATTTGGTAATGAGACCCGTAAATTTTTAACGATGTTTCTTATCGGGAACCGATATTCAAAAACCCTTCAAGTTCGTAACTATAAAACTAAGCCACAGACCAGGCAATTTCTTCATAATCAAGACGCTTCTTATTTTTAAATGGTCAATGCAATACATAAAGAAATAATATTCTTAAGTTTTTAAACTATTTACCAATTTATACCAATCCCAAGGCATTGGCAAGTTCCTACTGAGATTCTCAAATGATTTTCAGTATTGATTCGTAATGGTGTTATTTAAAAAAATTAACTTTCGATGCATTTTGCTAAACCCATTCAAGTGTAGCAATCTCTAACAACATTTATAGGCCATTCGCTTAACTTATCAACATTCCAATCACTTTTTCTTTTAATCCTCATGAGCTCTGTTTGCCTTCTGATCTCCACGTATTGATCTCTTTGAATGTCAAATAGTTGATTCACGTAACACAGAAGAAGAAAAAAAAGGAAAGATGAGGACATACATTTTTGTACTCGTATATTACAAAATCACTACGACTGTAAGATTGTAAAACAATACTATATAACGTGGGAACATTGCACTCCCCATTAAAATTGCCAATAATTTGAATTGAATGGCACCTCAATTGACACGATTGAGCGCACAACACTCAATAGCACATCTTTACTTTTCGAAAGCGAAAACCAGTAGCCCCATACGATTGTGGCACTTCGCAGGTGGTTCTGAAATTTTAATTTAATCGAATAAAACCTCCTTTTGGTTGGAAGCTCTAGGAATAAGTGGCTAAATCTCACTTTGCGACTTTGAGACGATAGGATAAGAAATATTAACTAAGGAGACCCCCATCAGCATCGATTCACTACAGATATACTAAGTGGAACCATTAAATTTAGATAATGCGAACTGCTTTGCATAAAACAACTTCGAAAATCAAGATAAGGTGCTCCATTGCCGCTTTATGATAAATTCACACCTTAAAGCAAGACGCAGTAGTAGAAGACGGGCTTATAAACCACAGTTGAGGTATTGAAAAGACAAGCACTTTGAAATTTGACTTGGGTCACTAGAAGATGCCATCCGCATAATGTACCTTGTGACAGGCAATGTGGGTCTCTATGGCTGTTGTTGAATGCCACATTAGCATTCGTTGGAAAGAAATTCATCAAAAAAATATGAATACATTGTGCAGTTGCTGTATCGTCCACTATTGTCGTCTACGAGAATCGGTCCCGATTGACAGACTGTCAGATGAGGGAAACTAGATGCTCCACCCGCTGCTTCTGATTGTGCATAGCTAGCTACTTGTTCGTATTCGAGCTGCTTCTATTGTATGCGAATTTTCTGGCAAGGAACCTATAGAACCGGTTAAATAGCAAAAATAAAAATAAAAATATAAAAAAGATGTTCGAAGAGTTTATGGACTGAATCTTGGAGTGATTGATGTTTATTTCTTGATTATTGCATCCAATGTCCTGTCGTCCGTCCGTCCGTCCGGTATCGATACACCTCTTACGTGCGCATTGAAACTCTGTATATGCAATCGACATTTGACCCGAGTTGAAAAAATTATTGCCGAATGGGGCAGCGATTAACTGTGGCACTTAGAATGCAATTCCACGAAAATATACAATTCGCCTTGACGCATAAATTCGCTGCAAGTCTCCACATGGATGTTCATTGCTTGTATGTATTATGCTCATAAATAACAACTGTGAAAGACTGACGATAAGAAACACCAACAACTCTATTAAAATCCCATAATTCTATGCCTCTGGCAGACTCTGTCTAATAGCCAAGTGGTGGCAAAAGAAACATTGATTCCACTGCGCTCTATTCGAGCTTTGAGGTGACCCCCCAATGATGCTTGGGCATATAAAAAACACTAAACCACTGCCGTGTGTGCACATAGATTCCGGTGACCGATTCCCAATATATATGATTAATGACACAAGTGAGTTCAATTTTACAATAGAGCCGAGCTAAATGGAGAAAGAACAAACAGAGACCTATGTAGAAATCGATAGATAAAAAAAAAAAAATAAAAAAAAAAAAAAATCAAAAATCCTTTTCAATATATTTTCTTTCGCGGCCTGGAAGTCAGTGATCAAATTGACCCGCCGTTGCTCATAGGAGGAGACCACGACCATTGACTGTCTTCGATATCGACTTTGTATACATGTTTACTGTGACTAGATCCACGACGACGACTACGTCGATGTGGCGGCTATAGTGACGACAACATAGGAAGAGGTATTAAGCAACGAGAATTCTATTGCAATAGACGCGCATGATGCACCGGGCTGCAGCCGTGTCTTAATGGTGATTTCATGATCTTTATCTATTTACATATCAGACAAAATTATTGGCACCAGACTACAGCAGTTCGAATCTTTCACCGATCCCATCGCGCTTGTGTTTGAGTAGAAGATGAAGGTTTTTAAATGCCTGGTAATCCTGGAGTTGGAGCAACTTGCAACTAAAAACCAGCAACAACAGTCCAAAGAACATTGTTTAAAATTTATTGAACACGAATTTTGGTTTGGAATTGTTGTGTTTGTACATGTTGTTAAATTTTGGGCCTGTTGATCCTAAAATTGGTGTTCTCTGATATGTTGGCTATGCTTGTTTGCTCTAGTAGTAACAGTTTTCATTATTAGTTTCAAGCCATATCATTCTCCTCTTCTTACCCAGGCCTATATACTAAGTTTTTCCAAACGAACTTGATTAGTACGAGTATAATGCGAATGTTACAATAATTTGAATGTGAAAATTCATGTCCCAGATTGGCATATAAATCGTTTTGAATAGTTCGGTTTATTAACATGTTATTAATGCTCCGTTTGTCGTCAAATAATTTAAATTAAATGTCTTAACTTTGGTAAGTTTATCAGAAATGTTACGACTCCAAGCCGTGAATTTGAATTATTTCACTCTTTTTTTTACAATATGTATGTACATACATATATAGGAAATCCTAATTTCCTCGTATTTGATAATTTTATTACTCTAAGAATAAGGATATATAACATACAAAAAGTAGTATGCAATTCTTACAACGTGTATATTATATATTTCATCGTGGATTTAAAGTTTTTCAAGAAAGGTAGGACTAAGTATATGTATTAAAAGTTATGCTTACTGAGGCTCTAGATTCCACTTCACTTTTAAAAGAAATGAAATCAAATGTTTTTAAAGCTAGAACACACACTGCTGACCACTTGTTTACCTTCATTTTTGAAGTGAGCGTAATTTTTGAGCATTACATGTAGAATCCTTACAGGAATTAAGGTAAATAATCAAATGTGTGGTAGTGGCCTGTTGCAATGGGTTTGTTTGCACAAAGATTTGGATGGAATAATCGGCCAAATACCGAAAACCATAAAAAGTATTTTATTGTACTTTTCCTACATCAGGACCCTTTCGGAAGGCAATGGCAAACCTCGAGTGTGCGAATCCTTCCCGCGGTTCGAAATCTCCCAAAATTCATAGGTTTCTCTTTATTGTGGATAAAATGACAAGGAAAATAGTGAGTGGCAGAGACTCGACCTGGGTCCACTCTGGTCTGTATAGTTTTGTTTCCTTTTTGTTCCTGAGAGCCTATTACCCTGACAACAAAAAAGGCAATACAAGATTTTGGAGTTTTACTGGATTAGGTACTTCGTGAGTCCTTTTTTACTTTTTACAATTTCAAAATGTCTGTTTTGCAAAGATTTTTACAAATTGTTTAAATGGTTAATAGATTTTCCAAAAGCATGTTCAAAAGCAGCAAGTATAAAACTACAGTTTTTCTCAAAAGACACCTCTAAGTGTTTTTAAAAATATTGAAATCGGGATAAAGACCTCGCAATTTTAAAATGTCCACATTATTTGCTCTAATCTAGAAAAAAAAAAGATCATATGTCGATTGGTACATTGTCCGACTCAAAATCTATCCCTGCTTTCGAACATTTCGAGAAAATTTATTTTCTTGGCAATGTCATCTGCCGAACTTAGTCAACTCCCCAAAATCAGTATGTCAATTAGGTCATATAAAAAAATCGCAGCCCAAACTAATGCAGAGCCAACAGCGTTATTACGACGGGACAAAAACTGTTCCCATTTCTACAAATCGTGAAATCAATTTTGGAAATTGTCCACTTAATTTTTTTTTTTTTTATTTTGTCGAAAAATAAAATTGCTGAGGTGGGAGCGACAAGAACCTAACCTGGCGCCGGTAGCGAATTAGAATTTTTTTTCCGTCGTTTTGATATGGACTGTTATATAACTATCCAACCATTCAGATAGATGCTAAAGTCCGCACTTTTGCTTTGAATTTATTGGCATCTCTAGCCAATTCAAAATTGAATATTTGCCGTAAAACAGTCAATTAATTTACAGAGCGAATTTATGAGGACTCTAAAGTGACCACTCTTTCTTTACTTAAATTTAGAAGGAGCAGATATGTAGTAATCGATTCCAGATTCTATGGTAATCCTTGAAAACTCGCAAAAAAAACGTTTTAGTGCTATTTAAAAATGAGGGTTAACAAGTGACTGGCAGTATATAGTGATGAAGATAAGTCCTTGTGCAGTGCAAATTTTCACTAAATATTTTAATTTAAAATTAATGATTAGGATATTTAATTTAATTTACAAAAAAATGTTGAGTTAACATATCACATATTTTTATGACAAGAAAACACATTTTAATGTAAAAACCAGCAAATCGCATTCGCAACAGAGAACAAAAGTAAACGTATAAACATCGGAAATAACTGTAAACTAATGTGTTTTCGGTGTCAGCATCGCGCAGAAAAAAAAAAATCATGTAAGATGCGGGAGTTAATAGTTAAATTAAAAACCGAAGGCCGCTCTTATCGCGAGATCGGGCAAATTGTCAAAAAATCTCATAATCTATAAATAAAATAATTGTAACGAGAGAAATTCAATTGAGCACAAACCTCGTAAGCTGACAGACCGTGATGGAATATGTATTCTGACAGAAGTCAGGATTAAACCGCGAACATCGTCAAAAATTTTAGCTATTAATATCAAGAATACAGCCGGGAAGGATGTCTATCCAAAAACAATTCGGAAATTATTGCACCGCTTTCAATACTTTAGCAGGTTACCGTTAAAAAAAAAAAAAAACAGTTGTCAGTGCCGCAAATGAGGAAGAACTTTGTAAAAATTGTCAGACTTTTTAGTGATGAAAGCAAAGGATATGGAGAAAACCAAAAACAAACCGTAAAATGGAAAATTTAATTCCGGCTATTAAACATGACGGAGGTAATGTTTCAATATGGAGCTGCCTGTCAGGGTCCGATGTAGGCAATTCTGTAATAATTGATAAAATCATGGACCGGATATTATATTTTGATATACTCAAAGCATTCGGCAAGAAAACTGGGATCTTTTTGAACGTTTCAGCAAGACAACGATCCCAAGCATACGGCCTTAATTGTGAAAGAGTTGATATTTAACTTCATTCTTCTTAGTCCCATAGGATACTTCTGGGATTATCTGAACGGCAAATTAGAAAAAAAGATCTCATAGCAGCTTTAACTAATGAGTGGTCTGATGAGTGTTTTCCCATGACCACCCGAATTAAATAAAATTGAAATCAATTACATGACAAGATAGTACTGTTCTTAAGTGCCTTATTTATTTAATTCATTTTGTTATAAATTTTGCCGGATTTCTTTGCTTGTATATTTCTATCTTTTTGCCTTATGCATAGTTGAATCAGAAAACAAAACGGCTCTAGCGAGCCGTGCATAATCTCAATTTATTCACAGACGAAGGGAATCGCTAGAGTGGGCCTAGCGTTTACGTCGAGTCGCTCCAAATAAAAAGGCAAATTGCCGCCCTGTTAAACATAAGGAACTTTTGAAAAATGTGTATTATTAATTTTAAATAAATTAAATTTACTGATAACATGTACTTATTTAGGAAAATACATGTAACAGCTTAATTTAAAAAGTACTTCCATGAAAGGGTAAATAATAATTTGAGTCACGCCTAGACGAGATGGTCACAGCGTTTTGTACACTCAAACCCACATAGAGAGAAAACTTGTCCATTGGATTCATGTGAGAAAAAAATTCGCACTTTGTTTATCAAATCCAGGATTATGAGTATAAAAGGACGCGTCAGCACATTCACCGTTTTTCTGAATTGCCCCAGGATTTAACAATGATTTGCCTGAATGGCCTGATAATATCAAAAGATGTGGTTTTCAAGAATCTGCATTTGGTAGAAAATTGTTTAGCTATTAAAGGTTTTAAATCTTTTTCTAAATTTTAGCCCCCAGAAAGTTAGCATTCTCTGTTTTGTTTAGGTCCCGCAGTTAATTGCAGCTTCGCTTAGGGAAACCAACCACCGGGGTAATCTTCCCGTGTGTGTGCAACCGATGCAGCTAATATCCGTCGAATAGAACTACAACCTTTAACAGGAACGAAAGAACTTTCTTCTTTTTTTTAGAGACAGTAGATACCCAAACAAGTAAACAATCTCTCCTATAAAAGGTTGATTAATTTCAGTTGGTGTGGTGCGACTTAAATCAACTTGTTTCTCTTTGCCTTTGTTGCTGAGTGATTGTGGATTTTAGCTTTCGATTTCTCATCCTTTTCAATGTACCTTAGATGGTGTCCATGTGTGCCTCTTATAAGTCGTTTTCTATTTCCCGATAGAGGCCATCAAAAGCAGCATTTAGACAACTTGTCTGGTTGAATGGAGTTTAAGATTATCAGAATAAGCATCATTTCATTTCAAACTACCAAATGTAACGTAGAGAAAGCCAGAGGATTCACTCGAGTCGAAGAATGTAATGACTTCTGGGCTTAGAAGTAATAAAATAAGTCAGCGCATAGTATTCCTTCTTAATCTTTTTTCAATAAAATGAAACCTACAACCTACAAGTTGTTATTTTGTGAAAATATGGTATGAAGATACTCTTTTCTTTATTTTATCAAAAATGCTGTTGTTTTATGGTTGTTTTCTACAGACATAAATTTATCTAGGCAAGCTAGCCTAAAGTTTAGAAATTTAGATGACGTTACATCGACATGTATTTGATCTAAAGTAACCACGGACATTAATATACATATATGTATATGTACATGTGAGTTTGGTTAGTAAAACTGAACTCATCCAAACATATTGCAAACACGTTTCCCGTCACACCTTCTTACCGTACGCCTCAGGGACACCAAGAGCCTTTCAACACCGTTTCATCAGCCATTGTCTAATTATGCAATCTACTCGTATGCATTCATGTTTTCATGGTATCGACATGTCAACGAGACTCAATCGACTCACCTCTAATCTGCATATTGATTTGCTGTTGAGTGTGTTGAAGACCTCGTCGCTAAACTAAACTCCTAAAGACATTCAAGTTGTGCCGTTCCGTTGTGGTGTGCAAAAGTTAATATGCCGGTTAGGCTTTGGATAATTTCCGAATGGCAGCCAATGAAAGCAAAATCAACGGCGCTAACTACCGGCGAGTATCGCCTTTAGCGGCAATTAGATATACTTTTTTTGTGAATACTTAGAGTAAAAAGGTGTGAAAATGCAATTTAAAGAGCGAATGTCCTCGCAAGTGATCACTCATAAAAATCTTATTAATTAGTTGAAACGTTTTGTAACTGTAATCCACAGCTGGAGAGCACAGCCCAGCTTACAGTTTAGTGCACTAAATGTCACGATCCTGAATCGATAACAAGCCATAAAGTCAAAATATTTACCATAGCTATCAATTCAGCGACTGCAAGGAGGGATTTACTCTGAAGATCATATTTACGAATCCTGTTTCTTTTTTTTTAGGATTATTAGAGTCATGCCACTGTTGCTCCATAATTCTTCTCATGCAGAAATAATTTAGTGTATCACCGGCTGGGATTAATCGATCGGCCACTGGTTTAACCAAAACACAGACGTCAAACAAATTAATTAGGCAAGTTAAACGAGACAGAAGTTGCTTAATGCGAGCACCAAAAGTGTATGCTAAGATAAGGTAGGAGTAGGGCGCACTAATACTCGTACTGCTGGCTGACACGCTTTGACTTAAAAGCCAAGTTAGATGCCAGGATGAATGGGCATTGGAAAGTTTGATACGACAACGACAGCATTATACGTACATATACTCGTAGGCACTCGAATTGCTAGCTGATTAGCTGTGCATACTTGTTGATTGCAAATTTAAATGATTGCCTCTGTGACATGAACAACGAAATGGTCAATTGACCATTAACTAAAGTCAACTACTAGGTAGCTAGTTTATAGTGCGTATGTAGATACATGAAATCTTTGAAACTTGTTGCGAGTATCACCGGGCAGTTCGTGTATCTTTCATATAGTTAGTTAGGAGTTATCCTCGGAGAAGGTGTCAATTTTAAATTGGATAAATGAATAAATTTACACAAATTCAATGCATTTGGAACTTACATAGGTATTAAAAAAAAAAAATACCAAACAAACAAATATATCACTGATACTAATAATGTACTCACCTACGAAAACTTCACAACACATGTTCATTAAATTGTAGTTTTTTGATCCAAAAGAGTAATATTTTTTACGATACTGTTAATTAAATCAGTCTTTAAGGTGGAAACAATGTAAAATTGATTTTTGAAAATTTTAAAAATGAACCACTGTAACGGAAATGACGCACCAAATTATGCAAATGATCAATCATCACGCCGCGATCCGATGCACTCACTTACGCTTTATTGATGAACCTAAGAGATATACACTGAGACTGAATTAACTGAGTATCTGAGCGTGACTTGGTCGTCTGCAAGACTTCAAATTGAGAGAGCTTTTGAGTGTAGAAACTTGGCTGCAAGTATTGTTGTCGTCATTCCTTACATTCATGCGCATTTATCTGAGAAAGACAGTAGATATGTTTGACTGTAAAAGGTCTTATGATTATTGATCTGCAATGTGGGGGGAACGATCTACTCAATGTAGGCGGGACTTGATCGTTGGTTATTTTTGTAGTCTCCATTAAAGGTGCTAGTTGGATTTATTGCTTCGGTAGTAAGCCAGATTCTGATTGGGTGGACTTGACTGTGGGGAATAAATAACGTACTTAAGCGTAGTCATTTTAATGTGAAATTTGTTCATAGCGTTTGTCAGGCATGTACATATGCATGTACATACGTATGAAGATATGCTTCAGTTTTGTGCTACTCACCGACGTATCCTATTTCACAATGATGTGGCAGATGTGCTTTATTTTTTTAATTTTTTCTTTCATTAAATAATTTAATACGCAGTTCGCAGTTTTCCGCTTTTTTAACCTTGGAAAACATTTGTTTTTTAATTATTTTTTATGGTATACAGATTAACATACCTACATATATACTTGTACGAATACATATACTTATATACAATTGAATTAACATAATGCATTTTAATTAGCCTAATTAATTGAAAATGCGTAGTACAACCAAGTGTTGACAACATCATGAATTTCTGTGGTGTGGGACGTTCATACAAATGTACATACAAATGTACATACATCTCTAACTAATGAATCGGTGTAAATGTTAAATAAGTAATGCCACCTGTTTTTTACACAGTCAACTAGAAATTTTTGGCCTTTGTAATTTAGGTACATACATTTGTACATCAAGCCGTAGAAATATATTTAAGACGGGCCTTTGTCTTCCCTTATCTACGCCGTATTTTTCAAAAATATCATTTGTGTTGTATTTGTGTAAATAATTATAAATCATTACAACGGCGATGCATTGTAACATCCTTCCACACATATTCTATGAAGTTAAGTACTGCACTTGATGAGGGCGACTGTGAACTATTGTGAATTTTTAAACGTCCTAAGGATCATTATCTTGCTAAAACTTCCATATAACATTCATGTTTTCCTCACATTCTCGGGAATGTAAATATTTTTTTCCTTCGTTAAAAGTGGCCAACTCAAAATCAAGAAGAACACCTACGCCATGCTTGACTACTTGTAATCCAATGCAGTGTTTCTAGGCCTCCTTACAAATCTTATATCTATTGCCATTGATTTATTTATAAAGTCGCAAACAAATCACGGGCTCTGCGCTTTTTTAATGTCACAAGTGGCTTTGTCGTAGCGATTCGGCCATGAAGTCCAGCTTCAATTAAATAGCCTTCAAAAGCCTTGGATGTTATTTGAACAGCGCGATTTTGCTATCTATATGGTATACGAGTACGATGTTGTTTTTCGTTTTATTTTTTTTTTTTTCGGATCATTTTGTTTCCGCAAAAGTATTTGATTGCGCTAGCAATCTTCGTTTTTGACCTGCTAAGTTAGCTAGTGATATCTGTCGAAGACATGACAGTCTGCGAGCCATAATCCTTGTTCTTTCTTTGGTAGTATACGTTTTTTGCTATTCCCATTACGTCACTATTTTATTTTATTCAAAAAAGAAAATCACAATAGATTGGAAAAGCAGTTGTCATCAAATTTATGAAATCGAACATGACTACAGTCCGTTCGGTCTGTCGCCAGCTGCCTCTAGTGCTGAGTTCAAAGTTGGTTTGAAGTCTCCTTCCACTACATGCGCCACCATAGATGCGATGGCATCACTTGCGATTTAAGACTCTGTGGGCCTTAGCTGTGGGGTCCATTCCCTCAACGTTGCTATTCAGACGTTGCATCCATAGATCCCTGACTAGTTGTCGTTGTACAGCCCGCAAATGATTGGATCTCCTACTCTATTTCCCGTGGTTCTTAATCCGCTTTCGACAAGCCTCTGCACCATAGAGCAGTACCGGGATGATAAGGGTGCCGGTTTCTGCCGCATTACTCATGAAAGCTTTATTGACGGCTTCCTGTTTTCATCCAACAACACCAATCTCATCTACCCATGCAAGTAATTGTACTGAAATAAAAAAGGTCGTACCTTTTTTGTTGGAGGGTGAGTTTTCACGATTCTTTCTAGTGCGATGTTCAAAAAGTCACATAACAGCGGGTCACGTTAACTAAAATCTTTTTTGACTTTGACGTTCTTGATGGAGCAGCAAGAAATTTGCACAGCCATCCTGCGCAACCATGTTTTCATATACGTCCTCGAAGTCGACAAATAGATGGAGAGTGTATTTTTCATGATCTGAGGTTGTCGGATAAAACGATATACCATACTACGCGACAACTGTTCGTCATGTATTGGTACTATTAGCAAATCATTTTCGATTCTTAAAAAAATTTTACACATTATAAATTCTATTTCTTCCTTACTTTTCTCGCGATTTACAATTTTTTATTCATTTTTCGCGACAACTATTTGAGATTGGATTCGCTTTTTTAAGTAAAAATACAAAGTTTTGAGCTACATTTTTTTTTTTTTAAATGGAGACTGTATCCGTCATTGTTTTACAACTTCGATGGAAGAGATGTAAAAAATTATTTATAATTTTCGTAGCAGTTTATTAAATTTAGTCTTGAATGTCTCGTATGATGTTAAATTATCATACTTCTTGGTAAACTGCTGAAGAGGGGTGTTTTTAGTTAAGATGGATCACCTACCGGTGATCACTCAAAAACAGAAATGTTAAAAGTACTCTTTTTAATACCGGGCTGTATGGACTACAGGATTACCACGCTCCAACACGTACACAACACTACGACACTCCTGGGCAAATCATGACCCAGGAATTGCCGTCGTCATAAAACAACTGAGACCCATCTAGTGAAAAAAACTTTTCTCATCGGTGAAAATGATTGCTCTTAAACGTTTCTTCCATCAATAATCATTTCTTACAAATTTCAAAAGTGCTTTTACTCCTCCCTTGAAGATCTTTTACTTGGGCTTATGCACGCTGGCAAGTTCTCAGTTTCTTGTTATCATTTAAAATGCTTGCTTACATCTCGAACACTTTGTTTTTTGCTATGGAACTGGATGCTGTTCTGAGTAGAAACCATCGATCTGCTATTGTCAAGCTGTCTTTTTGTTCAAATGGCATTCTGGATTCTTTAAGTATTGTAATCTGAAACTGCTGTAAGACTACGTTTAAAAATTTAAGAAACTGAGTTGACCGGTACTTTTGACGCATGTTGCAAACGTTCCGATTCTTAGTTTCAAGGCTCCAAACACTTCTAAACTAGGTCACTCTCTTAGTAATTGTTGAAATGATTCCACTTTTTAGATATTTTAGATATAACAATTTAAAAATTGTTCGCAGTTGAACCTCAACTAAAACAAAAATACATAATTGGTAAAAGAAATTAGAGAACTTATGCCTTCATATCCTGCATATTTTCCATTATTTTTAATCCCCTTTTGCATGTTGTAATCATTATGAAAAATCACAATTTTTAAACTGCGTTATATACAATGAATCTTTATCGGAGAAATATTGGCCCACTAATTTTCGTTTCTAGTTACTCTACAATTTTTTAATAAGATTTAGATCGGAGAATTGGCCACAAAACTGTGTTCACTTTTTATTGTCTAAACCAATTATTTTTTACCAGACTCGAAGTTCATTTTGGGGCATTATTCTGCACAAAAATTTATCTGAGGGGAAAATTTTTCTTTGCAAAAGGCATTCTAAAATTTTCCTTATATTCAAATTTTGCCATAATGTCTTGAATTCTAAAATGGGACCAATTTCGTACCAAGAAAATAGTCCAACTCTTATGTAGCCTTTATCTAATTCTTGTGCAGCGTTTATCAAATTCCTCTCCCTATGGTTTTTGATCGGTACGCAGACAGTCTGATAGAACAAGTTGCTCTCGTATTTGTCACCGTCTTATAATGTTTTTAGATATTTTTTATAAGATTTTCAGAGTGCACTTAAAGTCTTTAGACCGAATTTCTTTTCTCCGGATTGTAGTATATCTTACGATTTACATAAATTGAAAAGTATTACTGAAAAAATTTGTGCTAGTGACTTTCTGTGCCCAGAACAAAACAAACAATTAAATATATGGTTTTCTAATAACGACTTGACTTTTTTTTTTTTAAATAAAAGGCAACCATTTGAGATATTTCAAAAACTTTATTATTGGGTTGAAGTACAATCAAAACATTTATGAATGGAACTCGACTTCGTTCATATGGCCACCGCGGACACGTTTGCAGCGGTCGATTCGTTGGACCCAATTTTCAACGACTCGGGCACACATTTCGGCCGAAACGGCCACTATTTCGCGTTCAATGTTGGCTCTGAGCTCTTCCAACATCGTCGGCGTGTTGGCATAAACCAATGACTCAACATAGCCCCACAGAAAATATTCAAGCGGCGTTAAATCTCACGAACGAGGCGGCCAATCGACTGGCCCATGTCTTGAGATAACACGCTCACCAAACTTACTCTTCAATAAATCGATTGTAGCGTGTGCTGTCTGGCTTGTGGCACCATCCTGTTGAAACCACATGTCGTCCAAGTCCATATCTTCCAATTCGGGCTAAAAATAATCGGTAATCATGGCGCGATAACGCTGACCATTCACAGTAACGTGACGATCGTTATCGTCGACGAAAAAATATGGCCCAATAACGCCGCCGGCTTGCAAACCGCACCAAACAGTTATTTTTTGTGGATGAAGTGGTGATTCATGAAGCACATGTGGGTTTTCACCCGACCAATAACGCATATTTTGCTTTTTGACGAACCCATTGAGCCAAAAATGAGCTTCGTCACTGAAGATGATTTTGCGATGAAATTCATCATCTTGGAGCATCTTCTCCAGAATCCAATCGGAGAAGCTCGTTAGTGTACTTTACCATGATGAAAGTTTACTGAATCAATTGACAGTGACAGTTTGATGATTAGTGAAAGAGTGCGTTCACAAATTAAATTCAAAGTTGTCAAATCCGTATTGGAAAACCCTATATATAGATTGGCACACAGCACATGAACAAATCTAAATGATCTCGGCGTATTAACAACTCTACTATATTATAAGGAACCAAATACAAAGAAAAATATTATATTGTAAATCTTTTCAATTATGATATGTACGAGTACATGTATACTCGGATGTCATAGTCAGAGTCAGTATTCAAATATTTAAATGTTTCTAATTATGTTATGGTGAAATTGAAAATGGCTAAAAGATCGAATAAGCGAATCCTTTTGTTTTTATTTTTGTCAGTACTCGTATAGCTTTCTTATCCCATTCAAGTAGGTATGCGTTTACATATTAGGACATTTGCGACATAATCAGAGATTGAAAAAAAAAAAAACCTTTAACGCTTCTTGTGTATTCTTGATAATTCCCGATATTTCTTTCGGTAATCCGGTGAGAGATGGAACATAACAGAAATCAATTAATAGTGTGAATTGCACTCTATAATCTGGATCCCTGAAGATTTTTATTAATATATTCAAAAAAAAAAAAAAAAACAGGAATATTGGTTATCATGTAGGGACAATTAGTGTTTTTTTTTTTTACAATTTACTTACGGTCAAAGGGATTTTGGGTATCTTTATTACATCGAAGGCAAAGAGTGTGTAATATAGACAATTCCAGGCTTTTTAAATGGCCACATGTTTAAAGTTATTCGTTATTGTTCGTATTCCTGCTTCTCAACCTTCTCATAAAACTTAGAAGTTCATAAAACATAGCTTAAACATTTCTCAACCCGGGTCCAATCAAGAGCAAGACCAAGGCAAATTTCTCTTGTCTATTCTTCTGTCCTCGTAATGTCTCTAATTTCGGGACGCTAGGAACGAGCACTGATATCTACAATATATCGTGTACATATCATATACTTGTAGCTTGACTGATTAGAAAAAAAGTACTATAACTTCTTCAAGCTTGTGTGAGCAATCAGTAGTGTAATATTAGCGTCTTTGAAATCGATAAAGTAGTGCTAAGAATAGGCCTGAAATTAAGTCCTGAAATTATATTATTATTATTATTATTTTTTTTTTACAAAACTCGAAAGATTGTGTATATGAAGGATATAACGATACACGAAGAACTAAAAACTATTTTCATATGAAATATGTGGCACTGGTGATCTAAATAAAAATAAAGGCTTGAAGTGGTTTTCGATCTGCATTCAAGAATTCAGAGTTTGGACCCTTCTGCGAGAGATGTCGATGTAGGAATTCCTTTCAGCTTTTCTTTAATTAAACAATTCAGTGATTTTATATTTATTTAGAATCTTGTTTATTTAATTGCCTTCAAATGCTTATTGCGAAAGAAGAAATGAATAAACAATCTTTTCATAATTTCATCATGAGTAGGTATACTAATGTTTAAGAACTCAGATCCAATATTCAAATTAACCAGCTAATAGTCCTAGAATTTATTGGCTCATACTGTTCACTTCTGATTTGACAATATATGCACAAACCACTATCTATATTAGATCTATTTGTTGAACTTACCTGTATATCGACACATTCTCAGTATCTTTATATAGGTTTTTTTTAAATTCTTACTCGTAATTTTGCCCCCCCAAGTCTATTTCTAATGACCATTTAACAATTTAAATCAATTGGTGTTTGGCTGGTTGTACGCAACCGTCTTTGACTCGTAATGGTTAAACCACAATAGCACTTTAAAGATTTTTTAAATTACTGAACTGAAACATTGCCACACATGTCAATTCCACGTTCATAGCCTAATCGCAAACAATTAATTAAGTTGTGGCATAGCGTCTTGACGTTAGTAATTATTTTTAATCGTTGTCACCGACAACGCCACATTGTGCAATGTCTCTGTCGCTGCCAATGCCATCACTACGAGTATAGGTTCATTAAATCCAAGAAGTACGCCCGTAATGAGATTCATGAAATTAATAAATAATAACAACCATGTGAACAGTACATTACAGAGCTGAACATATACATATTTAATTCAAACTTCAATCGAACATTCATAGATGTCTACAAATGTATATATTTACGTACCACTTCTTTGACCAGAAATAGCAAAGTTACAAAAGATTCAAATGTTAATCCAATTAAACAAGAATAAACTTCAACTAAACCTATGGCAGGTTATCTGTGTTGTCTGGTGCTCTGTGCATCTCTGTATCTGAATCAGTCGTAGGTACGAGTAATGCAATTCAGAATCCATGTATTAATTGTGCGCTTTGTGACCGCGATCATGAGCAGAATAGACACAGTGACGCTTCTAGGTTTTTAGTTTTTGCTTTTTCTAATGTGCGGATTGTATCCAAGTTGTGTGACCATCATTTGCCATGACTTCACTGGCTTCCACCTACTCAACGTAATTCTAGTTTCGTATCTGTATGAGTTTGATATCTAACAATACTCGTATGTATCTGCGTATGTATGTATATTTATAGGTAAGGTGCGCGTTCGACTGCAATGACGCGCAACTCAGAGTAGTCAGATAGAAGTACTGGCTAATCAGAAAGCCACAGCGCGCATTTTAAATTGCCATATATGGCAAGTCGAACCATCTATGGTCGGGGCGATGTGAAACGCTGCCAAATGGCTAATACTCGTGCAAAATCTTAGTTGTATCTTTGAAGATTTGTAGATATTATATTTGTATTATAACCAAGCGACGCAGGGTTGAAGGGTCTTTTACTCTTGTGAAGCTTGTGATTGCTTTAGCTGAAACTAAAGTAGTGATGAAATGTGAGGCTCCCAAATTAGGATCACTCATCCGGGGGTGGAAGATCTGTTAGATGGCTTCTCTTGGTTTTTGAAATGACGGAACACTCAGGTGACCAAACTGGCCGACGATGACGATGACAATGAATATACATAAAGCGCGAAGTATCCGCAATTTTGTATTTTTTTGAAAGTTGTCGATTGCGAGACACCAGAGTTGGTTCATGGTTGGACATGGGTTCGGGTTCCGAGTAGTTTTAAATTTGTTTACTTTGAATTGGCTCTATTAAACAATTCAGCTTTTCCTGAGGTTCGATTGGCGTTGTAGTTTTCCATTAGCTTCTGTTAAATTTCCTTATAAGGCGATAGTAGGAGCTTAGACAGCGCTCATTTAATAACAGCGTTTCTCAGAGTTGAATGTCCTCTTTAGAAAATAGAGTAGGCGTCATTAGTCGACAATATGAAAGAAAATTATATTCCTACAGACAAGAGAACACAATTAATTAGCTAAACGAAAACTTGATTTCCAAAGTATAATGGATAATGTTTTGTGAAACACAAAGTTGTGTAGGTATGTTTTGCGTTATTATTTGATTGTTAAGAGTAGATACGAGTAATAAAAAATGTCTACTTAGTTAACTGTGCTCAAGTTGCCACCTTAAATTGGTTCCTGCAAGGAACAGTATGTCCATTGCCATTGCAAACCATCTTTCGGTCCTAAAGAAGTAGTCTTTGGAAAAACATTCACCACTTGTTTTTGACGCTGGTGCTGTGAGCATACAGTCTGACAATTGAAATTAACTTTCATTGCCATCCTACGAATGGCTTTAAAGCCAATTAGGGATGTGCCAATGGAACCCTCGTCAACTTAGGATGATGGAGATAGTAAGCGCCTTCTACATAGCTACAGCTAAGCCTAAGGCCCTAAGAACATTGTTAAAATATTCAATCACTTTCAAACTATTTCGAGAATCTTAGACGTAGCTCGGAGTGAAAGTCCCCAGGTCGTGAACCTGTGACAAGACTATTCAGACTTAACAAATGCTTCTCGCTGTCTCAAAAAATTTGGCGAAATTCTTGCTGTTTCCCAGTAGAAAAAGCTGCAGAGTGCTAACTTGCAGTTTAGTAGGCCACTACATCTTTCACAAGCACCTTAATGTTTCCAAACAAACTTAAGCGACGTTTAATGGGAAATTGAAGACTAAATCTAAAAGTACTTTCTGTGTAAGCCTATACGTAAGTTTGCATCAGACTTCGGGTACAAAGGATTAATGAGCTATGTGAAGTAGGCACTTAAGGCACTTTATCATAAGAGATAAGTGTTGGAGGCCTAAGTGCTTCGATTTTTTTAAGACAGATTCGATGTGAAACCGAGGTAGACATTTAGCTATTTTCTTTCTTTGCATTGTGAGCCAGGATTTTCTCCTGTTGCATAAACGAATTTCCGTATAAGAATGACGGCTATCCTCCGTCAATATCTTCGAGCCAAAATATTGATATTCACTCTACATGTCATCATCTTATAAATTTATTGTCCTGGCTTATAACTAAGTTGATGTAGCATGCAATTCGTCATTGAACTTGATCTGGAAGGTTAGGATGAAGTTCAAAATAAAGACCTTCGTGATCACGTTAAGAGCACGGTAATCCTCCAAAATCTGGTCATAACTATGTACATATGTTTACTTTAAATTTTTCAACCTGTGCAGTTACCACGTTAAAGGCCATTCAAATATTTATCTAAAGAACGTACAACTCCTCATTAAAATTAAAAATTTGAACATATCTGTAAGTATAGTACTTATACCTTCTTACACACATTCATAAGCATGTAGTTACATGTGAAATTGATTGCATTTAGAAACATAAATTACTTGAGAGAAGTAATGTATGAACAATAGAATAAGAATCTGTTCTTGGTCTGAGATAATTAAACTGAAAATGTGTCTTCCTCATTGTCGTTGTCGTATGCTAGTTGTCGTTTCCTTTGTTGTTACTTTCGTCGGATATAAATGCGAGTGTATTAAAGGAAGAAAGAAGGCCAGATAATTCCAATATTTTGCTTAGTTTCATCGCTCGTTAGTTTTCTCGTTGGATTGAATAATCGTGTTGAATGTCCTTAAGGTAGTAATATTGCAACCGCCCAGATGCGTCCATTGGCTACTACAACCACCGCTGCCGCCAACGACGATGGTGAAGAGCACGAATAACAATCAGAGCGGGTAATTCTTAATTTTTATTTAAATTCGTACGTACTCGTATCATGACAGAAAGCTAGCTACTAGCCATAGGTACAAACGAAACACATTCTTTGGGCGATTAGGCTGTTCATTCGTATTCGAGAAGAAGGTATTCAATTGTCGAACGCACATGGAGTACGAGTATTCGTATCTGACAGAGATTGTTATTATTACTATTAGAGATTATGCCACGACTAGGGGACAAGTTCACGTTCATGGTTCTTCTTCCTTTTTGTCTTTTTTTTTTTTAGACTACGAATTGCAAATAAGCCCAAAGGATTCTATTCTATCGATCATGATGGTATCGATGACGCCACTACAATATTCGTATAAAAAGCATACAGAAAACCGGCTTTCTGTTGTTTAAACATGGCAGTAACAGTTTAGGCGTCTTCTTTATTATGTAGCCAAGTGTAGGCTTCCGAAGATGCAACATGAACATGAATGCAATAGTACTCGTAGTTAATATAATAGATCGGTGCAGACAAACTACTCTACAATCGAATACATATTTATTTTTTATTTTTTCTTATTTTTATTTATTTATTTATTTTTATTTTTTGATTGGCGCAAAGCATCTGGCATTTGCATTTCAAATTAATTGCCAAGTAACTAAGGATCGAAAAGACTATAGACTTGTTTTCGCTTTGAAGAAGCAAATGTGGTGAATTTTTGGCTACCGAGCAGTTTTCTTTCAAACTGATTTCCTGAATTGATGCAAATCATTGTGTACATTCGAAGGCTATTGTTCTTTTGGCAAATACCTATGCATGTACGTTCGTATTAGTTTAGAGTGTGAGCGGATGCCTGCTACCGAGTTGAGCGGGCGGGCGCACACGCGCGCTCTTATGGCTTACGTGTTGTTATGGTGACCTGGCCGTTTGATTGCCAGTCGTCGGATACACCACAGGGCGGCAAAGTAAAAAGGTATACAAAGGCTGCACGTCGTCGACGACGCTCACGGATAAAAAGTCTGGTTGGCTGATTGGGTTCTCTGGGTGCACTGGGTGCATTGGGTGCATATCGACCCAATATACATTTCCATTAAAATGGGACTTTTATGTTCGTTCAGTTGGTCCCAAAAGATTTTTCTGTGTCGGCTGCGCGCAAACGCACGTGCAAACAGATGCGAGTTGACAATGCAAATGCAGCAACGCATACGGCATACTCGTATTGCGTTGGATATTGATGAGCGGAGAGTGGGAGTGCGAGGCATTATTCAGCATTTACCCTTGTCGTCATTGTCGTTGTACCTTCGTCGTTCACTGTCGTTGTCGTGGTTTCTTTTGGGTGATTTCCAGCGCTTTTCCACCACTACGCACACCGGGACCAAAGAATTGCAATAATTTATTTCAAAAATTATTTTTGTATTGTCCAGTCTCGTTTTGAATGAAACGCAACCAACCAGTCAACCAACCAACAGACCGGCAGACCAACAGACCAAAGGACCAGCTAGCTAGCCGACCTTTCTTTCTGCTGTTTTTGTCAAGAACAAAAGACTAAGGCGAAGGTACGTATACCTGAACCGCAAGTAATCTGCTTGCTTACCAAAATGAGCATGCGACATTTGAATGAGGTAATGATAAAACCTGATCACAGTTTACAACTCTGCAACAGTGGTCCTGGGGGGGATTATAAATAATTGTTAAGACAATCAACCTGCCATCAAACCTCACTCTTTTGGTTCCGCCAGCAGAGGACACTGAAGGCAGTTCCATGTCTTATGCGCGTGCGATCCGTAACCAAATTGAAAAGAAATATCATCTTCCTGCTCCCCCCATGTGTGTTCTTCGTTTCATAAAGACAATTCAATACAAACATCTTTATAAAATGTATCTTTATAATGAGTAATAGGTTGCATCTGCATGACTGCAGTCGTGTTCCCATCGGAGAATGCAGATCAATATAGATGACGTTCATGTAGGTAAGCATGTAAATTGATTGAATGCGATTTGTTCGATTAAGTTTGTTGGTTTTTTATGCTTACTGTCTCTAAGTTTGACGAGTATATTAAAGGTGTACATACATATAATATACATACGTTTTGACATATGTGTATAAAGATAAAGACCTATTGAGAGTTCCTAGGCTATTTTCCAAATAGCACTTATGAATACTGAGACGCAATATCAAACTATTGTATTGTAGCTATCACTTTGTATGAATAGTCAGAAGAATGGTCAGTACGTACTCGTACAGCATTAATCAGAGGCAATATATACATATATATGTACATGCATTGATTCAAATTATTGCCACTTGTAGTGTAATAGAGCGCTGACATCTTTAACTGCTTATTTTGATAGTGTCTCTGGCCATCACATATCACAGCCAACGATTTTCACACGATTCAGTCATTAAATTCGCAGCATTTAAATTGACCCGCCTGCAACTATCAGACAATGGTCTTTTGAACATCCGTCGAAATAAAGTAAAAACAAAATCGTATATGTAGTCGTATGTTTCTACTGCCGCTGAACAACAAATCGGAGTCACCTAATTGCTTGGCAGAACAATTGAAACAAAAATTGTACACAACTGTTTGACTTGGACATATCAGACGATCATCTGAATGCTAATTTTTGCGTTATTCCTGTGGTCTAGGTGCCTAGATGCCTAGATGCCTAGATGCCTAGGTACTGGGAGCATTTCACAAGTAAACATCCCCGACGCGACACTCGTAAACTGTTGTGTCCATATGTCTGTCCGCCACAGAGAAGTACCTACCAAGTGGCAAATCTTACCGCCACTACATCCGATTCTATGTGCAAATTGCTGGCAGCAACTCACAGCACCAGCGGCAGAAATCGATGCACGAAGCTCGATTGACACTCTTTTTGGTGGTACCGCCAACCGTCAATGGGCACTTCTCTTGCCTCCGCATTCGCTAAATTTATGAGGTGAATAGGACATTACGTTTCGGATGTCGTGTAAATTCTATCTTGAAAATTTCATGAACACGTAAGCATACGTACTCGTGCATGATGGTGTCCAGAGAGGCAGCAATACTCTTACTCGCACTTTAACTTGTAATCAATTGACCAAGCGTTGGGCTAGCTTTCAGGAAGTATGCGTTATTGACTTATCGGCCAGTTGCAGGATTCGACATTCAGATCTAACGATCAATAGAATTTCGATTTCTTTTATGTAGCGCTTGGTTACCGCCAGTGGTAACAAACACACTCATGTTTGTACACTTAATTTGCATTTTTACTTTTATGTTTTCATTGAACGCCATGTTAGAAATCATTGGTGGTAGATGCACAGGCCAACAAATGATTTTTTACTAAAATAAGCATCCATTTTGTGGTCCTACAAGTAACTAGTTTTATGTGATTTCGAGATTCACAATTATCTATATGCATAGGTGACACAATTCTTCGGCAGATTAAAGTAAACTTATGTACCGTCGGCATTTTAATAACTAATCAGTCAATCAAATGCCACTTGTCAAGTAGGCCGCAGATTAAAAATATGTGTTTGCCAAATCAGTATCAACCAACATCATCAGCACGTCCAAAGTATTATAGTTGGCATGGTTAAGCTCTTACCTCATTACAAATGCAGAAGGAGTGTACCAGCAGTGTGTAACTCTGTTTTAATTATTTGTTTAAGCGTTTTGTTTTTTGTTTTTTTTTTTTTTGTAAGTTGAGTATGAGAAAACCTCTTCAACATCCCCACGGGACTGACGCACAAATCTACCAATTGGCCAATGATATCAAATTACCCACTCTTATTACCAGTTGAGAAAACGAAAAAAGAGTTTCAAACTACCAGTGAATTGGCGTTTTAATTTTTGATTAATTTTTTTTTTTTTTTTTTTTTTTTTGGTGTTTAGACTGTTCTGTCAGGCCAGCAAATCCATGATAAATCACTCAAACGGTTACTAGAGTGAAAATTGAAGCTTCATACCCAGTCTGCCCTTTTTGGACTCTCTGCGGCTGCCATTTTGTGCAAATTCTCAATTTTTCTGAACATAAAAAAAAAAAAAAAAACTAAATAAATAAAATGAAAATTGTTACCACTGCTACTGTTCAATAAGTGGTTTGCGGTTATAAATAACTTGGAATGTGATATACTCGGTCAGGTACCACCGAGGTAGCTGCGTATGCACGACAGGTCGACTGGCTGACCGCCTGCCGCCATCGATTTCAACCTGTTACTGCTACAAACATTATGGTGGTGCATGGAGCCTCCTGTCTTGTTGTCGTTATCGTTGTTGTCGTCGCCGAAGTCCATCGACGATCAACGATCGTCGGTCGTTGTTTTGTGTCCAACTTAGAGAGATGGCAAGCAAAGTGGTGGGAATTCCTTCGGACAAAAATGGGTAAAGTCACTTGAATTTATTATTGATTTATTTAAACAATTTCTATATAAAATGTTTTGGTAACAAATCACTATATTGCAGAGTGTTACGATGCTCTGCATAGTTGTGACTATAACTACTCGTACTCATATATATTGATAGCCTAGTTGAACATTTTCAGGGGGTTAAGTAGTTTAACGACCTCATCCTCTTTACATTGGCTTTAAACGAAACACATAATTCCAAAGACGTCAGTTCCAATAATATAATACCATATATCTTTTGCTCACTGGATATCACCACAATGTATCTGATCATTGACCTCTTTTCAAAGATTATACTCAAGAAGGAATAGCACAAATGGCGGGTGATGCCGTCGTTGGCATTTCCATCACTTTTTTATACCACGAACCCTTCTTTAGTAAATCACATCCTGCTCGTTTATTGAAACTGCTCGATCTAAGAAAAAGGAAAATAAAAAAGAAATGAAAAAAAAAGTCAAGAAATATCTGCAAATTGCCATTTATTTTACCACTTGAAATGGTTTGAAAAATTCTAGCTGCAAGTTGTGACATAGCGTAAAAACGCGTGTGTTACATAAACTGCATACTGAATAGCTTACAACAGCTTGAAGCTTCGTTTTAAAACCATATGATTTAAAAGAAACCCTGCGCTCTTGCAATGCCAAATATAGACAAACATGCAACATGATACGTTGGTAAATCTATTAACTGGTAAGATCTGTCGGAGGTCTATTTAGGTGATCCACCTTGAAGCAGCCTTGTTTGGGGTATAATCATTACCATACTCACTTAGTAGTAGCATTCGATACGCAACGTATTGCCCCGTCTACCAGTTAGCCTTCCAGTCAGTCACTCATCCAATCCCAATCCCAGTCAGCCCATATAGTTCAGAAGGAATTCTGCTTCTAGCTTCTACGATGTGCGATGTGCGATGTGATTGTTATATTAATTTTACAAATAAAAAAAGGAAAAAAAAAAAAATAATAAAGATGAACAACCTAAAGAGACTCTAACATTGCAACAGTAGCAATAGCAGAAGCAGCATGAGTAGCACCCCCTCCTTGTTGAAGAGTGGATACTGTTCCTGTACTCGTACACAGCACCTGAACTTGCTCCCCACATACATATATGGCAAAGCATAGTCCTGATCATGCACGCCTCATAAGCTCACAAAAAGTGAGTTGTTTCCTGATCTGTGATTTTTCCTAGAAAATCTTCTCTCTCTTGCTATGGTTGAGGTAAGCAAAAAGAAACTGCATTAACAGCAACAAGATAACACAACTGAGGGTACTAAGTTTAGCGTGTAGAAATAGTTTGAATTCCCTGAAGATGTGCAGTTAAAGAGAGAGTAACGAAGAAATCCGAAGACATGAAGTCTGCCATTACGGATACCCGCGTAAATTACATTTATGGCATTGTGCCGGCATCGGGGAGAAACTGTATGGTGGCACCAGGAATGTATCATCAGGATAGACATGCAGTCTCTAGCTGGGGGATGTGCACTTCTGAAATTTACATTTCAAGAGGTTTAAAAATGTCCGAATATATTTCTATTAGTAGGATTCACGGTTGAACATTGTTTTTTTTTTTTAAGGAAAACCAAAATTACATAAATCTCACATTTGAAATGTTGTTTTCTCAATTAAAATTGCATGACAAACGTATGGAATATCATTATGTCATACGAGTATTTTATCATGTCCAAAAAGCAATTTTCTTCATACACGCAGCATAGTACAATATCTCCTTATTCCAAAGTTCATAAATTTGGATTTTATTTATTTTTTTTCTTTTGACGACCCTTATCTTCCACAAACACTTCGATTTATACAAGGGTAATATTTTGAAAAGTAGCTCAGCCTTGTGGTCCTAGTATCCAATTAACCAAAATACCAATAGTAAATCCTCAATTTGATTTTTATAACTGATGGTTAGAGTACTCTGCTTCTACAAACATTCAAATTCTTGACATTTTCTGAACTAACGAAGTTCTAAAACAGCATGCTATAAAGGTTTATTAATATCTATGTAGATTTCAAGATAAAAGGTTCTAGATATGATCTCAATGGATTGACTTTTTCACTTTTTTTTTTCTAATTTGAAGTTCAGCTGACCAATAGCTTGCCAATTGCAATTTAGATTGTCAAGTGTACTCTGGTAAACACTATTGACGATTACAATGATTGAATGATCGGAGAAGATAAAGGGGATACAAAAATTGCGTGTTGTCGTTTTGCCACAGTCTTGTGCGTTTCCCATACAAGAACAAACGATAATGCTAACAAAGAAGAGCAAAAAAAAAAAATGCATGCAATATAAGGAC
This sequence comes from Volucella inanis, assembly GCA_907269105.1. Classification (NCBI taxonomy): domain Eukaryota; kingdom Metazoa; phylum Arthropoda; class Insecta; order Diptera; family Syrphidae; genus Volucella; species Volucella inanis. Next base: position 140,304,033 of record OU026157.1, read on the forward strand.
ATCTTTAAACGGAACAGATATCAACTTATCTCCGCCACAACAAGATTCTTGTTGCAATCCTCAAGTTAAATAAATTATTGATTTTTAAAAAGTAGTCCCCAGGAATAGATCAAGTAACAAAACCAATAAGCAATTATGAGCGTTCTTTGTATGTATCTGCTAACAAAAACAAGTACTCGTACATATCTATCTAAATCTATCTAATTAAAATTCTAAACGTCATTGTAAGCCTATAAGTATTGATTGCTATTTTGCAACGGATGGCTATGCCAGACTTTGTGACTGCATGTTTGTTACAATTTCTTTTTTGTCTTAACTAATTAAAAATAATTTTTCTACGTATTTTTGCAGGACGACCGTTCACCAATGTCATCGGGAAATGAGTCAGACGAATCCTCGGATGTTGATTCGCCAGGACCACCTAGCTTGAAAACCAACCATACAATGTTAACAGATGTATCCGTTGGGCAAGATGTAACACCAGGTTCACAAAGCCATAGTGGTGATCAAAAAGAACGACAACCAACAACTACTTCAACAACTAATGAATCCATGTACTATGACGTATTTAAATCAACATCGTCTAGCCAAAATCAGCCTAGTAATATCATGTATCCAGCCTCTGCTCTGGCAAACATACCACAGGAAGTGCTTTTAGGGCTTATTCAGTCGGGCCACCTGCAACTTCATACCGAAGAAGGTAAGAATCAAATAACGCTTGTCACTTTCCGCAGCATGAAGTTCATTAAAATCAAAAGTATCGTCAATTTGCTATTTACTACTTGGTACGGACACTGACTCCGACAACGACGACGCGACGCCGCCGACGCCAAATTCGTTTTCGTTTAATAACTTAATTCATCTTCCAAATGAGGATGAGGTTCACACATCTTGAACTTCCATTTCAATCAAATTCATTCACCGCCACCGTTTCCTTAACCATCTGCATAAAAACGACAAGTGCACGCGTACACTGATCCGCATTACTATCGTTGTCAGGGCTACGTACGAATACATACTCTACTCTCCCTACTATGGTTTGCTGTTGCGTAATAATAACAACGATCACAACGCATATAAGGTACTCTCATTGATCGATACTCCTCCCGAAAGGCAAATAAGCGGACGAACTGTTCTGAAATCGCTGTCCCAAAACGAATTCCCCACCTCGCGCAGAGCATGCCAGGATAGCAGCATTTTCCAAAGCAGTAACGAGTTGAGAGAAAAGCGCACGCGTACAATGCCAAACGAAGTCAAATAATTGCATGCCATACTACTGGCTGGCCGTTGGCCACATCATCCGCATCTCCATGGATGGTTAGTCGTAGACGATCGGATCGATGCTCCTTTTTGGTGAATTACACATGTCGGCGTCAGGCAGTTATGTAGTTTAGTCCACAAACGAATACTCGGTGTATAATCTGCAAATATGTCGAAGATGTCCATAACTTTTGCTTGCGCACTGCCGCCACCATAAACTTTGGCGCAGCTGCTTTCAGTTAATATTAGCGGGTGGATCAGGGGTACTTAAATCGGTTCGATGATTGGTTACCAGTTGACATCTGGTTGACCACTATTTTTAACCCAAAAAGCAATTGGCTTTTATTTAGTTTTCTTATTACTTTTTTTTTTTTGATTTTTTGTTGTTTTATTTATTTACTTATTTTTTTTTTCTACTGGGATTTTGTATGTCTTTCCAGATGGAAGTGGGCATCAGTATATCACTATACCGCTTTCTATGGCAGCAGCTGCAGCTGCTTCTGCAACTAATGGCAATAATGAGTGCGGATCTATTCAAGTGAAGGACCTCTCATCAAGAGCTAGTTCTTCCAGAGAAAACACTGTCGCATCGTCATCATTAACGCCAACGGCCGCGACATCCAGCAAAGAGACAATCCGCGTCAAAAAGGAATTCATTGACTAACGTTTTATTTTTAAATTGTTGTCTTTATTTTTTTGTTTATTTAAAGTGAAGCCTTAAGTCGAAATTCATTATTCTCGCAATTATTAGTACACATATGTGTTAAAATAGTATTTTTTTTAAATCAATCGTCATCATACTAAACTTAACTATGATATATTCCTTAAGGAACTTGTACTCCTTAATGGAATAGTTCTTAGTCTGAGTGCTCTTTTTCGACAGATAAAAAAAAATATATATATATATGACATTTTATGCTAGCAGAACAAAAATACATAAATGTTGCTTATCAATTAAATTTTACAAATATTTTATATCAAAAAGGTAAGGATACATATGTATATGTATATCGCAAAAAAATTTATTTATATTTTTAAATTTACAAACCAAACTATATACTGCCTTTTGTTTGATAGTTTTGGTATTTATTTTTAATTTTAAAGGAAAACAAGAAATCCTTATAGTGAAATTGTGTAGGTTCTTTTTAATTTTTTGTTTCAACTAGTCAAGTTGTTTATTTTTTTTTCTAAAACTTATAGACAGTAATAACTTACAATATCTTTATAAAAGTTCATAAATTGAAAATTATGTGTAGATCATAAGAATAACTACTTCGTAAAAGAAAAAAAAAAAAACAAATATTAAACAGAATAATTATTAAATAATTATTTTTTATTTAAAATTAGCGTTTTTTTTTTACGTTAAAAATTTATGAGACCGGTGATTTAGGGAAGTATCTCATCCCAGATTAGGCATTCTAAAGTTTTGATTTAAAAAATCCTTTTTATTTACCAGGTGTAAAGTGAGCGTCAAGATACAAATGTCTCGATAGGGAACATTTATCGTGAACGGGCCCTATTTTTTTTTTTTTTTTGGTTGCTTTGACACCTGTCAAACATCAAGTTATTGAGCAAACAACATTTTATCGTTAAAAATGTCAAATTTTGTACCAGAAAATGATGACTGGTAGAGATAACGATTTTGATGTGAGAAATGAAGAACGTTTGAAGACGCCGAATTGCAAACAATATTGGATAAAGATGACACTTTGAATCAAAAACAAATGGCAGAAATATGTTGCACAACAAACAATTTCTGACAGTTTAAAAACTATGGGAAAGATCCAAAAGTCTGGAAAATGGGTGCCACATGAATTGAATGAAAGACAGATGGAAAACTGAAAAACCACTTGTGAAATTTTGCTTCAAAGACACTATAAAAAATCACTTTTGCATCGTATTGTTACTGGCGATGAAAAATGGATTTATTTTCAGAATCCTTAACGAAAAAAATGATGGGTTAATCCGGGACAACCATCAACTTTGACTGCAAAACCAGATCGATTCAGCAAGAAGATAATGCTGTTTGTCTGGTGGGACCAGAAAGGTGTGGAGTACCACGAGCTCCTAAAACCTGGTGAAACCGTTAATACAGATCGCTACCGACAACAAATGATCAATTTGAACCATGCTTTGATCGAAAAATGACTAGAATGGGCCGAAAGACACGGCAAGGTAATTTTGCTCCATGACAGTGCACCTGCACACAAAGCAAAACTGGTTCAGGATACGACCAAAGCACTTAGCTGGGAGCTGCTACCCCACCCGCCACATTCACTAGACTTGGCTCCATCCGACAACCATTTGTTTTCGATCGATGGGATACGCATTAGCTGAGCAGTACTTCGAATCCTACGAGGAAGTCGAAAATTGGGTGATTTTTTGGTTTGCTTCAAAAGACGAACAGTTTTAATAGCTTGGAATCCATAGATTGCAATTATAGATTAAAAATTAGTGTTTAATTTTCACAAAAAAAAAAACGCTCACTTCATACCGGGACACCTGGTACTAATCTTCTCGGCGGACGGTTAAATTGGTTCTTCCAAGTTATACTCTTCAGTTCTAGGCTTCCGTTTTCTGTCCTCATACTGAACTGACAAGCTTACAAAGTTTACTAGTACTATTGGACTCAAACATAGTCACGAGTGTTTGAAACTTCAAACATATAGATTCATGAATATACAAGTATGATATCTATCAAGATCGTCAGTACCTACCTTGAAGGGCCTTGTAATCTGTTACATTATCTAAGTTTTTCTCAAGGTCGTTAGTTGTCACTTTAGTTGTGTAAATATTTTGCAATGGATCGGTTATTTTAGTAAATCGCATTTGAAAAGAAAATTCATGAAAATGGCACGTAGCAAATACTCATATTCATTGCAATTAAAAGAGCAATAATTTCGAAGACGAAATGTGATGGTCTAAAGATCTTTTTCCGGCCAAGGAAAATCAACGTGATAGTCAACTATTTTGTTTATAAAGAAATACACTACAATATGATACAGATGACGCTTGTGGATCTATCAGCACGATAACGATACTAAGCAAACCGTTGAAGGGATAAAAGTGTATTCTACGGGTAACAAAACGCCCAACCCCATCTCTTGATCTTAATCACATGGAGAATCTATTTAAAATTGTAGATCAAAGGGTGATTTAGCTGGATATCCGTCGAAGTTAGGATTCTTAATTCGCTCAATCTCAAATTGCCTGGAAAAATATCCCAAATGCGGTAATAAGTAGCTAACAACATTATAATCTATTTCGAATTCGTTTAGCAGTAATCTAAAACGGTGATGTTAATTTTCAACCTATTATCTTCCGTTTCAGAAAGATATAATACATTATACATTTTTTTATTCTTATACTTTTGGTAAGTGTTTTTATTAGGTTGACGAAAGAATAATGTATTGTAATATCTGCTTTTTGATTCAAAATATTGACTAAAATGTCAACATTCAAGCATTTCGTTTTTGAGTTTTGTCTAAAGCTGCATACCTTAACTTCGCCATAAAAATAGTTAACGTATTTAATATACAAAAACGAGTATTGTTAGAATTAAGACAAAATAAATGCATTTTTGCTGAAGCACGCTGAACAGCAATCGAAATACAGCAAAATTACGACCCAGAAGAACTTAATCCAGATCTAAATCCCATTTCCAGAAAGAAAAACATTCAAAAACAGTGGCCTTTCAACTTCGATTATTTAAATATTTAAAAGCCAAAACTACTAGAACAATATTTGAAGCTGCGTTTAGTTACAAGTGCAAATAATTTTCCAATTGCCAATTTAAAACTTCTTCATAGGTATGTTATCAAAACGATCGGATTATTTTGAACCAAAACAAATTAACTTATGGGAGTATGGACATACTTATGTGTGTGTTTATATGTTAAACATTATATTTTTGTAAGACAACGTTAGTACGAAGCATCTTTCGTTTACTTGTTAACCGACTCATTTTTTGAAAGTTGATGAAGTATTTTAATGAAATTGTAGCACTTAATTGTATGAGAACTCGTTAGATGATGATACCAAGCCCACCAATGAATTGCTGCTTTTTGTTGGATTGCAGGGTGTATCGTAGTAAAAATGATTCAAATAGTCAGGGTATGTGTCCTAAAATATAATATTCGAAAGTTGTTCGCGCATATCAGCATATTTACATTCCATAGGCTTCCACCGTCACAATCATCACCAACTTGGAGTTGGCCAAATAGCTTAATCAAAAAACAAAAAAAAAAAAAAAAACATTATTTGTATCTGCAACAACAAAATCAAGTGTTTTTTTTTTATTTATATGTATAGTATGTATCAGGTTTGTTTATCGGATTTCCTTATTGAGACCCAACCTCGTATGCCTGCTTCCTTCCTTATTTAGATCGAAGTGGCGATCGCCTTCTTTGGATTTGAACTGCAAAAAGAACGTACAACGAAACTATTTATCGCCGAGCGGTCTGTGCCACTTGCTTCCACAACACATCAATGCAAATCTCTTTATATTAGTATTGAGGAGTCAAATAAATAAATAATTAAACAATCTTGCTCGTGCTACTCATATAAAATACGTACGCAATGGAGACAGCCATTGCTTTAGCTTACCCTGTGACAGACAGCAATTGTAAGACTAATTATTATGAAAATAAAAATTATTATTATTATTATTTTTATATTTTTTATTTTTGTTTTGTTTTGAATGGTAATGGTAATGAGATTTTAATGCCATGCCTTCCGCTCTTCATTTGTTTCCTTTAGTCTGCGGGGCAGCCACGACCGCACCACCAGGGTTTGATGAAACTACGGAACTTCCTAATATGGTGGGCGATACCACACATGTTACTTCATCATGGCGTGGGTTCTTCATGACATGTCTTCTGAACGCGTGTGTTAAACATTGAATTAAGATTTGAGTATTGTATTTATTAAAGTAGTATATGTATGTACAGGTAAATAACGTCACCAATATGACACATAAGATATATAGTATTGTACATATTTCTCAATAAACTGAGCAATTTATGGAATGTTAAGAACAGAGAATAATCTGTTCTTGTCCTATATATAATAGATTTAAAATTTTTGTAAAAACCTAAAAAGTAATAATAAAATGCAATAGCATGACCAGAACTAGGAAAATAGCTGTCAGTCGTTGCCTAATTTTGACATCTCTGCTCTTCGCCTTATCTACGCTGTATTAACTTTTTAACGCACCGCGTGGACGCTAGTAGAATAGCCTCGAAAATATTGCACTTTTCCAATTGTGCCGTAGCTAATAACCCAGTGGCATTTAAGTTCTTTTTTTTTTCAGTCATTAATGACTATACATATATTCCGACAAGCTTTCTTTATGTTGTCAGTGATGAGACTCATACCTCCCTTAGTGACTTTAAATAAATGGTAAACAAAATTGTCGAATTTGGATCGAAGAAAATCTAAAGGTTATCCATCAGATACCGATGCGCCCCGAAAATGCACTATTTGTTTGGGTTTATACTGTACTCCTTATAAAATGAAAAATATCTAAATGTCATTATAATTGGCGCCCGGTACAGGCCCATGATTTACGAGCGATAATATGGTCTGCAGGAAAGTGCGTTTCCCTAAAACCATCGATTATCGAACGAAGTGTTTAATAACATCATGATCTCTTCGTAGCTCGGCCACCAATATTGTGTGATTTGACGCCACTGGGCTATTTTCTATCCTTGGTCTTTACTATCTTTGATCTATGCGGACAAATCAACAGTGAATTCAGCCTTGGAAGTCAATATCGAGCATGAGATACGGGCTCAAATATTAGGATACGTGGAAGAAAATTGGAGCTCCAGGATACGGTTCCTAAGACTCCTCCATGGTGGTTGTCTAGTCGTAAAATTATCTTTCTAATGAAAAACCCTAGGTTCGTTTGCTCCATCTGTGTCTGTTTTGTTGCATTTGAATTCCACTTAGGAATACCATCCTTTTCAGTACGCCACTGAAACCTAAATTCTATCAAAAGTAGAAAAATAGAAGAAATGAAGAAAAAATTGAACCATGAACTGTGGAAAGAGACCTAAACATTAAATAAATCGATCAAGCTGGGTGGAGAAGCTTGTTGCAAAATATCCAGGTCTACCCCGGACTGTAAGGTTTCTATCATCGAGAGTCACCCTCAACCCGGTAATATTAGATTAAGTACCGCCAAGAGAACTGCTGCTGGCAAGATTATTTTTAATATTATTGAATATATATTTATTATTGCTCTGCGACAATTTTGATCATTGAGCTAAATTATGTAATCATTGCAACTTGATATATGTATGTATGTATGTACACACCAAAACAGAGCTTAAAGTATTTTGTTATAACGTACATTTGTTTTTAGTGTTATGAATATTAAATTACGACATGATAGATCTGATATTGAATAAAGGTGCACTTTCTTATGATGTATTCCTAATGTTTCAATGTGACAAAGTTAAGATACTTGTGTTCAGTCATATATGATCAAAAGACATCAAACCTGGGAGTAACATATCATCCTGCCAAAGTGGTCGTTGGTAAATATTTTCTCTGAAGCAATTGGACTTAAAGCTCTGCCGAGGTTTGAACTAAAACATGAATGAAAATTATTGGAAGTCTGAAAACTTATCCAACCCAATCCAATATCCAATCATTTAGGACTTCCCATTGCTTTAAATCTAATAAATACTCTTTACGAAAAGATTTCTTATTCGTCAGTACTCGTATTATTTTAACGAAGATTATTTGCTCAGTTTTGAAAATTATTTAGAAATGTTCTAATATTCAGGATTCCGTTCTATTTTGCTACAATGTTCTCTGTATGCCCATTTAGTTTCTTAATTTACTATCAATCAGCTCAGATAATGTTTTTACTAAATAGTCTACTGCTAATTTATTTCACCTACTTAGATTTAGTTAGCAGATGCGAAAGGAGTAAAGGAGGAAATTTAAATGAAATAAGCAATAATACTTTGACGTAGATATAATCGCCGTGAATCAATAACCGATAATGAATCGTGGTTAAGGAGCTAATAATTTTTAGATAACATAATGTTTGGTGGTCATTCCGCATGACCTTTTTTTATACGATGTTAGCATACCAGCCACCCACTATTTTACATCCCAAGTTAGTTGTCTTTTTGGAACAACTTTTTTTTTGTCTGTTTTTGTCCTGATTTTAAGTAAATCTTGGATGATGTAGGTGTTTAAGTAAGTTTAAGTAACGTTGAGTTGAGACCTGTATTCAATTTCGGTGATTTTTAACTTTCCGACAATTAGTGATAAGCCTCGAAAAAGTTTTAAATTTTGCTTCAGAAAAAATTTAAAAATTTAAAAGATGAACATAAGAAAAACACCTTGGTTCGTTGTCACGCTTTTAAAAACCAAACTACTTATAAATTAACACATTTTTATTTAAGAATACAAGTCAGTAATTAGTAGAAGAAAAATCTTACTCTATAGTACTCGTATTTGTTCGATTGTCTGCATCGTTGATTCCTTTAGTTTCAGTTTGAATATGCACATTCGTATTTACAGCAGTTACATCAGATTGTGGTTGCAAAATATCAGGGACGTACTCGGTGCTTTTCAAAATGACAGCATCAGAATAAACGCTTACATTATCATCATTATTATGCTCATCATTTTGGCAATCGATTTGATCGTTGCTACCACTCTCGCTCCTGCTGCTGACGCCAAGAGCATTAACTCCCTTTCCTGTCACGGTTATGATGTTGTCGATTTTTTGCTGTAAATATTGCTTACGTCTGACTTCTGCCTTGGCCAGTTTTTTCTCTAAATGTTCGATGGTTGTTGGTGGCACAGATGTTGCGGCCTGTTCGACCAACTTTTGTAGTCTCTTAGGGGGGTGGTTTTTGATTAGACTATCACTTCTATCGTCATTGTCGTTGTGAACATCATCCAATGATATTTCGAACGCTTCTGCAGGTGCTGTCGAATTTTTTTTTTTTTTTACAAAGGTATCATAGAACCACATTTTCACATGAAATTGCAAAAACAAAAGCGAATTTTGTTCAATCGATTTGAAGGTAATTACACATGTGAAGTTAAAAAGACGCCACACCATAGTTTGCCATTTGATTGGGAATAGAAAACCAAAAAGAAAATATTAAAAATATTTATTTTTTCAAAAGCGGTTGACGTTTAAAGTTATTCTATAGCATTTAATTGATTTACATAAATTGATATTTACGGTACATAGGCGAAGAATTTTCGTTATTATCCACGCAATCTGCTGATGTCTTTTCAGATACAGGTTTGCCTGGTAAGCTGCCACTCTGCGATGAAGCACAGCCCATCATGATATTCTAATGGAATCGTTGAAGCGTAATTTTATAATCAGATATCCGGTCGTTTATTCCAACCGGGAACATTATCACTTTGTGATGAGGGACGACAGCCGCATTGCCAAATTAAGGAAATTTCAATCTTGACAATGTCCTTAACTTTGTAATGTACGAGTATATTATTACGAAACAGTGGACTACTTCAATTTGATTTATAAAATCGACAATGATAAGGAAATTCTTTTAACAAGTTAACGTATTCGCACAATGAATTCGGATCTTATCTGTAAAGGAATTGACACTTTTACCGGGCTGTGATTTCTAAGAGCTGGAATTTTTAATTTCCGCTATCCCAATCAAACTTGATATGTGTATCGTAGTCTTATAACTTCAATGTTAAACTGAGGTTACAAGCATAAAAGAACTGCAGAAAAGCAATTTACATTAACTACCAACCCTCATAAATAAAAAAAAACAAGCTGCCAGTCAATTTATCTAGGAGTATACGTTAGGTCCTGCATCGGACATATAATATGAATATACCAGTATGAGTACCTACCCGCAACTCTGGGATTTCCTCTATTCATTTAAATCTATCGATTGAATGTATAAAAGAATAGTTGACCATCCCCTGATACCCACCCAAAAGCACAATCGTGTTGTTTATGGATGACTGTCATATCCGTTTTATGTACAATGGCAATGACAGAAGGGGTGAGTATGAATTGTGAAATATCGTTTTAATACATGTACGTGTATATATGTTCTGCGTGTAGCTTATCCCTGCTGTTAGTGCAATATGTTAAATTTGCTAAAAACGCCAATTGTTGAGAAGGATACTGGTTTGGTGGAGCATTGGTACATATATTGCATGTTCATATGTTTATGAATTTTTGAATATTTATCTAAACACATATAAATATTTGAATGCATGCAATGCCCATGCACTAGCTGTCGTATGTTCAATGTTCTATCATTTATTAGAGACATTATCCCTTGACCCTTTTTGTTTTGAATTGTTAAAATATTAGTTTTTTTTTGTATATTTCATTCTCCAACCTGCATCCTATACACTTGGCTTATGACAAGATTAAATTGATTAAAAATTAACAAAGTATCAAACACTGAAGCTGATTATTTTGTCTAAATACATACTAAATCCCTCTAACAAGGACTTGTAAAACTTGAAATACATTTTTTTAACACTGTCAATAGAGTGCTTTTGGCTACTCTTTAACCGAGTCCCTACTTTACCATCTTTTGAAATAGCAAAGCCTGAAAAATACTAGCAATTAAGTGATGCTTCACTTGAAATTGCTGCTATCGAGAATACGATACTATGAAAGTATCGTTCTTGAAATGTCTTCATATCTTTTTTCTTTTAAATTTCACCCAAATGTCCTTTTGTGTTTAAAATAACTGATGGAAAAACCCAGCTAACACTCTCTCATCAGGTTGATCATATTGAAATAAATTGGCTGAAATTGCTGAAGCTGAACATTAATGCAAGCATATTATTGATGTACATTGTTATTCGTATTTCGTTTTACTGGTACACCTTTTAATAGCGATAACTATTATTGTGTGTTTTTTTTTCGTCCTTATAATCGAGCAACTGAATGTTCAGAATAGTAGGCAAACATAATTGGAGAATGGTCAGGGAAATGCGCTACATCCCACCCATTGACACTCTGAGAACTCGAGTACAAAATAACACTACACTACAGAATTGACCATTTAATTAGTCATCGAGGTCGTGCAATTTGACAACACTCCAATTTTTCTTATCAGGCCTTAGAAGCAAACATTCAGAACGTTATTGAATGAATAAATGATTTTTATTGTATCTCAAAAATTGTTTCATAATGTGTTTGTTTTCCACAAAGTCGTACAATATTATTTACATATAAACATAAACACATTTATATATATAAACAATATATTTCTTTTAAAACATATTCGTACTTCAGTTTGTTTTGGAACATTAGCCTCTCGTTTGTGTCCAGTAACTTTGTGTCAGGCTTCTTTTGATAAAATAAATGTATGGGAGATTGTAAGGTTTGTAATCAGTTTTGTTAACCTTGGTTTTAGGCTTTAAAATAAAAGAATCGTTATCCTGATACTAAAAATGAGATTAATCCGGGTAAAATGAACCATACAACATTTTACACCATCGATTTATTGAAATCACCATTTGGCGAGATGTCTTAACAATAAATCGACTACAACTGTAATTTTTCGGTTATTTTAATTAATTAATTATTTCTTCTGAAAAAGTATTAGTAAATGTTGTAATCCAAGTTTCAATGATGTTGAAGTAAGGCTGCACATATATCTCAAAACTGAAATAAAATATTGTGCAAAACTGTCTCTGTACGTTATTATATCATTGTCGTACTAGCCTTGTTTTTACCATACAGGCAGGCTTATGTAAAAGGTGAGCCTGGAAGTTTTCATTAAATTAAACGGACATTCATTGCGAAATCAATGTAGAATTTCGGTGTATGGCAATTTTTAATGGAACACAACATCGTTCATGTGACCACCACGGCTTCTGTTGCAAGCGACCTACCGAAGGTCAACATTATCGATGACTTTTTGATTGATTGGTGGTTTGTGTGGGCCGTAGGACCATTCAATTGAAATTAAAGATCGTCCGGAGCCAATTCATTAAATTTTGGTGAAACAAAAATAGCCAGTAATCAAGCTGCGGCAACGTTTTCCATTCATTGTAACTGTCTCTCCAGCCTTATTTACGTACCCATCCACCCAAATCGGCGACGTCGTTAATGGTTCAAAGGCTTCAATTATTGTGTACTTTGGATTTTAAAGGCGTGCAATTAAAGATCAACTTTTAATATTCGCAGTAAAGTCCCATAAATGCGGCTCAATTGTTGACTTAGGCGACGAATTGATGGACCTGGCTGGTTTTGAACACTTTCACTTTCGATACTGAACCAGTTCACCATTGCGCGAATTCCGGACTCACTAGAGCGATGATGTTGACCAAAAAATTAACGAATTTTACGAAATGTTACTTTTACAGATCGCCCATTTTGTAATAAAATTAAAAATAAAAATGCGTTATTGGGTGATAAACGACTCCATGACTAAAATTGACAAAGCTTGTTTGGCATCTGTCAAAAAGATCAATCATATTGAATTTAGTAAATGACAGCCAACATCCACACCATCTGTTGGCACACACTTTATATTTTGTAGGAGAAACAACAAGTTTCATTCTCAATGTGTATACCATGTATATGTACAATGTACGTTTTCTCTTTTCATCACTGTCTTGCGCCACAATGGATCGTGTCGTTAGAAAGATAATTGGAGAATATTGGTAGTCATTTTAAATGATCAGTGCTCCTTCTACTCTTAACTATTTAGAAATCGATTCTAAGAGTTTTGTGAGAAAAAGCCAAACAGAGTGAGGATAACTACTACATTGTCTGGCGGCCTAGTTGCCTCGACTTGAAGAAGCAAAATTTCATTCTTGTCTCGTCCGACTGGATTTTTGAAAATCCAGGAAACTCTGGACGTTTTCGTATTTTTTTTTTTTATTAGCTGGATATATATATCCTATATATGTACATATATGTATTTATCCTTTTAGTGTTCCTGGTGTTCCTTGAGTAACCCAGATGATTCTGGACCGATTTTTGTTTTAAATTTTTGATATTTATGATGTTAATAGATTTCGATTAGTATTGCAAAAATTTCGAAAGAGTCATCTATGGTATTTTTATGGAGAATTGTATTTTGTATTGTATTTTGTGTGTTTTTTTATTTTAATAAAATAAAAAAAAAATTATAAAAATTATTAGCGGATTTTAGTCAAATCGTGCAAACGCTATTCGGTACGAAGAGGCATTCTCTGATAAAAATTCAAGCCGATAGCACTATTCATGAATGTAAGAATTTCCCTACCAGAAAGTATAAAAAAAATGTCTGCAACCCTTTCTGAAATATGGTATTTTAAGCTTGTGTTTCTAAAATAGACCACGATATAAATTTTTGAAAGGGGTATTCGCAATGGCATCAATATAAGTGAGTTCTTTCTAAGGAGTAAATATTTAAACAACCCATATGAAAAATGGCTATAGAAAAAGTGTTCTCAATCGCAGTGTAGTCAATGTCAATGGTTTATTAGGCAAATTAGGAGGTGTATAGTACTTATACGTTGTAAAAGTCACTAATTTGCTATTTGGGAAAATATTTTTACTCCCAAATGTAAAAATACATCTACAACTCTTACAAAACTCTATAAAAAATTATACGAATAAAACACCTTTTGTTCAAACCAACAAACATGTGTTGCCCCAAATTGAATTTTTAAGTTTTAAGTAATTGCTTACTTAAAACAATCTAATTTGTCCACATTGTTCAATGAGTTGTTTGCCTCATTAGTCCCAATTGATGGTAGTATAATGTGCCGTGAGTTTGTTGGCTACCCCTAAAAGAAAACACATCCATTCAAACATAAATTTGTGCATACACACGTATGTACGATTTACACTCTTCCAATTTCCAATAAACACTGTCAATTTTGAGGGTGAATTAATTTAGGCACCTTCTACCCAATCCTAAACACATAACTGTCCCCCACAGTTCTCCGCGTGCGGGTAATCGATGAACAATTTACCACTCAGTCAATGACCGGTTATAGACAAGCTACCCTGGCGGGATGTTTTGTTCTTCAGAAATATGGCAAGCTAATTCTCTCCACGAGCACCCTGATTGGCACGAAATCCTGACTGTTGATTTTATCATAGTTGAAACTTATGGCAGGACATAAATCAATAAGGAAAATATCACCTCACACGATAGTCCTGTGTTGCTCCTACACCTAACCCTGTTTCTCTACATATGTATGTATGTACTTCCGTAAGTACTTTTTTAAATATGTATGTATGTATATTAGATTTTTTTTGTTTTTGTTTTGTTCCATATATGTATGTACATATGTATGTGTTTCATACATAAGTAATAACCTATCGCCTGTTGTGTCAACTTCGAAAGAAATGCAAAGCCAACCTACAAGCCATTGCCATGGGCACGTTCTCACTCACACGGCATGTACATAATATCACGTTTTTGGTAGAAACAAAAAAAATTCTGAGTGGGTTTTGGCTATAATGTTGAGCTTTTTATCTTTGGTTGAGCTTGCTTTTAGTTTGCTACTTGCCGATGACAAAAAGTTAAACTCATACAGCCTCTACGAATATCCTGCATTTTGTTTCAATTTTGCAGCGGCTATGAATTTTCATATTTAATTATAAATCGAATTATGCTCGAGACTAAGAGTCGTGTGTGCTATTTGTTGGCGCTATCCAGCAACCATCAACCAGAAACTTGCAGCTAGCAACCAGAACCTTAAGCAAAAGCTAATACTAACGGTAATACTCAAACCATCGTTGGCTTCGCCGTTTTTTGTTTAACTTTCATTCATCACTTTTATTATCGTGGGACAAAATCAAATAGAATGTTAAACGAACAGCTCCACTGGTACACACTGGTTGGTTCTTTTCATGTAAGTGAATCAATGTATGTCGGTTCGTAACGCAAATTAAATTACTCTTAGGTATGGGAGCCTTGTGCGTACGTGGGGATGTGAAATAAGGATAATTTGTTTCGATAAAAAAACAACACACACATTTACTTGTACAAAACGATGTGCCTTATGCCATCGAAAGATGGGCCCTTCACATACCGATGGTACACATTATATATTACATATTCTTCAGAAGGCGTTTAACTAGATTTAACATTTGTTGAAACGTTTTAATACCCCACTGGTTGTGTTCAATAGCATTGATTCGAAAACAAAATATTATTAAACTTCCTAAAGCGTGAACACAAACTGAGCATGTTATATTTTGATGGTGTAAACGTGTCTAATTTACGAGGACTCCTCCCTTTATCACCTGCATCGTAAAAATACAGAGCAATGTGATGACTATCGACATACATACATATATACTAGCATTTGTATGGATTTACATATGTGTATGCCTACATAAACCAAAATAATGAACATTTTTACGTTAAGTCTCAAGAAGCAGTTTCCCACTGACTAATAAAAATTGGCTCTGCGCTGCGTATCTTAAATTATACGAGTATTGTGGAATTATTTCTTGAAAAGGAATAGTAAGTTTCTCGTCTGGGTCGGACATTTTTGCTTATGTGTTCAAATAAAATGTATCCCAAATTTTGGTATATACATACATAGATAAAAAATGTATACTTTATACTGACTGGTCTAAAATAATAGCATGAGAATAGCAAGGTAATTCACAATCCATTAAATCTAAACGCCGCAGTGCCTATCTAAATTTTTCAAATATTAATACTCTGAGGTTGAAGTTTTAACTAATATGGAGTGTGTCCCACAGTTAGTGTAGGTAATGAGCGGCGACAACTTGACGATGCCCAGTGCACATATCAACTGTGCTTATTTTACATCCTTCTCTTACTATAATAGTTTCGTTTAACCAAACTTGAACCGCCATACTTTTAAACGCGAGGATAAAATACCAACACTATATTCCATAACATTGGGAGGGGACTGTGGCTTCAACAGTCAACATTGCATATATGAGCCACTTCAACTTCAAATTATTGCAAAAAAAACCCTTGATTGCAGCTCTCATTTCTCTGAAGCGGGTTACAAGCTCGGGAATTTCTGGCACCCAAGAGGATGATCTTCCAGGTTGGAGATGGTTTGTTGGGTTAACTACCCAGCCACGTAAAAAAATAGAGTAACAACTGATAATAGCGTTCAGATCTGCACATGGGACTTTGAGCTGACAACGTGTAGCCGAACAACTAGCGGACCTAAACTCCTCTAAAGCGGATATCTGCTCCATAAAGGGAGTGTAGTGGGATGGGCTGAAAAAAATGAGGTTGCAAAATATATATACTACGGTAACTGCTACGGAGAAAAAAAGTTATATCTGTTTGAGTGGCTAGAAGTCTTAAACTTTCGGCACATAAGCGAACGCCTTATAATACAATGATATAAGAAAAATCGATTATGCTTTCAAATATGCTTTTACGAGGTCCTTGAAAAATCCTACAAGCAATGTCTAAAATATGACAATGAAATGTTTGTATGTCATTTTAAGATTATACATCCAACATAAAAAAAAAAACGAGGACGTGTTTGAGAGTACAACTGAAGGTTTATTTCAACGAGGAAGCTATGAATTCTTTTAATGACCCTAATGTCATAATTTAAATATCTCTTGAGAGTCTTACTTTACCCAAATTTAATATGCTCTTTAATTTTACCACGGGCGCTTTAACAAGGTCGAGGAGAACTATGCCACAAACGAAATGAATATATTAAGAATAGAACATATTAAGATAAGTTTGGGGTTTAGGGACATAATTTATCGCCCAGGTAAATCTAACGACGTCGCCGATAGAGGGAAAGCCCTTAACTAACTCAGTGGACACTGAGTAAATACGATGATGAACTGCTCCTCTCGACGGAAATAGTTACAGCGTCCAGTTCCTTAAGGGCAACAGACCACTTGAGAGTGAAAGCATCTGCTAAATACACACCCTCCACGGAACCAAATTCGTAAAATAATTGGTTGTGTAGATGCTACAAAGCTCATTTCACACTTAGAGATGCTTCTCAGTATCGTTCAAAAGTAGATCAAAAAGTCTTGTCTTTTAGCGAAGGAATTGCTTGACAGTTAAGGCAGCATGGAAACATGGAAGAACACATAGTAACTCATTGGAAAAAATTATGACTACGTGTTTTTTTTATCCCAAAAATAGATTTATATTTTGAAAAGAAACCATCAATGTTAATTTGTATTAAATTTAATTCGAAATCGTTTTAAATATCGCCTTTAACTTTTTCAAGCGATTGTACGTACAATAATTTTGAAGACTTTTGTCATTCTACACTTATGTGTTTGAAATATTTGTAAGACTAGGTCTCTGTGACCAAAGTATTCAATTTGGAGTGTAACGTACTGCTGACTCAAGAAATAGCAAATCTACCAACATTATATCTGTATGCCGGTAAACAACGAAGAAATATACGAAGTTGTATCTGACTGCCTCACCATAGGCAACTTGACTACATGCGAGGAGAAAACTCTAAAAAAAAAAATAAATAAATAAATAAATAAATGAAAACGGTTGTATCGCCTGCCTATTAAAACAATTTTACGCTGCCTATGCATATCACTTAAACGCGTAAAAGATTATCGAAATTGTGAAAGAAGAAAATGACTTCGAAGGGACACTGATCGCTAGTGACTGAATTTTTTCAAGTCACGCGCCAAGTTGTAATAAACGTCACAATAGCAGAATTTAAGATCGACATCAAATACATAGCATACCATAACCATGAGCAGCAAAAAGTTCCTTTAAGTTTCCAGCGTTACGAATTTTTATTATTGGGAATCACATCCACCATCATTTGGGGAAGGAACAACTGGAAAATAGACAGCTATACAAATATCATTACCTAGAACTTAACCTTTAAGAAATCCCTCACAAGTATGAGACCTATGAGGCGTACAAAATCCAGGAGGTAGTTGTTCCAGAAAATGTAAGTAAATAAATAAAAAATGGTTAATTGCTTCTTTTGAATAACATTTTCATTTCATACAATTTCTTGGTGATCTATATATAACTTATGAAGGGTAGTATAGTAGGTGTTTACCAAGCTAAAAAGAGTTAGCTATGAATTGTAATATAGATACAAAAGTTAATATAATTTATTACCTGAATTATGCACGGATTTCAATCAAAACATGGACATTCAACTCCCAGACTTTAGTCATTTCTCCTAGTAAATATTTTTTGCTCAGTGATTATCATAAAATATTTAAATTTAAAGAGCAAAAAAAATCAAAACTGTTCCTCCAGAACAGAATGTTCTATAACTCCAGAGTAGACAATTTCGCCATTTCAAAAAAAAGAAACAAACAACAACATTTTTTATTAAACATACATATATATATTTCTTTTGGCTTTTGTTTTTTTATTTTTATGTACTTACCATCTTATAAACTACATGCACATATATCCATATATTTGTATGTACATAAACAAATAACTTCACATATATAAATGATTACTTTTTTTTACTCTCTTCAAGATATAATATATAGTCTTGTTTATTTAATTTTTTAATTTTTTATTTTCGATTTATACAGTGTTGCTGCTGGTTCACGCATACCCGTATTTATTTTCTCTGTAAATATGTTTTTTTTATATACTACATGTTATGTAAAAAACGAGTGATTCCACAAAAAAATTTTCATAAAACTGACATTGCCGTTCAAATAGTTCGGAATATAGTTCGGAATATTGAATTGTGGACTAACCGAATGAGAATTTGGTTTTTTGTAATGTGTTCATGGTATTTAGGTATATATGTATTTTTATTTTTTATAAATTTTCTGACTTACGATTTAATTAGAATGTTTTTTGTTTTTAACATTTAAATAGGTATCTATTTTGTTTATCTATCTACTTGCGTTGGTGGTTATAATTTTTTGTGGTATTCTTAATTTATGAAATAGATTTTTTTTATTTATTCCTAGTGTGTTTGTTTTTATTTAATTTTTTATATTATGTTTTTCAATTGTTTGGTATAAAAAAATTATATACTCAACTAACTAATGTGTAAGACGGTTTTTCGAATTTGCACGAATTGTAATTCATTGGCAAAAGATTAAGGATGAAGTTATTTGCTCTAACCAGAGTGGTATATACGAGTATATTCTATTTGTAAAAACATAAAAAGTTTACTATTTTTCAAAAAAATTATTGCCATGAACGTATTAATCCAAGCTTTACTCTAAAACATATTTCGAAAGCCAAAACTCGTCAAAACTTAAAAGGTAAACTGTAAACTATTTTGACCAATTTGAGAACCAAATTCATGTTACAAATTTAAAAATTATAAGAAGTGAACGAGAAAAAAATTTAAGATGCGGTCATGAGTTTTTTTAGAACCAAGGTTGACTTGTAAAAACAACTCATAATTGAAAATATGAAAATTTATTTTAACTTTCAAAAACTATTGATCTTAAAGATACATCGAAAAAAAAGAGTTAATCTACATTTAAATTTTTGAAGATTTTTCTGTCTCTGTCACAGCAAATAACTTCAACTAAAAATCATCAACGAAACGAATTCAACGGTGCACTTTCCTAATCATTCTTTCAAAACAAACTACAAAAAATTCGTTCTTTATGAACAATTGGTTTTCTTATAAAAATCATTAATTATTTTTATTCATTGTGACTTAAATAAGTACAAATACTTGCTTAAACTACAAGCTTTTGAGTATTGAAACTACGGGAACAAAAGTTATTACACCATGAATTATGAAAACGAAAATCTATCTTTAACGACTTATTTTTCATTTTCTATTTTCTTTAATTTTTTTTTAAATTTATTTTTATTATTATTATCAATCTAAGTTGAAAATTGGGACATTTAAATAGGTTTTAACTTGGTTCTAAAGAGCTATTGCATCCTAAATCCAAGGATGGGCCTAAAGGTAGACTGTTAAGAATTCTTAGCTAAACTGGTGTCAGTCGAAGGTTTAAAGGAGATAGATTCCACTAGCAATTGTCCTAGACTATTCGTGGTGAAAATAGGAAAATAACTTTGGAGAAGAATATTACGTCGGTTCAAGAGAATGTCACGATTAAATTGGTTTGAGCCATAAGTTTTTACAACCGAATGCAAATATCTCACTTCCAGTGTTGGTGGATGAAACCCTTACAGACTGCATTTAGATCAGGTGAAGTGAAATTTCCACGAATTAGTTACGCCTTTAGCATTTATGAGCTTTGTTGTTCTTGTTTTACGGACGAAAACCCGGGGTACAATACATAATGCATGAGATGAAAAAGAGTGGCATATGAATATAATGAATCAGAAGTAAGAGACAATTGCTAATTAAAATAAAAATAGGCAAAGGCAAACGCAGCTCTCAGATACACCATCATATATAAGTATGAACGTATACTGCAATTTCTTGTAAATGGGAGGAATTCAGCGATGTCATAAATGTGTTTAATATCAGGGTTTTTGAAATATCACCCGCTTTCAAGATATTAAGTGAACTCCTTAAATGTTGGCACACAGCACAGGCGAATGAAAATTAGGGAAGAAAAAAAGAGGGACACAAGTTTACTTTGGTTTTGAATGTTTGCCGATTACAATGTACAATATTACAAAGTAGAAAAGAAAAAACTCGGCCATAAGCGAGTTGTACGTTTCAAGAAAGAATCACGATATTTCAGAGCACATCTGCTAATGGACTTGAGGGTAAACAGAGGAGCATTTATAGTAAGATGAGTGAAACCCTTGATGGTTTGAAGGGGCGCAACGCTACTGTCGATTTCGATGAAGCGCTGGTGGTAAAATATGAACAGTTATTGCTAGTCATTGAAAAGTTTTTTATGTCGAAGGGAAAATATTTCATAAGTTAACAATTTACGAATCCTTGCTCAAGCTTAAAAAGAAGAGATATAAATGCAATGATTCTGAAACATGAGACAAAGGGAAATTTGCCTCTTTAAGGACGGTCTGTATGCAGGTTATTATTCATTTGAACAGGATGACCTTTTTAAGGATTGCGAAACATAATTTGTCCCATTTTATATTTACCTAGCACAAGAATATTCGTAGCAAAACTTTGAGCTACCTGCAAATTGGGCAGCAATCATAAAGGCATTTAGCAACGGCTATTAGGATAGAATATCAACCAGTGATCAAAAATATTTGGCACTAACTTATTATTTGCTTTTTTGAAATATTTAGTATGCAAATATAATTTTTGTGCAGTTATGCACATCGGGCTTATCTAAAAATTTGCATTTACTGTGAGTATGCATACTTATTTAAATCACTTTATGTACTTGTTAGGAATGTATCTTCTTATTTATTTATTTGTTTATTTCAACATATGTAAGTATACGAAAAGTTCCGAATTATTGAATTGTGAGAACTTTAGTGTGCGCATTATTTTTCGTAAATTTGAAAATTTCCTTGTGAGCCGCGGTTAACATCTAATTAAAACTTAAAACGTACTTTTTATTTATTTTCTTGTTTTTTTTTTCCTGCGAAAATATCATTGATCTATTGACAACTCCTATGGAATTGCAAAAAAAATATACATATATGGTATGTATATTTAAAAACTACTAATGTACAAATAATATATTTAAAAACCATGTATTGGTTGGTGCAAAATTGAATGATAAGTACTAATGCTGCATTTACGGATAAACTTAGATTTAAATTCTACTCACATCACCTTATTTGTTTTATTTTTTAATTAATTTAAAATTCACTAGAATTCATCTTAATTAGATTAAAATTAATTAAAGCTCTGGTTTTTAATAAATACATTAATTATTTACTCTAGTTGTTTTATTTTTTAAGTTTAATTTTTCATTTTATTTCAATTTTTAAATATGATACTTACTTTGCATTTGTAAAATGGGGTTGATTTTATTTAATTATGTGCTTTGGCATAGAGAATAATAGATGAAAATAAAAGTTTTCTTCGATGTTATAAAATAAATGAAAAGAATTGTTACCCATAATTTTTAACAAGTACATATATTATATATAATTTTTGATTTCGATTGCATTTTTAACTAGTTTCTGATCTTTTGGTTTTGAAATAGTTTTTTTTTTTTTATCTGCAAACTTACTATGTATCTAGACATTTACTTAAGCTATTTATTTTATGAAGCTTTAGTTTCGTTTTTTTTTTTAAGTTTTTTATTTATAATTTGTGTTATTATTCCCACAAAAAAATTTGAAAATCTTTCCTTTATCTGAAATTTTCTCCTTCAAATTCCTTGCAAATGTAGTAAACAATTCAGTTTTGAAAAAAAAAAAAAAAAATGTTGGCAGATGCAATAGGGCACTGCTCCATCAAATTGAATCTGTGCCAAACACTCTTTGCTTTGTAGAACTTTATTGCCATTTTCATAATAGGTTATATCACTCAATTCACCTAGAACTTAATTACAAAAAGGTTCGGAATTGTCATACATACTCGTATGTAAATACCATATGTAAACTAAATTTAGAGAAAATTTGCTTATTTCTGTAATGGTGATTTACAGAGTTCGATTTGGGCAATCAAAATCTAACACGAAATAAACGTATCTGTAAATGATTCAGAATGATAATCGTAATATTTTGTTTTTGTCAACAAGAATACTTTACATTATAAATTTACAAATCACGATCAAAATTTATTCCTGTTGAACAGACATTCTAAGTAGAAAATTTGAAAACAAAAACTCCCTTTTAAAACCGTACGTGAATAAAATTGTATAAAAAAGGTTCACCTAAACTGCCATATCTATCCTATGTGTCTGAATAAAAATACTAGTAATTTATTGATTCCAAAATGAAATTGCTTCTACATTGCTTTCTTGTACAAAAAACATAAGAAATCAAAAACACAACCAAGGTATCTGAATGTAGCACTATCAATTGTATACCCCTCGTACCATTGCTTCACGGTTCCTCGTATGCCATTTGCATGTTAAGATCCGGATGTAGGTCCGTCGGAAGGACGCATTACAGAGAGCGTAGCAAACTGGATTGATGGTTGAATTGATGTAACATAGAGCATAAAAAAATTCCCACAATTCATCAGGAATACAGTCCGAGCAAGTAGTTAAAGGTTTGATTAGCACTAAAATATTGTATGGAGTCCAGGTTATAATAAAACTCAATAAAATTGCTGAGAGTGTTTTTGCTGCTTTCGATTCCTGTCTTTTTTCCTGAGACTTCTTTTTCTTCTTCGCCTGACGTGCGGTTAATGGTTGAGTTGTTTTACCTAATGGTTTCGGAATAATTTTTGCATTCAGCGGTATTCGAATATCTGGAGCCGCTTGTGACATGCGTCGAACTACAGGTAAACTGTATTCTGAGTCACGTGACGGCAATTGCCGCCTCGGTGGTACCGACATTATGGGTAAAGGAACATCATCCTGAATCATTTTTATTGATGGAGCATGGTCGTCACCTGTTTTACCGCCATCTGACGGCAATCGTATTAATATTGTATAGACGGAATCTTGGCTAACAGACCGAGAGCCAAGTCGATTGCTATTTGGTAGTGAGTGTGAATCGCGTGGTCCCGAAATTTCTTGAAGTTGCGAAAGAGGCGTAAGCGGTGGTCGTAATGGTGTTGGTGATACATCTGGTAATATCATGCTAGGTGGCCGCACTTGTCCATATGGATCGCGTATGACATTCATTGAAGTACATCTGGATACGAAAAAAAAAAGAAAATCTTCTTCTTAGCCATAAATTGAGAATACATGTGTATATTTTTTGCATACAATTAAATTTGTACGTTGATAAACTCTAACATTAGACAGCAGTTTCAAGCCAAAACACAACATAATGGTTTTTTTTTTCACAATTGAATTCGCAACATGTAAACTTTTTTTAATTAAAAAAAAAAAAAAAAAAAAAAACAGTGCATTTGTACGGAATGTTACAACTTGATTCCTATATCTTCCTTAACAAACAACATAGTCATCGTTGGCAACTTTTTCTTGTAACACAATTTTTTTACCAAAGCTTACTTCGTTTAACAAGCTTATAAAAAAAAGTTTAAATTGTAGTCTCGTTAACTAGCATGACTTGAGAAGTATATGCTTCCAGGATCAGAATTTACATAATCCATAATTGATTAATATGTTTTATTTACCGCTAAAGCATCGCTTTCAAAAAAATTGTTTGATAGCAGAATAGAAACACTATATGTACTTGGATATCAGACCTTCAGATCTATCATGAATTGTTTAACAATATTCACTTAAATAGGACGTTTTAACTTTTTAATGCTTGCCTTAAGGTTGACTTTTACGACAGCATAATAATATTTCTATAGTGGTTTCTATCACTATCTATAGACGGTTTCTATAATTTAGAAAATTTAAAGTCAATAATTTCTGCTTAAAAAAAAAGGCTAATAACAATAGATTCTAAGGACACCAACACATATAAAGACGACAAAATCATTTTGTAAAATTCCATATGTATTATGTGCAATTGTGCGAAAACGTTTAGTGCAATTTGTGTAAATGGTTAATTAAACAAAAGAAAAAGAAAACATTTAAACGTTCCATTCCTTATGAATAAACAAGAACAATAATACGATTAATCAAGAAAGTCAATCATTTCACGACGATAAAACGACTCAATACGATCGCGCTACAAGTTTGCGTTCACTTTTTTTCGATTTTTAACTGATTTACATTTTTTTTTTTACATATGAATATTGAACAAAATTTTGTTTATTTTGGCTTTTACTACCTGGATACGGAGCTTTGTAAAGGAGTTTCTATGGTTACAGGTGTTGCATACCCTAAATCCGAGGGATCCTCATGTTCGTAAACGAAATCATCAGAATCCTCACGGCCGGAGTGCCACCACGCGATACACCACTCTTTGATGCCGCCAAAACATTTATTTGTCTTCCGTACATTGTTGCCACTTTTTATCTACAAAAAAGAATACAAAGGAGTTGTAGTAGCTGTTTAGTCGTAAAATGTTGGTTGTACAATGTACGAGTATGTATAACCTTAACAGTTGAAAACTATTAGCTCATTTCAATATAATTTCATTTGGAAATTTATCCAAAAGTGGTTAATCCAAACATTTAAACCAAACAAATAAAAACGACAGAGATATGTATGTGAAACAGTTACTTACACTTGATCTCCTCGAATGAATTCCATGATATCCTGTATCGGAGAGTACGGCGTTTGTCATGTAAACACTTTCGGCATCAGCTGATGACTCAGAACGAGGGCGTCGCCAAGTATCGTGGTCATTCCCTCCAACATGTGAAATCGACATCATGCCAGCATGGTTAACCGCAGTATTTTCATCGCTGCAAAGATACAAAACAAAAGAACGCCCATCAAAACTGTGCGATTTATTTTAACAAATTTCAAGCTAGTTGACATTCTCCTCACAATTGACAAGTCTCCCTTGAGAAGCTATTGAATTGAATTCAATTCGCAGTTGCAATTAAGTAACCACCCCTCGTTTCTGCACATTCCCTACCGTACAATAAATTATATGTAAGTACAGACAAAAAAAAAAAAAAAAAAAAAAAAAAAAAAAAAAAAAAATCCAATGCCATCGGCCATCTGGCACGACTTATTCGAGATATTTTTCATTATGGAATGATTACATTCAGTCACCCGGATAGGAAAGTCAATCGGTAATACTCACTCCTATCATTTATGTATCCACCTTTTACTGTGCCCATAATACCCATAGGGATTAATCTCCCATTTTAAGTTCATTATTTCTTTCGTTTCCCTTTTTTCCGTTCTAGATTAAAGTTTTCTCAGGAATTTATGATTTTTTTCTTTTACTCATAGTTTTTATTTTATTTTTCTGCTCCTTTTTTCCATCGAAACAAATGAAGAATTAAATTGTGAAGCACTATCCAAGTATTGAAGAAAAGCAGAGTACCTACCACAAATCGTCTCATTGAAAAGTCTAGGAATGAGATTATAAGCGCTTAGTCGGTTCCATGGCATTCCTGGATCGTTTGTCCTATGCAAAAAAAAAAAAACAAAAAAATTTAAAAAATAAAAAAACGAGAATGGTTTTGTCTATAATGAGCGTCTCTTTTCGGCCACACCGCTTTGGATTCGTGCCAATCTAGCAAATATGAATTATGATATGGTTGTAAAATTTCATTCATTTATTATATGTATTAATTCATTTGGCAAAAAGGAGTGCTACTGGTGACCAACGACTTGAACTCTCAATTAATTGCTCTTGAAAAACAAATCATATTTGTATATATTTACAAACAAGTACAGAAGTAGCCTTAAACTTAATATTTAAAAGCCCTTTTTCAGCTTACTTCTCTAAGATTACAAATTACTGCAAACATATATGTTTTTTTGTATGTACAATACATGCTCGGATATACCAGGTTGTGCACTTTGATGTATTTGATGTATGTACGCATGTTTCTGTGTTTAGAAATGCCTTTTCTATCTAAGGCTATCGTTATGTAGCAAGCGACGAATACTCCCGCTGGCAAGCGGTTTCGTAGGTATGCATATATAAAATATATTATCTGCTTTTACATATGGTATATGGTATTCTCGTACATAAATGGTGCATAACTTATTCAAAATATAAGTCGGTTTTCTTGTAGGGCCTCATACAACTGGTCTAAGGAACATTAAATTCGATGGCTAAAAGGCTATACGCAGAGATAAATTAAAGAGAAAGGATAGGGTTTTGCTTTTATTATTAGCTCGTCTTATTGTAAAAATATATCAATGCATTTTACAAAATATATCCCGTAGGAATCTTTGGTTAGCCGCACCAGAGGTTACATTCTGGGACTATGGGAGCAAAAAGTCTTTGGAACTTTGGTTTCAGCCTTATTGAAAGAGGTTGGACTCACAGGTAGAGAGAGCATCATGGTGAGTGTAGTTTGAAAGTAAATCGCAGGGAATGATGGAAGAGGTTTAGTTCGGGTAAACTTCAACTTAAGATAGCTCATTACAACCAATTTTGATCTCATGTGTGATGGTACACTGTAGACTTAAGCCAGCAGGGAAGTTCCCATGTAAAACACACGATCTCTGTCTACTGGTAAGCAAACGTATTACAAAGATTATATGTACAACAGTGGTAAGCCTATGCTAAGACTGTTGAACATAGAGCCCTATAACACATTGTTTCCTGCTTTTTCTATATTATATTGGATATTAAAGATCAGTTCAAACTAGGCATACTCAGGCCGCCTTAAAACATAATTCTTCATCAGAAACTTCTATATATTCTTGTACTCAATAAATATGAACAAGGCCCTATTGATCGCTTTTTTAAATGTCTTGCTGATATTCGGAAGGTGTCTTATCGATCGACTGAAGATACTTCGGTTTGAACGTGCTTTTATCACTCTTCAAAGTGATAAAGGACCAAACTGAGAGGCAGCCTTTTATAATGTTACTACCAAACTAAAGAGTGATTAATCGTGAGGTTTGATTTATAATGTAAAATAAAACACATAAATTTGAGGTGGTCCATTTGGAAGGTCCAATTTTGGGCGGATAACACGAGCAATGTTAGCTTCCAAATCGTCAATCGTAGCTGGCTTATTCCTGAAAACCTGAGACTTTACATATCCCAAGAGAAAATAGTCCAAAGGTGTGATATCGCACGATCTAGGCGGCCAATTTACCGTAGCAAAACATGAAATTATGTGCTCACCAAAATGATTTCTCAACAAGTCCATTATTTCACGCGCTGTTTGGCTCGTAGCGCCGTCTTGTTGAAATCAAAGCTCACCGAGAGCACGTGCTTGAATTTCAGGAAGCACATAGTCCGTTAATATGGCGTTAACATTCTGATTTGTCTCATTTTTGAAGAAATATGAACCAATAATTTATCAGCCCATAAACCACGCCATACCATTGTTTTTAATGAATGTAATGGTAGCTTTTGGTACCATGAGCATCCCGAACTCAAATGCCCAAATGCGGCAATTTTGTTTGTTAATATATCCATTGAGCCAGAAATGGGTTTCATCACTGAACAAAATTTCACGATTAATCAAGGGATTTTCATTGAGATTTTCCAGAGCCCTTTCACTGAAAATTTGACGCAAATTCAAGATCCTCACGCCAAGCTAAGCTGCTGAAAACGACGACGAATCGATTCCTCACGGTCTTCACGTATACTCTCAGCTACAGCTGCTATAGTCTCTTCAATTTGCCAATGATATTGGCAATAGTGGTTTCAGTAGGCCGATTATGCGCACCGTTAATTCCTCGAATCGCATGAAAAACATTTCTCATAGAACGCTGATTTTTGTATTGTAATACAGCTGAACAATTTGTGAGTCTCTCCACGATGACTTGCCAAACGATACTGAACAAAAATGACAAAGCAATTTGATAGGAGTCACGCGTGATCTGCCAAAAAAAGCCTATTGAAAATCAAACCTCACGATGAATCAACCTATATAATCCTTAAGCTAGCTCAAAAACCTTGAAACACCCTACTAGAGAGATCAGAAGAATAAATTGAAATGCGTGGTAGTCCATATAAGCCTACATTCCTTTTAAGTTGTCAACTGTTTCATTAAAAATTAAATACCCCTTCCCCATATACGCGTACACAACTTTTTGAACAAACTCATACATACAACAAATGCAACCCTTCTTCTCCTTCGTATCGCATCTCTTGAGAGTAAAATCATTAAACGTTTTCGTTGTAATTTTTTTTTTTTCACCTAAGGGTTATTACTTAATCTAAAAGAGATACTTAACTGTACAAAATGCTGGTCCGAAAACTGTAATTCATAATTTACCCTGCAGCGAATCATTTAGACAGTGAGGCGAAGGGTGGAAAAAGCACCCATAAAACAATAGCTAAAAATGTATCTAGCAGTTCACCGAAACCACTTCACCATCTACAATAGTATGGGTATAATGAGTTCTACAACCCCCGCACATTTTCTCTTCTTTTTTGCAGCTTCTTTATAAAATGCTATCATCTTCTGTAGTGCTTGCTTGCAAACATCGATTATTTGTAAGTGAACGAATATATGGTATATATGTATATGTGCTTTTTTTTATGTATTCATGTCATGTCGTTTTACCTGAAGGCAACGTTGACCAACTTGAAATTTATGTATGGATGTTACATATGGATGTAGGTTAACGTAGCATTTGCTAAGAAATCTTATACAAACGGAAGCGCTGCCATCCTGCTGCCTGTAGAGAGACATATCCTGTTGCATTGTCTGAATAGTAGCACATAAGGAAAGCTATACAAACTACCTTCTTCAGGAGGTGGAAATATGCGCACACTTCAGATAAACAGGTAAATACTATTTGTGTTATCAACTTTACTGAGGAACAAACGTAAGATAGATGGGTAAATGGACAAACAGGATAAGGAGAAATGGAGAAGATTGTGCTTGTTGAAATGGTTTGACATGGATGCTGTCAGTATATTCCTTCCTTTTTATATTTCGCTTGATGCTAGAGAAGGTGGAAGGTGTTTAATGTTTCTATGTTCTTATTCCTTTTTCCTTTTTCCTTTTTCATTTTCGTTTGTCATTGTCTTCCATTTTTCTGCAGTGTCACTCGAACACTGTTTTCTCCTCATACACATCAAAGTCCATTTAAAATGAAACGTTTAAAATTGTTTGGTCATAAATGAACTGCCACCACGTGGGTGGGTTGTAATTTGATGTTTTCCTTCTAAAGTTTTTTTTTTTTTTTTTTTCATTTCAGCTATTTTGAACGTTTTTGTTATGTTAGTTATAATATTTAAAACAATTTCACGGATATAAACCCAGCAAATAAGGAAATTTCAGCGAACCTTAGCCTATTTTAAAAATACACTAACGTACTAAATAATTTTATAACAAAAAATCTATAAATAATCAAATGTATCTGTTCCTAAACTATCGATTTTTATATTAAGAGCTCTGTCTTCCATCCAAATTATCGATTAGTACTCATTATTCACTTCAGAGCGAAGGCCATTATCCTTCGAAAATCAATTTTATTTTAATATTAATTGACGATATTATATAGATGCATAAATAGGTAATCGTGGTCCAGTAGAGTATAGAGCATTTAACTGAAAATTAGGTTAACGAATTGAGTACAAACTTTTACTGCTCCGAAACAATGAACCTTTTTTATGGATTGCCATTTATTCTAAATTGCGTTGATTGGTATGATGTGATTTTATCAGATACTGGCAGTAGCGTACGAATACAATAAAACAAATTCCAGTGGGATTTTGTTTATACTTTTTCTTCGCAAAGTAGAAATGCCATTTCAAACAAATGTTGTTCTCAAACTGACTAAGGGCATAAATAATATTCTGGCAAAAGTTCCAAAAGTTCTAACACATTATTGAAAGGTTTATAAGGTAAATACATCAAGTCGTTAACCGAAAGTTTTCCATTGTGACCTTATTTCAAAATGATGGGTATTTAAATAATGTTGGAGAGAAATCCTGAACAGCTGTTTTAAATATCTTTAACATTATCCTTGTACTTGTTTATTTTTCTTCTCCACTTGTTTGTTCTGTTTAAATAGTGCTTATGTATTGTATGTAGACCTACATACATAAATTAAAGAAAAAAACTGTTGTACAAGCATCATTTTCACTTTCCTTCATTCAACAACTCACCACTTAAAATACATAAAAATATTTTTTTGTTTTTTAAAATACATGCGAGTATGTGCTTATGCACTCAAAACTTACCTAGAATTTGAACGCTTCGACGAATCCTTTTTGCCAGCTTGTAAATTAGGCAAATCCTTTTGCCGTTTTTTTGTTTCTCGCCATATTCGATAGTACAAAAAGCACATAATTGTCACAGGAAAATAGAAGGCTGCCAAAGCAGTTCCAAATGTGATATACTGATTTGTTTCAATGAACTGAATGTAGCATTCATCCTGCGGCACAGTTCGCTTTCCCTCAATATACGGCCAACTGTATATCCATGGTGGCCAAAGTAAAAGACTTATACCCCATGCAGCGCTTATCATTACAGCCGCTCGACTAGTAGTACGCTTTGCGCGATATGTTAATGGCCTGGTTACACTAAAGTATCTATCAAAACTTATGATTAACAAGTTTAGCACAGATGCATTGGAGGCTAAATAATCCAAAGCCAGCCATGTGTCACAAATGTGCGGCCCAAGTGGCCAATAACCAAGTATCGTCGACACAGAAAATAATGGCATCGAAATGAGTCCAATTGCAAAATCCGCAATCGCCAACGAAAATAGAAAATAGTTACTAATGGTCTGTAATTGCTTATCAATTTTGAACGAAATCATGACCATAACATTGCCCGCCACTGTCAAAATACTCAATATAGCGGCTATGATCGCTAGAACAACCATTTGCGGGATGGTATATCGTAGGCCACGCTCTTCGTACGTGGCATTTGTATGATTGCTTTGGTCGTTTTCGAACACTAATGCTGTTATGTTTTCCAGTAAGGCAAGTCCCGCCTGAGTGGTAGCCGCTGTTGTAGTTGTTGTTGTTGTTGTCGTCGTCGTAGTTGTTGTTTTTAAAAGTGTCGGAGACAATGGAGCTAAAATCGATGGAGGTGCCTGCCCTCCGAAGCCAAATCCATTGTAGGCGGCCATTCTGTAGAACAAACGGTGACAATGATATCGATGAGACGAGTAACTGATAACTTTTAAAACGTTTCGATAAATGAATAAATCCTAAAGATGACACTGTATGGATGGCTGTGATGACACTGAATATAACGATGCTGCAACGAGAAAATTTAAAGAAAACCAAACATTAGAAACAGAGGTTTTTAACAAGTTGATACTTTAAAGACGATTAAAATACAAATAAATTGATAGTGAGTTAAATACTGTTTTCATTATAACAAAATACTAACAAAATTCCAAAAACCATAGCACTACTCTAAGGCGAATAATTTTCACTAAGATAATAGAAGGTTTCTCAAGTTCAACATAGGTTTGCAAAAACTCAGTCCGATGGGTTGAAAATTGCATTTGAGTTTAATGGGTGGACTTACTAAGCCTCAGAGAATTGATAACATTTACAAAAATATTTTGGTCAATGAAATAAAAAACAATTTGTAAAAAACAATGCTGCAAATGTGGAGTAATTATTAATTGAAAATTTCATCAAAAACTTGATTCCATATCCGTGCAAACTGTCACAGAATAATTTTTTCAATGTTATACATTTTCAGTATATTAGCCAATCCTTAACAGTAGAACATTGGAATTAGATACTATAATAAATATTAAAGGAAAGCAACAATTTTTTTTTTTTTAATAAAATGAAAAATGTTTTATAATCTGTACTGAGAACATTTTTTGTTTTCTCATGAATTTAATGCTATTTCTTTGCATTAACTGGTATCTCAAATTTATAATAAAAGAAAAATATAAAGCTAAGCTTTCTGCTTCTATGTGTTACTTCCTAGAGCAAATGCTTCGTTCACTTGTGTTTCCTTGCAATGCAATCGCATGATAATGTCTTTTGTGCACGGAGAGGTGATTTTTTTTTCATTCAGTCGAAGTCCTGCTACCTTTGAAACAAGTTCTGCAATAGAGGATTGTAGCAAGGTAGTTTTCTTCTGGTACAAATATACAACAAATCTGAGAAGATTACAAATTTTCAGAGGGAGCAAATTGAACATGCATCTGAAAGCTTAGAAAATTGGGCAATATATGAGCAGAATTTGTAGGAGTTAAAATTCTTATGTACAACTGAATAAACTTCAGTTTTGATGAGAAGAGGCTGCGATGAGTGGGTGGCATTTTGAAAAATTTATTTGTCCTGTATTAATCGAAAGATAGTATGGGGGCATAATCCAGATTTTTATATATGTATGTTATATGTATAGGTATACCTACAAGGATTCACGAAAACACATTAGCTCTTTCAACTGTGATATTTTTAATTTTAATTTATTATGGAACTTTACCCCACACCACATTTAATGTTCCTTCCCTTTCTTCGATGTGTGAATATTTTCGCTGATGGTCTTTTTTATGCGAGAATTAGATTGAGGTATTATGCATTTTGATGACAAGGTCTTTTTTTGTTGACTTACTTTCTTTAATAGGAATGAAATATTGGGTACACTTAACCACAAAGATGTTTTTCTGTGAGGAGCTTATTTGAAAATATTTTTAAGCATAAACAACTTTTTTAAGACAATCTACTAGTTCTTATATTGGGAGATTTAACTAGAGTTAGCTGTGGTACAGAATATATCTGTTCGAAAACTAAACTTCTATACTTGTAGACTATACAGGAACTAATAAGGTTTTTAACTGGATGATCGGACTATTCAACGAATTTTCACTTTATTGAAAGCCAAATTTTCGTCACGATGCGGCGTGTGTAATTTATATGGACTGCTCTCCATATACTGCTATGGATATTCTAAGCTGATGGTATATTTCCATTAATAACCTTTTATGTATCCAAAGAATCCCAAAATGTAAGCCACGTTACTTTAAGAAAACATTCTTTCAACACTATACTCTGCTTATATTCGTAGATTTATGGTAGTAAATGAATTTAAAAACAAAATTTGTAATCTGAAGAAAATATTTATAAGCTAAAATATATTTTCTATTTGCCAATGATATGCTAAAATGCTAAATAGAGAAATATTTTTGACTAAACAAACCAATTTGCAACGTAAAACAAAGGCAAGTTATCTAAAAGAATTAGATGAAATTACTAAGCGACTTGTTATTTATTTTCATAGTGCTCCCTAAAAACTACATGTACTAGATACAAAAAAAAAAACCTCCTTATAGATGATATATGTGTATCCTAACATCAGCATCTACTTAAAAAAGAAAAGTTTAAACTCTTATAACAGAAATAGAAGAAATAGTTTTAAATAATTTCCAGTTGTATGAAAGAATAACTCATCCCTGTAGATGTGTTATCACTGCTCATGCAAATATTTTATATATCTTTCGCTTGAAGGATACGAGAATTTGAATAAAACACAAGAGCACTTCATTTCCCTAAGATGATTCTCGTACAGAACGAGAAATTAAACAAAGCCATCTAAAAACTAAGAAGGAGAACAGAAGAGCAAAAGACGAAAGCAAATAATGTTTCTATCTTACAATAATAGCAGACAGAGTAAAACGAAATTATAAAAGCTTTTCTGGCTCATTCTTGGAAC
This sequence comes from Volucella inanis, assembly GCA_907269105.1. NCBI lineage: Eukaryota > Metazoa > Arthropoda > Insecta > Diptera > Syrphidae > Volucella > Volucella inanis. The sequence continues at coordinate 140,338,365 of OU026157.1, forward strand.
CCGAAGGCCTATTGCACTGTGTCTTCGTTTTTCTATTTGCACTTAACAATTGCATAAAAGACATACCCCGTCGCAGAAGGACCCGTGAGTTAAAACAATGAAAGCACAAAATTTAACTTCAAGACAATGACAATTAAATTCAAGTAGGTGGCATTTTCCCCCTAGCAGCCGACCATGGTAAATTTTCTGAAAACAATTAAGCTGCTCGATAAGGGTTAGCAGTATGGCATTGATTAAGATAGATTCTAGTGCTCATCTTGCATTAGATTGGAAAATGAGGAAAAAAATCGTTATTAAACGGATCCTTTCAGACAATTGTGGTCTTCTCTATTTCGAATCAATAGTTTAAAGATGCATTCTTGTAAAATCCAATTACTTACATGTACCCTTCTTCTATTAAATCATAACGATAGATGTGTACGAATGCATACAGAGCAGAAAAAACCTAGGGGATTTTTTTATTATATTTTTCTTGTTTCTTGAATGGAAGCGAAGTTGGTTTTTTCTTGCGCTCCCCTGTGAGATAAAGTCTTACCTGAAAGGGATGGTATTAAATGCTAGAATCGTTTTTTGTTTCTACTTGGGGAATTCGGAAAAATGTTTTTCATGTTTTTTATGACTACTGAGTCTGAACATTATTTTACGACAGCCCATATAAATCAGAATTGTGTTGGTGATTTATTTTTTTTATTTTTTATATATTTTTATTATTATTATTTTTTTTTAAATAAATAATTTGAAGGGATTTTTGCTCCCTGAAAATAGGTAAATGGCTACGAAAAGTACAGTAAACACTGTTCTCCTGGTTCGATTTAAAATGGAATGTAATACCATAGTAAATAGGGATCTTCGAGTATTTAAGAGTAAACATTTCATTTCTTCAGTACAACAACTGCTTATTTATTTTCCTAACATTTTTCTTGAGTTCTAATTTTGCTACTTAATCCAATATAATTGAGGTTTAAATATGTACTTAATTTAACAAAATACGTTGTTCAATTTGATGTTAATAAAAGCAAAATTTCTTCGTTTTCTGGCGGCACTAACCGCATAGAATGGATTAATAAATAGGTCGAAACTTTTTTTTTTTGAAAATTGATATTAAAAACATTTGGACATTAACAATAAAGGCTAAAAGAAGTAAAAACTGTAACTGGAAAAATATATTTTATATTCTTAATTTCGCAGTGTTGAATCAAGGAATTTTTAACATTTAGACAATTTTTTAATTTTTTACACAATTTGTACCAAAAAGTCTAGGAGTACAATCGCCTAAATGTTGCATTTAATATTTAATTGAGCAATTCTAAAAGCACGAAATTACTCAAAATATTCCTTCAACCTTTGCCTACATATTTACATTTATTCGTATATCATACGAATACATCAACATTAATCATCCCTTGGAAATCATAATGTATTTTATATATGAGCATTCTGTTATCCATGTGTATTTTTATACACGCGTAAGTGTTAAGTAACAAAATCGTAAATTCCCTGTAAATTATATTTAGAAAATGTCTACAAACATACGAGTACTTGTGCATGTAAACACTTTCCCATACAGAAGACACAATATGTTTTATCACATTCCATTTATCAACCATTTTCTTGAGTTGGAACTGGTAAGCCGGAAAGGATGATTACCATACGAATCTTCAATATCCCACAGTCCTACCATTAAATACTTTTGAGTACTAGTGTGATAGCGGATGAAGATTTTCATGCGATATACCATATGTCAACATAGACTATGTAAGGATTGCTGTGTAAAATCAAAAATTAAAAATAATAATAAATAAATAAATCTTTTTATGGTCTCCGGGCAATTAAGACAAAAGGTCAAACGTAACTAATATTCAGTCGGGAATATTAGTTGGCAAAATGGTTTAATTAGGTTTTCAGAAGTACGCCCGTAAAGGTTTACTAGATCCTATGAGTTGTGGTAATACATAATTTATATTAAGGTCAAAATAATTTGGGGTTATGCTTGAATATTTGGAGATAATATTATGACTTTTAGAAGGGAAATATTTTTCTTAGCACAAGGTCTACTAGAATATAATATATAAATAAAGCCTATACATATGTATGTTTATATTTTAAACTTAAATTAGGCATCTATAAAATATTTTTAGCAATCTTAATTTAATATCTAAATAATTTTATGATATTGTTTTCATCCAAAAGTTTTTTACTAGCGACCCCATTTTGTCACCATTACTGTGTTAAGAGTTGCAAATCTGGCAAATAATTACCTCTTATGTATAATACGAATGTTGTACGAATTGTGCGGCAGGAAAAATAGCACTAAATATATTTCTTGTCGGACAATTGATTTATTCGGAAAAATATCTTACAATAAAAACATATGTTATATAACTTACCTTATCATGTATCCAAATGATGCTTTCCTTTTAAACTGTTCCATTTTTTTAAAATATTATTCAGCATCGTAAAGTTCATGGATGTCCAGATTGTATTATACGCCCCCGTGCACAACTCAATTATTTATTTTGCAAACGACGAAAACGCATTTCAACTATTTTCACGAATTACCAATGCGGTTCGTACGGTGTGCGCACCGGAAGTCAGCATAATTCGAAATTTACATCAACCTACGAGAAAAAAAAGTGTAACAGAGAATAAATGGAATTTGTATAAATATTCTAAACTTAATTAAGAGTTATACCTAAGGTTTATTTTATTTTAAAAAATAAATTACTGAAAGTTGAAATAATGCTTCCGACTCTCGTATTTTTCGGGTGAAATATACCCGAAATCATAGTTAACTCTATGTTTCAAATTTAAAACAAATAGGTCGAAAATATTAAGAAATGCATGCATATCCCACATCCGATTCTCAAATATTTCAACAGAAAAGAGCAAAATATGGAACCGAATATGTCTATCCAAATACCAAAGCAGCAATAAAACTCTATTCTAGAGTAAGGATTACTTTAAAAATCGTGGAATAGGTTGATATCAATGCAAGGAGCTGGTTGATTAAGTTTCTAGGTATCGAAATATTTGTTGTTTACGTTGCCATTCGAATCTATTAACGTGCAAAATTAGATCTAGTAATCTTATTTATTTTATTAATACATTTGGTGCTTACAAAAGAAGATAAATATCTTATAAGACAGTATAAGCTAAGAATATGTTAAAGATATAGCAAAAAAAAAAAAAAATAAAGAAATACACGCTATCTGGAAATATTTTGCATACAGAAAATAAAAAGGTAATATAAATAAAATTATATTATCATAAAAGATACAGGTATGTAGTATATATCCTTAAAAGCTATTACTAGGTTGCCGCTTCTGGATTATGTTGAAAAGCAAAATTAGAGTCCTATCGGGTTTTCTAATAACGACTTGACATCTTTTTTTTTAAATAAAAGGCAAACCATTTGAGATATTTCAAAAACTTTATTATTGGCTTGAAGTACAATCAAAACATTTATGAATATGGCCAATGCGGGCACGTTTGCAGCGGTCGATTCTTTGGACCCAATTTTCAATGAGTTGGCCACACATTTCGGCCGAAACGGCCGCTATTTCGCGTTCAATGTTGGCTCTGAGCTCTTCCGACGTCGTCGGCGTGTTGGCATAAACCAATGACTTAACGTAGCCCCACAGAAAATAGTCAAGCGGCGTTAAATCGCACGAGGCGGCCAATCGACTGGCCCATGTCTTGAGATAACACGTTCACCATACTTACTCTTCAATAAATCGATTGTAGCGTGTGCTGTGTGGCTTGTGACACCATCCTGTTGAAACCACATGTCGTCCAAGTCCATATCTTCCAATTTGGGCCAAAAATAATCGGTGATCATGGCGCGATAACGCTGACCATTCACAGTAACGTGACGATCGTTATTGTCGACGAAAAAATATGGCCCAATAACGCCGCCGGCATGCAAACCGCACCAAACAGTTATTTTTTCTGGATGAAGTGGTGATTCATGAAGCACATGTGGGTTTTCACCCGACCAATAACGCATATTTTGCTTATTGACAACCCATTGAGCCAAAAATGGGCTTCGTCACTGAAGATGATTTTGCGATGAATTTCATCACCTTGGCGCATCTTCTCCAGAACCCAATCGGAGAACGTACGTGGCTTCAAATGGTCCATCGGCTTCAATTCTTGAGTCAGCTTGATCTTGTATGAGTGTAAACCAAGATCCTTACGTAAAATACGCCACAATGTGGTCTGAGCGATGCCCAATTCTTGAGAATTGGCAGCGATATTTTTGACACTTCGACCAACCCGTTGTCTCACTGACACGGCAACATCACGCAACGAATATGTAGACTCAAATTTTTGCACTAAAATCATTATTGTCTGTCTACTAGGGCGAGAATTACGACCGAAAATTGGAGTTAACGCTCTTAAAGTTGCAGTCACCGACTAGGAATATCTGTAGAAAATTTTTATAATTTGCAGACGTTGCTCGTTAGTGTACTTTACCATGATGAAAATGTTGAGTTTACTGAATAAATTGACAGTGACAGTTTGATGATTAGTGAAAGAGTGCGTTCACAAATTAAATTCAAAGTTGTCAAGTCCCTATTGAAAAACCCTATATAACACAATATGTTAGTTATGTTAGTCGAGAGTGAAATTATAGATTTGCCTGGAGAAGCTTGAGATACGTCTACCTTACCCAATCCGCGCAGTGTTGCTGAAGGCAATATTAAGTTGCATAGTATTCGCAATACACCACATAGTGTACGTATGTGTAAAATGAGTGTTTTGGCAACGTCATCATACGCGTTTTGGGATTAATATAACGCTGCAAGACCCGTAATATCTGAAGAACCTCCTATATTATACTCTACCGATAGTGGCATTACTGAGAGAATCCCAAGTTAGGGACCTGTTGAAATTCATACCTAGGTTCTTGGCAGTTTCAACATAATCTATAACAGAACTGTTAAGTACAATTTTAGAAAAATAGAATAGTTTTAAGTTTTTCCTGCTTATTATTAGGCATTTCGACTTTAATAGTTTTAAGAACAGTCCATTTCTGTTTGAACAAAGGGAAATATCTTCAAAGTCTTTTATTGATTTTATTAGCACAGTGTTCAATGAAATCCAGCGGCCTAATTCAGCAATTGAATATCGTCAGCATACATTTGAATATTCATAGTGTGAAGTTCTTTCATTTACAAGGAAAAGGGGAGAGGTCCCAATATTAAACCTTGTGAACTCCTCACATGATCGAAAGAAAACTAAACATTTTGTTTGAAACTTCCACTGCTGGTTTTCTTTATCGAAGATAGGAAAAAATTAATCTCGCCGCAGTAGCAGATAATCTGTACAATCACAAAAGTTTATAACACAAATTGATATGCCCTACGATATCAAAAGCTTTGGAAAAATTTAAGAGTACTAAAAGTCAATATGATCTGTGTCCAAAGCCTGGTGAAAATCTATGTTCACATTTAAAATACCTGTTAGTTGCATATTTATAACGGAAACCAAATTTGTTTGTTTCTGCATTTTTTCGAATGTCTTAGACATGAATGGGATTGTTAGAACTTTTAGCGATAGGTAATACTTTGTCCAATTTCCATTGATTTCCCCACATTGTATTAAATGTGTGTGTAACGTATGACAGGATTACGTTCAAGATTGCCTTTATAGAAACGGAATTAATCTCGTCTATTCCGGCCACATATGAACTCATGGAAAGAATTAGTTGATTAACTGAAATATTCATCAATATTATCAATATTGTTAAACGGGTTTGGAAGAGTTGGAAACAGGAGTGAAGTGCAGGTATTGTTTAACGCATGAATGTCAATATTACCGTTGCGATCTTGACGTCGTTTACCAATCCGAACTTTTCTCAGATTCTTCCCGAGTTGTTTATCTCTCATTGTAACAGTTTTCTACTATACATGTATTTTTTGACGGTGATAATCTAGTTTGAAGCCAAGTGACGTTGCAGTTATAGCTGGAGAATTTAACTGGTCAACCAGTATATAACAATATTTTCAGGGTACTCGAGCAACATTTTTATTATCTAAAATGAAAACCTTAAAATATTGGTACATAAAGCGTCTTTGAATACTCAGTTATTATCGGGTAGAGCTCAATCTTTCTAGTCTTTTCCATTTCTTGGGGACCATCTGCAAGTTTGAAAAGCTTGAAGATGTTTATTCAGAGCTCTAACATAAAACTAACTAACTAAAATTACACTAAAAATGCCTATGTATCATATCTCAGCATTTATAGCGACAAAAAACTGTGAAGGTTGAATTTTTTTTTTCAAACAGTTATTGTTTCATTTTTTTGTATAAAACTGGTACATGAAATGTCTAGCAATTTCATGCAGAGGGGCAGAAAGTATAAAATTTTGTTTATAACATCTTTCTGTACATAATATTGTATTAAGTATGCGGACACATAGATACGCGTTTTAGCATTTCACAGATCTTTTACTAAATTTTAATGTAATTTCATTTGTTTCAACTTCAAATCTATCTGTCAAATCATAGTCCCTCGGATTACGAGTATAGTACATGAAGCATACCAATCTAGGGAGATAAGGACATATCATTTTTGAAGTATAAAATTATTTTTCTAAGACTGTATTGCACAGGGAAATGCATGTTTATTTGTACAATTTTAAAATAAATAAGACTTTAAAACAGAGAGTAAAAAACTCTTTGCAGCAAAATACCAAAATTGCCTGCGTTTCAAATATTTTAAATTCTCTTCCACCCTCAGGATTTAAGGGCGAACCATTTTCGTCCTGACGATATGATATTGTAACCTAAGTAAACACATTTTCAAATCGATGTACAAGGTCAAAGATGGTTATGAACTCATTTCATTTGGTAGGTTAGCTAGAAGATATGAGAATGCCAATCATTTTACATTTAAATTGATTTTATATGTTTCAAAACCCTGTAGGTTTGTGAACCCTTATTATCGATACTTACACACAAAGAATAATTTAGAAAAGAAGGGTTATGAGAGCAATTTGTATATTATGATACTATCGTATTTCGTAGATACGTATCGTTCTATTGCAGTAAATACAAGATACACATATTTTTGATTTGAACTTTTAAATTATGAGAAGGTATGTATTTCAGTTTTCTGATACCTTTTCTTGCAATTTTCTCCTTGTTTGTAGGGCAACAATGATTTACGATCATAATCGAATGGTCGAGAAATGTTCTTCTTTATAATTATTACTTTTCTGTGCAAACGATTTTGTAATTTAGAGAAACATTTTATCATGAAGATGTATACCACGGCTCTGCTAATAAATTTAAAAATGACATTTAATCAGAAGACTTTTTAAGAAACTTTGCAAGAAACACTAACTAGATTGTGTATAAGGCCCTCATAATTCCAGCACTGCTTTATGGTTTAGAAGCATTGACGTAGCAATATTATTCGGGTTTGGGTTGACGGGGTTTTGGGAATCACAGACAGTTGGTAGTGACCGCGCTAACTGGAAAGGTGTATTAGCTGAGATCCAGGTCCACCAGGACTGGAGCGCCACTTAAGTAAGTAATTAAACAAGATATAAATATTGGTTTGAGAATTTATGGCGCATAAGTTCAATTTAAGTTTAAATATAAGAAAATCTCTTAAACTGTATTCTTATTCAAAACTTAGATTCTTATGACTTTGCTAGAAAACTATTCAAGACCACTTATCAAAGTCGCTAGATATATATAAATTTGACAAAAATGTTCAATCCACTAAGTATGTCTAAATCATTTGTTTAATTTTGTATATCTCAATAGGATATTAAAGGAAGTAATAAAAAGCAAATATTATATATATTATATTATTATATTATATATATTATATATATATTATATATATATATATATATATATATATATATATATATATTATATATATATATAAATATATATATATATATCCTTAAAAGAAATAATATCGAAAAAACTGATTTATTTTCATGCACCCTCTCAAAATCATGCCTTATCAAGTGCTGAAATAAAAAGAAAACAAAGCCAGGCGTGGTAATTTGCATCTCAATCCAAGCCATTCGAAGACGATGTATTTCAATTAAATACATATTTGTTACATCGCATCTAAGTTATCATGATTTGGTAGATAACTAAAAATATTAACTCTTGAATTAATCATATTCTCACTTCAAAAGGGCACTTCAAATGGGAAACTAACAAAAACTGATTCTCAACTTGTATTTGAATTTGAAGACTAAACTATAAACTATTCAACTTGAGCAAAAGGCTGGACTAATACGTTTCATTCCAGCAGCGACATAAGGTGTTCAGGTTTAAGTTTAGCAGGAATCACATGGATATGATGATCGTTATGTTAAGTGACGAAAAAATATAAATAGAAAACGTGTTCTTATATTGGAATTATATTTATGGAAAAATGTGAAGTCGAAACTTCTTCAACATCAAGCATAAATATATTTGTCAACATCATTCTTTACACTGTAAATAAGAATAGAAAAGAATAGAAAACTCATTGTTTCTTCCGAAATTTATACAATTTGCTTATCTTATATACATATGTATGTATTAGATGATAAAAGGTGAAATTCGAAAAACTCAAAAGTAACAGTGGGATTACTTCCTGTTGTCAAACGAAATTATTTTAATAAACTTAAGCCAAATTGATTTTTGTAGCTATTTACTTAAATAATTAATAATAAAATGAAAAAACGTCTGAGAATTTCTTGAATCCATTTAAATAATCATCATCCGAGAGCCACCCGAAGGATAGGTTATCGCTAAAGAACTGTTCAAAAGAGGATAGGCTATTCTGCTTTATTATTTTGAACCACAAAACGTAATAAATTGGTTGGACACGTGAAAATCAAATTTGAGCATGTCACGCCTTTGCATGTTAATTTTTTGGCGTACATATATACGAATATAACATATAGTATGAGAAAAATTAATACGAATCACCTCTGTTTGATATCGCCAAAAAACGCATAAGATAGGTGAAAGTAATTGAATAAGGATGAGATTAAAATTTTAATATTTTTTTTTACAGAAAGACATATTTACTTCTCACTTACTATACAAGGTATTTAGGTATTTAGGCAACCGGCTTTGTGTTTTTTTTTTTTTTTTTGGTGGGGACTTTTACTCTGGAATCACTCTCGGTGCAAGCTATAGGGCAAAGCCATTTATGATAGATTTGTTTTCATTTCATATTGTTCAAATACATATGTATATATGTATGTGTGTACATATATGAAGATAAATACATGTAACTACTTTGGGCTTTTCCAATGAACCCCAACTTTTAAAAACTAATGAAATTGGAAATCACATAGAACGCACCTAACCCTAGATAGCTCATTTTATTTTTTTTATTAACTCCACATTTACTTTAATATAAAATACTTGTACAACATATAAATATATATATATACACGTTGAGATAATAATAAATTCGCTTTTTTATCGGCAAAATTAAAATAGATAATGCAGAAAAAAAAAGTAATAATAAACGTATCTTAAAGAGATAAAAATCCGCTGGGTAGTTGGTAAATATGGTGTAAACATTTGTCAGCAGGTTAAAATGTGTCTACGAAGTTCAGATGTAGACCGGAGGAAGCACACGCAAACAAGCTCTCAGACAATATTCCAGTCAGTATCGCACACACAAGCATGCGATAAACAAAAATCGAGATAATAGTACAAAAGATTCCAGGAATGTGGTAGCCTGGTCCACTTACTTCTCAGCGCGACTAATGGAAATAATAATAGTGTGTATTTGTTGGTAATATCCTTTTTTTTCCTTTGGAATATGTTTTTATTGCTTTCAAGAGGATCTTAGCGGTTGTATAATTAAATTGTTATATATATATATTTTATGTTTATTTTATTTTGAAATTTATTTTAGAAGAAATTAATTGTTGAATATTCGTGTGATCAGGATAGTTCCTCACTACTAATTGATTATAGGTACTAGATTTTCATTATTTTAACACTTTTAGGAACCATTTATCTGTGACCACTCGATTTATACACAGAAATTTATAAATCTCATAAATACGAGTAATATTGCTTTTTTTATTTGTAATATCCGTTATCCTTCTGATATAATTTGTTTAGGAGTCCACATATACACTTACTCGCAATACCACACCGATATTAGCACGCCCACTACCTATCCGTATAATTCACTTTGCATCAATCAAGTCGACGAGTTTAACTTTTTTTTTCTTCTTCTTTCGCAAATTTTTACACACAGATATATTCTCACGAAATACACACTAGCTAGATTCCTAGAATTTTGCTTCGAAAAAAATAATTAAAATAAACGGTTTAATTATTCTTAAACAATTTATATAATCATTTGCCTTGATTACTTTCAAACTAGATACACACTGGTTTTTGCAAAAGATTTTTTCTTTTAATTTAAAAAAAAAAAAAAGTACAAAATACAAAATTTTCCAACGTCGCGAACTAACGGTTTATCGAGTGAGAAGCTTTCGATGCAAATTCTCGTCCGGGACTGAAACTGAATACGAACAACAAGGATAACAGAGATTCTTACTCTTCAGAGCATCAGCACAGCAAATACCAACGACAGGCGAACATTTCATATGGGAAGGATTGGAAGGATTCATCTCTTTTTCGCTCTCTCGCTGGGTGGCGCAAACAATTAAAGCAAAAAAACTAGATAGGAAAAAAAAAAACAGAACAAAACTAAGCTTCCTCGTGAGTAAGTTGGTTGGACGCACAAGGATTTCGCCCTATTTATCCACGGTTAACACTAGAAGGATATTCGTATATACATACATACATACATATATGGTATGCATAAATAGGTATAAGTATGGCTGGAGCAACACCAGAAAAAAAGACAGGAATGAAGGACACTGACACAGATTTTGCTCCCCTACAAAAGTATTTGTAAACGTGTGTGTGTTGACCTACTAACTCATCCATGAGTTCTGTTAATGCATATAGGCAAATGTTCCCATGTAGTGTTATCAGTTTAGAAATGTCAAATTGCAAAAGAGGGAGGTTATACGAGTAGACAGAGTGTTAGCCCAACGGGCAGAAAATCTAAGTTGGTTTTCTTGAACCCCTTACAAAATCTTCAACATTTCTCAATGGTTTAGTGAGTAAGTACCAAATTACTCGTATCTTTACTTTCATCAAGATTCAAATTCCGGGAGTACCAACTTCATCTACATACTTGAAGATGGCATTCGGGCGCGTCAAGCGTGCGCAATGGCTAACTAGATGAAATCGTACATACGTATTTGTTCTACATCCTATTTTCCTCTCAGAGTTAGATCTCAAGCCAGAAAAAAGAGAGCAGGTAAGGTGAGTTTTATTATGGGCATGGGTGCCATGCCAACGGAAGCTGGAAAGCTTGCTGTGGAATTTGGAAATAACACTGTACAACATCGAATGATTGGAATGTTATCAGTTGTTTTCAATTAAAAAATACAAATAAAAAATTAACAGAATCTTTCGCCATAGAAGATGGGTATAATACTCATATACAAAGTACCAATGAGACCATCGATTTTCTTCTCCTATGCAATAGATAAGTACAAAATTCATTTAGTATTATGTTTTATGATGTTACCTTGTATTCAGGCCAACATGCTGTGAAGGGGTGTTTTGACTTGTGATGTTTTCCTCTCCGCGGTGTCGACGTTTCGTAGTATTAGTGCTTTTCATTCATAGAAATAATTTACTACGCACGGAGAATGATTTCTTCTTGCTCTTGTATTGTATTTCAAGTGCTGTTTGAATGAGGTGCAGCAGATTTTTTTTTTTAATTATTATTATTTTTTTAATGTTTGTTTGTTTTAAGTTGCCTTGTTTCCCGTGGACCGAGTTGATTGACTTTAACTAATTTTAGGGAAACATCTGATACCTATCTAAATTCGACAAGTGCTTATTAGTTTCTATGCATTGGTGGAACGATTGCAAATTTGATTTAAAATAAAAGCTTGTTTGAAGTTTTTTGAAATTTTTTATATATGTAACATCCTAGTACATTCTCGTACATAGGTGTGTTTCAGATATTTTTCAACGCACCTTTACCCAACCATAGAAAACGCGTGAGCGTTTTAACAGATTAAACACATAGTCTGAGCAAAACTGTCTTGCATTGACGTCATATTTTTCAATTTCAGCACTTTGAACATGGGAAACTTTTGGTCATAGGATGACACTGTTGTTTGTTGTTCTTACTTGTTTGCATTCCCGATTTTGAAGTGTTATTGTTCTAACACTTTTATTTTCTATTGACTGCAATAGATTATTTTTATTATATGATGATGATGATGTTTGTTATGAAAATGGTTTGATTATAATGATCCCTACAAAATGATTTGATTGCAAATAATATTGTTTTTCGCAAATTACATAAAAAAGTGAAAAAATATATTTTTTTTAATTTTTTATATTAGAAACAGACACATTCACTCGGATAGGATTAATGGTTTTTTGTATAGAGCCTTTTATTTATATTTTATAACATTACACGCAAATAGAAACAAAAAACAATTAAAAATTTACTTCTGTGTACATTGAAATTATTCAAACTCTTTAACAAATACCTAACACCTGAATGCTTGACAAAATTCTGGATAAAAAAAGAAAGGTTGAAAGATAAACGTGACTGATATGCTAAAATGAGTACTAATATCTGAAGTATAGTACATTTATCACCAGTCGATGTTCTGTTATCTTTTTAAATCTTTGTTGATGTTCTTTTTTGGTAGTGTGTTACGAGATGCATACATGAGTTGTATTGAAGCTTTGATTGCTCATAAATTCAATATTCAGCTATCGTTTTTTATGTTTAACAGGAGTAAGAAAAAAATTTTATATATTGTATCATATATTACTCTAACAAAACCTTAAAATCTGAACTTGAGTCTCAGGTAAACGTAATTCATTTAAGACGATATATGCGTTTTCCGTTTTTCCGATTGCAACAAACCGATTTTCTAGTATAACTATTAATTAATACACGTGCATATATATAATTTTGGTTTTTTTTTTTTAAATGAAGTTCTTATAACCATTTTTCAATCATTATGTATTCGTAGGATCAATTTATAAAACGCTTAAGAAATATAACTTTAGACTAAAATAAATTGATACACTTTAATTTAAAAACCAGTGAACCGATTTCAATCAAAAACTCTGATCTTATTTTAAATAAAATAATTCATGAAAATTAATTTTTTTATTAAATTAAATATCTGTGTGACATGCACCCATAGATGAAATGATTCTAATGATTGACCCTAAAATAACATTTTGTTTAATAAATAATGTTGACGACAACACATTTTCATTGCTGGAAATAAGATCCCTCCCAATAAGTATAATATGGATAAACAATAGAAATTTGATGTTTGTTTGCTCTAGAGATCACTTGTACGAGTATATTCTCACATCTAAAGACCGTCAAAAACCGTTCAAAGAATCTTGCGTTCACGACGACCAACGGTCTTATACAGAGTCTCGTTAGTGTTTCTTCATAACTCGAGTGCCGTCTTGTGTCAAAAAAAAAAAAAAAAAAAAAAAAAAACCGCAACTGACAAGTGTAACTCTTCATTTAATTACTGATGAGATGCTATTATTAGAATTAGTGTAAGAGCTAAGACAATCCCCAAATTTCAGATGTGCCGCCATGTCGGATCCGTCAATGTTGTATTTTATAACTTGCAGAGAAAGAGGATTGTTATCTGTCACTGCAATATGCAAGAAGTTGCTTCAGTTCTTAACAATTTTGTCAAGTATGATGTTAAAGAAGTCACGTGACAGCGCAGTGATTTGTCTAATTTTTTTATGACATCAAAGGTATCGGTAAAATTAGTTCTGGCTTTACGGAGTTATTAGCGTTATTCATTGTTATTTTGTTATCTTGCATAATCTGAAGAATTTGGCAGGGACGCAAAAACTATTTACGTTTCCAACTTTCTTGTCACTCACTATCAAACCAATTTTATTTTTTTGTATCACTCCTTTAAGTCATCCCAGAACTTAAGGCTGGGGCATTGCAGGGGCTAAGCATGCTGAGAGGGAGGCGTGAATATAACACGGTGAGGATAATTCCGCATTAATCTCAATTAATCCCTTTCCTTTAACAAAAAACTAATATTCTAGAGACTAGAGTGGTCTAAAGAATACCAAAATTGGTAACTTTAGGACTGTAATAGGGTTATTTGGACCAATAAACCCAACCAAGCACGAAGAGAAGGGCTTTCGTTCGACGTTCTTTAGAGTTAATACATTGCTACCAACTCGAAGCATTTGAATGAATGGATATATTTTGCTATGGGAAATTTTCTGCTTTCTTTCTTTCAACAAAACAGGCAACAGAACCATTCCATCTATTTACATTGTATCTACTTAGTGTACGTACTCCAATAATATTCAAAAAAAAATGCTTAACACTTTTTATTGTATACTCCATAGCGGTCCTAAACTTATGAACATCCATAAAACTCAAGCAAAACTTTAGAACATTAAATTATTGTGTTTTGTCCATCATATGTTTGTATTCGAATAAATTAAAATTAATAAATAATAAATAAATATTGTGTGAATTTATTTTAATTAAGTAAAAGGATAAATGCCTACAAAAATACGAAAAACTCCAGGTATAGAGATCGTCAGTCGAACTATGGGCAAGGTCAGAAGCGACCGACGAAGCAAAATACCGAATTGGGCAACTAGGCGCCCAGACAATGCAGTAGTTATTTTCACTTTGGCGTTTTCTAACAAAACTCTTAAAATTGATGTCTAATTCGTGAAGAGTAGCAGCATCAAGTACTAACGGCTTTTACCGCGCGCGTCAAACAAACTTATCATTTACAAAGCCTCTACCACTCTAATAACAATAATTGCTACCGATTTTCGCATGTTTTCTCTTTCTATCTATTGTGGCGAAAACAGGGATAAAAAGAGAAAACATAGGTATGTATATGGACACAGAACTTTTGCGAATGCACGCAAACTGATGGTTGTGTCTATGAATGTATGGAGATAGAGAATAAAATGTCGCTTCTCCTAGGAAATATCTGCTTGCATTTAACATATACGTACATGACGAGTACGGCTATAACAAAAATCTCATACAATTCCAGTACCGTAATCAGAAAACTAACATACACAGATAGATATGCACAATATTTTATTTTAGTTTTGAGAAATATGTGCTGCAACATCATTAAAGTCAGATTATAACACTTTCTAATGCTTCCCCAGAAGAGCTATTCACGAACAAAATAATTAGAAAAATCGAAAAATTAGAGTTGCACCCGATTTAAGTACTCTTAAATCACCTTCTTGAGAAATAGTGATTTAAATAAATCGATGACCAATCAATATTTGTGATATGCAGGTCCAACGCAGTGAAATTGATCATCTCTTTAATCAAATTATCACTTATGATGAAATATGTGTCGCTTACAACATCAATCGAAAGCAATCATTCTTTAAGGGTGATAAAACAGCACAAACCTCAAAGAAATAAGGTGTAGTTTATTTTGAGCTGCTTTCATCTATCACTTCAGATGTTTACCGGGATCAGCTAATGAAACTGGAAAAAGCGATATAAGGGAAATGGATAGAATTCTCAAATCATAACAGCTCGACTCCACGAGACAGAATTATGTCAGACGTAACATCTGCCATGTTTTTTTCTGTCTTGACTAGGAAATTTATATAAAAACATTTCATTTTGCGAGCAGATGTTCATGCGACAACATGTAAGAACAGTAACAATTATTTCTTCCTTTTTACTCAACATTCTGAAAAAAAAAAATGCTTAGCACTAAATTCTACTACATATTACAGAAAACAATTCACATATAAAATATGTAAATACATAAATATATACTTTGGCGCGACAGCCCGTGTGGGCTAAGGCTTAGCTTCTCGCACTCATTTTCTTGTTCTCAGTTCTTGTTTCTCAGTTTGTGAATTTTTACATTCCCGAGCAGGCCCTACTGTTTATTGCCGGATCCGAACGGTTCTCTTGAGAAGCTTTTCCATACGCAAAATTTGACTTTCAGAGGTTTGCCATTGCCCGCCGAAAGTGTGATGACGATTTTGCTGTTGTGCTCCCACCTGGATTCGAAACCAGGTAGGTTGGCGTGACAGCCAGTGAGACAACCATCAGCTCATCGCCACACACCTATAAACGAAATGTCAAATTCATGTCCTAATTTTCGTCCACTCTTATGTCTTGACATAGATTGAACTGATGTTAATTTGAACATGGAGTTTTGTGTCTCCATTAGACATATTCATGGCATGATTATAATCCGAACGTCGTTCTTGCTCTCTGAAAGATATCGTTTTCCACCACGCAACGCTATAGTAGACCATACACATCATTAGTAACTTGTGAAAAATTATTGAACCATGGTTAAAAAGTAAAGTCACATCAGTTATGCATCTCTAACTTTGCAACATCGGATTGTCAGTTGATTTAAAGTTTGGAAAGACTTAAATAAATGATGACGAATTGAAATCGTACTTGGTCTAGTGGAGTGCTAATAAGGACCAGAAATTCTATGAGAACAGAATCATGAAGTTGCCAGAAAAATGGCAGAAAGTCATCAAACAAAATGGGAAATATCTATATTTATTCTTTTTAGGGGAAAAAAATGTTCTATTCCACTGAAAAATTAAATTACTTTTATTATAATATGTACGGTACTTTCTCGCCAATACAATACAATACAATACATACTCGTACATCATAATCCATTTTTACTTTAGAGCAGGGTGGTGTTATTCGCCGGAATGGCTTTCCCTGGCATTGTCAGTATGTTCTCGGTAAGTCAGGGTTGAATCAATTAAGATTTTTACTTATAAACCTGGCAGAAGAGCAGATGTATTATAAAATATAGATGAGATTGGCCCGGGCAAGATGTGCTTGCAACATCGATTTATTGAAATCACAATTTGGCGAGAAGGTAAATTAAGAATAAATCATTTGCAACTCTAGTTTTTCGATTTTTTCAATTATTGGCTTCATAAACAAATCTTCTGAGGAAGCATTAAGAAGTTCTATAATCTGAGATTTAATGATAATGCAGCACCTATTTCTCAAAACTAAAATAAGATATTGTGCCAATCCGTCTGTGCATTTTAGTTTTTTTTATTGCCGTACTGGAATTGTAAGAGATTTGTGTTAAAGCCGTACTGGCTATGTACTTACATATACGTTAAATGCAGCAGATATTTCGTAGGAGAAGCGACATTTTATTTTCTATCTACATAAATTTGACGATGCAATTAAAAGTGCGCGTATATTTATTTATACAAGGATGTGTCTTCAATCAGAGGTTTGACATATGTTTTCTCTTTTCGTCGCCCTGTCTATTGAAACAATAGATCATGTTAATAGAGAGAGAAAGCATGCGAGAATCGATCCCAGTTATTGTTACTAGAGTGATAGAGCAATTGTAAATGATAAGTTTGTTGGACATCGTGGCCGCGTGCGGTAAAGGGTACCAGTAATCCGGATAGATACTACCACTCTTCACTATTTAGTAATCAGTTCTAAAAGTTTTGTGAGAAAACGCAAAAGGGAAAATAACAACTGCAGTCTGGGCACCTATTTGCTCAATTCGTCCGACTGTCCACAGGAATTCTGGAGTTTTTTCGAATATTTTGTTTTCTGAATAAAATACTAAAAAGATACGTACATAATATGTATATTTATGGTTCCACGTAATTAAAAAAAATTACACAATATTATTGTGTATTCGTAAGGAGTACAGTGCATTATGTACTAATATGAATTTCTAATTTTTTTCTGTAATAGTAGCTCCCAATGCTATCAACTCTCAACAGAATTGGAGGTTGTAGTTATAGTTAAGCTCCAACATCCGCCAAGTAACTTGAATCCTGTGAGGGACACAACTGCTTATTTAAGGTTTTCCTCCCTCGCCACCGATGGCAGATTCCTGTTTCAGCAGATTGCATAACTCAGCTCATTTTCATATCCAGTAATTCAACAACAATCTGAACCTACCTTGCCTTCGCACAGAGTTCTCAAACTTGCATTTTTTCTAGCTTGAATCAAATAGCATCAAATTAATATAATTTTTCAAAAACTCTTCGATGCCCAATTTTTGTTTATAGTTCATAAGAAAAGTATCATATAGTAAATTGCAGTTATAATTTAAAAACAAGCAAGAAAATATTAAAAAAGATAGGTTTGTTAATTCTTATATGGATAGTATTCACCTTCTGTTGAAAAGAACATATGGTAAATACAGCAAAATAATAGAATAGTGAAAATACCATATACTTCAATTTAACCAAAATAAATGGCAAATTCACCTTAAAAAATCTCATAAGCGGTAGCCATTTTGAAGTTGTTTAAAGTGTTAATATTTGTCTTTAAGTTTAATAAGGTAAACTTTAGCTTTAATTACTAAATTCATTCGCGATAGCGTCGTGTTTAAAGTGACCCTTAAAAATACTCGTAATTTAGTGCATTCTTCATACAGAAACTTTTTCAGCCTTCCTTTTTTTCATATTTCGTTTCCTTATTTGTCGTTGCAGATACTCCCGTATAGGTATGACTTCGAATAGGCTTTGAGCTGATTTTGTGCTATGTATAGTGTAGCAGTTCTTCGTTAACAATGCATGAGGTTCATATGCCTTGGATTATTTTCTTGTTGGAAAATAAATGCCATCCAACCATAATTTTCTGGCACATCTATGAACTTTATGTTCATATTTCAATATTTTCCAAAAGATAATAGATACTAATCAATCATTTCATAGATCACATTTAAATTTCCGACATCAGACGCCGCCATATACCCTCTAACTATAATGGCGCGTCTACCATGCTTAACAGTGCAAAGAATATTATGGTTTCTAGGTCAGCAAACTTTAGCCCGTTCATCTGTTCAATTTTGAGAAATTAAATTGTTTCTCTCGATTTAGTATGCTTACAAAGGGTTTCTTTCTAATGGAGTAATCTTGATATTCGGCTTTATATAGCATCTGACGAGTTCTTTGGGGATAACATTGGATTTCTCACTATTATATATTTCCAAAAAGGTTTCTCCGAACTCACGCATAACATCCTTTAAAAGATATCATACTTGTGTTTCAGATCGTGTATCATTTAATCATGAAAAGGTATACGCTTCAATATCATTTCAGTTATGATTACTTTATGTGAGTTAACTCAAATTTTCGAACCAATTTTTTCATAATAAGCGCACCCCATAATCTTTTTATTGAAAACTAAGTTCGGAGATTGTCTTATTGCCGCATGTATCATATTTATGTTAATTGGCCGGCCCACTCGTGTGACTTAAGATTTTTAGATTATTTTATTTAGGACTACATTAATACTCTGATCTATGTACTATACTATATACATGCGAGAAACTTTAAACGATTTGGATTATGCAAAAAAATCATGAAGGAGATTTGATTAATGTGATACTTTATAACTAATGTTATTAACTATATTTCATTCCAAAATACAAATTTTATTGATACCTTGAACACATCTTATCACTTAAAATGCAGATTGGGGCGTATCTAATGAAAAACTCTGTATCGTTATATATCTCAGACTTATCTTATGATTATTATTATTCTTATTATTTATTAATTAGAAGTTAGTTACAAACTAACTGCTAACTTAAATTAATGAGCCTTAGCTACAATCGACTATCAGCTCTATTAGTTTATATATTTAGTTTACATGTTTTAATATAATCTAGGATAGGGTTTATATTTTCTGTTGAAGTATCACGAAGTATTTCATATGGAGAAATATGTATTTGTTTTGAGGAATTTGTTCAATTGACGTCTTGTTGGGCTGTTAGCTAAGCCAAGAAGGTGGTTGATTTCATATGCTGAGTTGCAGAGAGGGCAGGTCGGAGCGTTTTCCCTTTTTAAAAGGTGCTAGTAGGTTATGCTTGTGTGACCTAGTCTCAAACAGATAAAAGGAGATATGGATGATATTGTTACCGTTTTGTAGTTTGGTGTGGTTCTATTTGTGTTGACTATAGAGTAGTGATGTCTATATGATGTTAATTCGTCAAGTCGTTGTTCTTTTATTTTGCTCACAATGTCTTTAGATATGTCCAACTTATTGGGGTAGTTGAAGAGAACGACAGGGCTGTTTCTGGCAAGATTAGCTGCAGCATCTGCATTTTCGTTACCCATAATCCCAATATAGCTGGGAATCCACATAATTTTGAAACGGGTGTTGAAGCCGGTTAGATCAGTTCTGTGGTAGGGGTTCTTTATAGCTTTTAACACGGGGAAGCATATTAAAAATCTTCTTTTTTTTGAGATGTGAGCTGCTGTTATTAGTATAGCTACTGCTTCGGCTGTGAAGATGGAGGAAGATGTTCTAATATAATCTAGTATACAGTTTATAATCTTAGGATTATGTTTTATTTTTATAAAATTAATCGGAGGTTCTTGCTTAGTAAGCTTTTGTGGATGTCCAGATCGAGCCTTGTTGTTGAATCTAGAATTGTTTTAATGGTTGCCTAAAATGTTGAATGGCTTGAAGAAATTGCATCCTATGAACTCAAAGTTTTCTCGCAGAATGCCAGGGAAGTGTATTTACTCGTGCTGTTGCGATGTAACTTTTCCCAAAAACTACGGTTAACTGCCCACAAATCTCAAAGTATACGGTAGTCCTTTGATTTGAAATAACTTTGCAAATGCCTACCGAACTATGGTTTGACAGGTGTTTACTTACTATTGTGGTTAACTGTTTGTATTCACCTGTTCATCGAACCAGTTATCACAAATCAGAATAATGTATTAAAAGCCACATTTTCACAAGTCAGAGAATTGATCACTATATTCACTAAGAACACAAATCTTAAAAAAAAAAAAACGCTTACTGAACACAAACTAGAAAATGTATGCTCATTTTAGGCAAAGAAAAAATAGAAAAATACATATGTAGAACTGAAACTGCATACTTTGAGCCGCCTTTACTTTTATTTTATTTTATTTTTTTTCACTTTTTAGAAATCTAGATTTTCGCTCTTGACTTATTCCTGATAACTAAGAGGAACTCTTGGAGAATCTTGTCAGCGGCATAGAAAGTTGCTAAATTCAAAGAACATTCCAATATTGAAACTTTTGAAAAACCACTCCCCACTAACAAAAAATAAAAATAAAAATTTATTTGTATGTTCAAATGTATTTAACGAACTGAATTCGCAAGAAATAAAAGGTTTTTCTTTAATTAAATATAATTTGCATATGATGTTAAAAAATTACATAAATTACAAAAAAAAAAGATTAAAAATCATTTAAGCATTTTGTTCTATATTTTAACTAACATTTGCATTCATATTGAACTTTTATTTTTATTTATATTTCTTTGCGTGTGTATATTTCCATGCCTCCAATGCTTTTATTCATTATGAATTATATTTATTCAATTTGTATTTGTATTTGTGTTTGTATGGGCAGGGGCATAAAAATAAAAAATAAGAAAATATGATGAAAATTAATTTCAGGAAATTACAAGACGAACTGCTGACTGTTGTCAGTAGAAATTGTTCATTTGAGGCCATCCTGAAGGACTGGACCGAATCCAAATGTTTGCTTCATACTATGCCAATAATATCGCTTCCAGTTGGTGCTTGTTGTTTCATATTCAGCAGATGGGATGCCCGATTGTGTTAAGGTAAGTTTGGTGTGATCACTCTGCAATGAAAACGGAGTTAGTTTTGATTACCATCAGTGTTTCACCAGAAAGTAAAATATACATCAGAAATAGAAGTGTCATAAGAAATGCTTCCGGTATTTCTAAACAAATGAACAAAAGGACTCATATTTGTGATGTATAAGAGCCCAGAGTTTGAGTTGGCGACACCGGTAAAGTTTATTTAGATTCATAAAACCATCAAATCAATAAATAAAATAAAATGAACAATTTGACAAGGGACCACTGACAAAAAACAAATTGGTTACGAAGCATTCTATAGTGTATTTGATGGTTTGAGTTTTGCAGGAATTAAAAAAAAAAAAAAAAAAAAAAAAAAAAAAAAAAAAAAAAAGACATTGATTCCGTAATTTCTTGGTTTAATTACAATCTACTTTGCTTAGTTTGACTCAAACTGCTACCATTAGAAATTTTTTGTATACCCGTAGTCGCTTTGCAACTGAAATGCGTGAATCTTAATAAATGAACGCCTTTTATACGCTAACAGATAAGTTCTCAAGGTGTAATCAAAAATGTCATCGATATCTTTTACCTGAGGTCACTTAAAAAACGGTCGTTTTCAATGGAAATACAAAGCAGCATGACCTGAATAAAAGTGAACTTATGTTTTGCTTTTCTCAAGCACAGCAAAATAATGTCAATACTCTTACAAAGAATATGCAAAGATTAACATTCTCACATCTATTAAACTCACTTTTTGTTCCAATTCAATTGTAACATTTGAATAATGCCCTGATGGCCAAGATTTCAGCCTCCATGACTGAGTGATTTTCTTCTCGGGAACTAGCTCATCAAACTTTCCCTGGATATTACCACCAAACATAACAAATCTAAAATTGATTCTTTTTCAAACAAATTCACTCAGTATAGGAATTTGAATGTTACTTACTCTCCCCCACGAATAGGATCACATTTTGCTTGGCCACGGGTAAAGGCAGTAACTAATTCCTGTTTAGTGAGTGCATTATACAAATCAAATGCGCTACACTGAAACTGTTCCTCCATTGTCAGAGTTTTAACATCAAGCTTATAACCAATGTTTTTAACTTCAGCATTCCCATTTTTGTTTGCAACTTTCGATGGATCAGAGTTATTAAAAGCGCTTCTTCTAATTTGAGTCTCATTCTTCGGTAAATTAGTTCCTTCGCAACTTTTTCGTGGTAAAATAAGGCCTTTGGAGTATTCTTCCTTTAATTCCTTTATATAAGTTTCTAGTTGCTTCCTAATAACATCTCTTCCCATATTGTACATAAATTGTTTAAGCATATCTGCCTCGTCATTATTCGATTCGTCAATAGTTATTGTAATTTCAATTTCATTTACATTAAATTCTTCAGATAAATTTGGAATTGTTGCTTTGCCTTTATGTTCATTTTTTGATCCAGCCAATCGTCCGATCCATTTTAAAACTATGTTCCATTCGTAGAAAAATATTAATTTGCCTTTTCGATTGTTTGCAGTAGCTTCTCCAGTGCATTCGTCAATTTTTTCGATAGTACACAGAAAGCCGTTTTGTTCTAAAGTCGACAAATTTAAAGTTTATTCATCTGTTACAGACTTAAAACTCATGACTCATACCTATCTTGAGATCATTGAAGAGTTCCTTAATTCTGTCCTTGGACCATGGTGTAGCATTTTTTTCTGTCCAATGCCAGTTGTTGACATTCGTAGCATCGGGACGCTCCTCCACAATCCAACGTGGATCACCTTCTCCCCATTTTGCCATGATATCGCAAATACAATAAGACTGCTTTTCCACAAGGAAAACCCACTTAGAAATGGCACCTTTTCGAACGATTTCTGAATAAAAAGTTTTATGGAAAACGTTTTCCTTTTT
Source organism: Volucella inanis (assembly GCA_907269105.1). Taxonomy (NCBI): domain Eukaryota; kingdom Metazoa; phylum Arthropoda; class Insecta; order Diptera; family Syrphidae; genus Volucella; species Volucella inanis. The sequence goes on from OU026157.1 coordinate 140,361,931, forward strand.
CTTTTTATGCCAATATGGAATATATCAAAGCCCTTTCTTTTTGGACTTCCTATTTAAATCACGTTTTTTTGGGGGAAGACTTAGGGACCCTACAAAATTGCAAATTGACAGTATGAAACGAAAAAAATCTGTCTCCGCTGTCAATGCTGAAAATTCGAGATGAGAATTTTCGAGAAAATAAATGTCATAACGCTGTCATATGCTGCGTTTTTTCGAATTTCGAAAACAAAAAGGAAATGTAATTTTAGAACAATTGGAATGAAGTTGAGTGCATTTAATATGATATAACAATTGAATTTTGTAGAATAAATCGACACTTTTTGCATCTAACTCTAATTACTATTTGTGATATAGATACTATGTTGTTGAAAGTAGGAAATAATGTCGTTTAAATGACTATCTACACATTTGTATTTTGTCCTTACCACAATGCGGTTTATTAGGTGTAATGTGATATCCTTGAATTGAAATTAAATCATGAGGTCCGACTTACGATTTAGTACAGCTAAAATGTTGGTCAAATGGCAATTATGTTTTTTATCTCGAGATAAGGGTTAAGTAGAAAACTAAGACATGTTTTATTTAAGCCGTTAAGTATTTGCAAAAATATAATCTACTACTTTCTCGTCTTCGTTGTTCATTTAAAGTATTGTTTTGAGATATTTCCATAATCACCATGTGTTCTGTGAGAAATTATTATGCTTTGTGCATGCACATGGCTTCTGAATATTTTTAAATGTTCCTGTGAGAGAACGGATTGGTAAAATAAAGAACCTTACCTCTTAAATAACTATGGTGTAAGGTTATTTTTCTCAGATTTTTTTCTGCAGAATGGTCTAAGCATGATATACATGCATTAGATAGGTCTGCTGGGTTCACTTTTTCATTGTCGTCAAAGATACGGTATTTTTGAAACCTTTATTAGATAATTAGATAAACGCTGATTGGAATATAATTTTATTTTTATTTTTAAAAGAGTTCAATACTTAAGAAGGTTTAAATAGTCTTAAAATGCCTAAGCACGCTGTAAGTTTTTATGAAAAATCAAAAAGAGGGTGAAAGAAAGATTAATATAACAATTAATAGGGAGACTGACTTATTAATGTAATTTGACTTGTTGTTGTTATCTAGGCAACTACTCATCTTACATTTTACTCATCTTACAAATTCAATCTCCCACGAACTTGTAAGTTGTTTGAATAATGGAAGGTACCTAGGGTTTTTTGCGACGCCGAACGGCGGAAGAGTGACAGACATTTTCATATGCAAAGGCTTTTACTTCGGAAGAAATAGCATTACCCGTCAAAAGGTTGGAAATGTCAGAAGAATAAATACTTCTTCTGTTTTTTGGTGTTTTTCGAGGTTTAAGCCCAAGCTCCGTACCCGAGCAACTTACCCATTATACAATGCTGCTATCTACACGTCAGACTGTTACATCGGTTACATAAACAATTTCCTTAAATAATTTTGATTAAACACGGAAGAGATAATTCCACATCGACTAAAATTCGCGTGTTAGAAAAACTGTGACTATTTTTAAATTAAGCTAACAACAGTAGCTTATACATACTCGTATAAGATGAAGAAAATATTTTCTCTGTACGAAACTTAAGCATTTTTCGATTCAGATTTAAATTCAGAATTTACTCAAAAATAGAATGTAATCTATAAAAATTCACATAAATAATCAATGAAAATATTTAGTACAAAAGTTCGAAACAGAACCTAATGAACACATTTGGATGATATCATTGACTGCGAAAAAAATCTGTACTAAGACTAAAAAAAAAAATGTGGCGTATCTGCTCTTTCCGTTTCCTTTTTTGAGAACGCTGCCAAAATGAAAGCTAAGGGACAGGTAATTTTTCCCAAAAATTCACGATATTTTAGTGAAAGAATATTTTTAATCAATATAAACAAATTGAGAAATGTTTAACATTGCTGAGGAATATATTTGCTTCTTAAATAATGCAATTTCGTGTGTTTTCTTGTGAGAAACGACCATGTGTTGTTTTAGTGGCAGCTGTCAAAATCTCTTGCTCTATTGCAGAATGAAATGTTTAGATTCTACTGCGAAAAGTAATAAATTAACATTTATATGAAGAAATTTAGTGCTTTGTTTAGGTTTGATTAATCAGATAATATTTTTTGCTTTGTTTTTAAGTTGAAATGATTGTCGGCTAATGGGAAATATCTCTTTTTCATTTTAGTTGAAGGAATACGAAGTCATCGGGCGCAAATTGCCCACAGACAAGGAGCCACAAACTCCCCTCTATAAGATGAGGATCTTTGCTCCCGACAACATTGTGGCCAAGTCGCGTTTCTGGTATTTCTTGCGTCAATTGAAAAAATTCAAGAAGACCACTGGAGAGATTGTTTCGCTGAAGCAGGTGTACGAGACTTCACCAATCAAAATCAAAAATTTTGGCATTTGGCTGCGTTATGACTCCCGTTCGGGTACACATAATATGTACCGCGAATATCGTGATTTGACAGTGGGAGGCGCTGTAACACAGTGCTACCGTGACATGGGTGCTCGTCATCGTGCCCGTGCTCACTCCATTCAAATTATCAAAGTAGAAGCTATTGCCGCCAGCAAGACGCGTCGTGTACATATTAAGCAATTCCACGATTCCAAGATTAAGTTCCCGCTTGTGCAAAGAGTACACCACAAGGGCAACAGGAAGCTATTCTCATTCAGAAAACCAAGGACATACTTCTTGTAAGGAGCCTGCTGTAGAATTTTGTTTTTTTAATAAGAAATTTTGATTGTGAGCTGAGAAAATCTTGGGAAAATAAAAGTTATTTTCCGAACATTGTGTACATTTTGAAAGTTATTTGGATAAATGGACGGTGTGTTGTTTGGAGAAATGCCTTGAAATTGTAATCGTATGGATTAATGAATATTCCGAATAGTGTCGCCCACCATGCAGAAATTTTTATATTCGTTAGAGCCAAGCATATCTTGGTTTGAAGCGTTGGTGTCATTTGGGTAAATTGAAAGTATTATTGTGGCTGGGAATAACAATCTTCCCAATCACCTCACTCGCAATGGTCTAATTCATAGTTAAAATGTTTTATTTAAAATCTTGTCAACGTGGTCAACTAAGCCATAGTGTGCTTACAGGTAAAACATGCGTAACGAACCGCAGAATTATAGTGAATAATCGAATAGTTTTGTCTGTACTTGGCACTAACGTAACCTATTTACTAACAGGATTCAGCATATACGCGTACTTATAGTAAGAATCAGAATTTTGTCTTATCGGCCTTACATGCAAGCACTTTTCATCCCTATCGATACAATTTTTATTCTCTTATGACGCCAATATTGGAATGTATAAGTTAAAGCCCGGATTTAGGATGGTCGTGTGAGAATCCTTTGAGTTCAAATTGTGTTTTTTTTTTTTTTTTTTTTTTTTTGTTTTACATAGACAAGGTTTCACACATATTAATTATTCCAGGCTTGATGTAAGCTATCTATAAGCGAAATCTGCATATACCAAGATGTTCTTAAAGAATCTTCACTGTCGTCTCTGCGATGTTTTTTTTTTATTTTTCTAAAACTATGTTTACGGCGTAAATACCAAAACCGAAACCTTATACCACATGGCGAAAATTCGTATGGATGTTTAAATATTTTATAAAAAAATTGGAACCGATGGCTCTATTGGCTGTAATTGCACAGCAAACAATGCATCTGAGATGGCGTCATAGCTTTCCGTGGTTATAATTCTTTGGCTAATTGAATCCTGTATAAAAACAACTTTATACCAAGTTTCTGCAAATGTCCAATGGAGTGCCAGATCGACGTGTAGTCATTCCGTTCCTTAAACGAGTCATTATTTTTCTCATCAGGTTTAGGCTAAAAGTTGTTGCATCATTCAACTGCTGACGGCTGACTTGTTAAAATATATCTTTGCGGCTCATAATAAATTTCAAGAATTTTAAGCCGTTGTGCAGCTATTACGACTGACAAAGGTATAATAAAATATATTCATTTTTCATAGAATGCATTGGAATTTTTGCCCCAATTACGATGGCGGTCCCAGAAGTACCCGGCCTGACCAAGACATGGCGGTAGTTTGAAAATATAGCTGTATTGGAATGAACGCAGTCCATAAAGCTTATGTTTCAAGTTTGAAAGCGCCACGTTGTTTAGTATTTGTTTGGCAGCCATCAATAGTGAACGTTGTCAGTGAGTTTGTGAAAATGGAAAAAATTGGTCATCATTATGTGATACAATACTTTTATTTGAAAGGCCTCAGCCCAACCAATATAAAAGCTGAACTGGATTCTACTCTGGGTGAGTCTGCTCCTTCGTTTACAACAGTAAAATTTTTGGTTGCTTAGTTTAAACGAGGCCGTACGAGCTGCCAAGACGAGCATCGCAGTGGTCGACCAAATGAGGTGACGACTTCAGAAGTGTTGAAGAAAATCCACAAAGCGGTACTGGATAATCGTCGACTGAAAGTGCGTGAGCTAGCAGACATTGTAAGCATTTAAAAAAATGTGGTATATCGCATATTATTTGAAAATTTGGACATGAGAAAACTGTGTGCAAGATTTGTGCAGCGTTTGCTCACACTCGAGCAAAAACAGTGTCGTGAAGATGTTTCAATTGAGTATTTAGCGAAGTTTCACAGTGACAAAGCATAATTTTTGCGCCGTTTCATAGCAATGGATGAAACATGGGGCCTTTACTTTACACCCGAGACAAAGGAACAGTCAAAACAATGGATTCAAAAGAGAGAACCGGCTCCAAAGAATGCGAAGACCGTTTCATCTGCAGGCAAGGTCATGGCCTCGATTTTTTGGGATGTGCGTGGGATAATTTTCATTGACAAAAAAGCAAAAACGGCCGCATTTGGCTAAGAAAAAAGTGTTGTTTCGTCAAGACAATGCACCAGCTCACAAACCCGTTATTGCAATGGCCCAAATTAATGAATTAAAGTTTGAATCGCTACTTCATGCATCCTATTTGCCAGATTTAGCCCCCTCGGATTATTTTCTGTAAAATGGCTCGGTGGTCAAAAATTTTCCAACGATGAAGAAGTGATGTCGATAGTTAATGGCTATTTCGAAGAGCAAGACAGTTCTTATTTAAAAAAAAGGGTATCGAACTTTTTGAACATCGCAGAGAAAAGTGTATATAGCTGAAAAGCGATTATGTTGAAAAATAAATAAAATTTTTCCCAAAATTTTTGTGTTTTCTCCTTGGCTTAAACTCGCAAAAGTCTAGACGTACAACGCACGATATAATGTTCGTTAGAGACCTTCTCAGCTATCATATAAGATGCCCTATTCTATTATATATAAATAGAGCTCCTATACATTTTTTAAATTTATGTATGTATAGTATGTATATTTTGTTTTCTGAAATCTGTTAGCAATTAAGTGACTTGTAGATGTATATATAAATGTAAAATATAAAATAATCAGTCAAAGTTGGCTCACTCCGGACTTTTCAATAGATTTTTGAATTTGAGATTGCAGGTTCGGAGAAACGGTGCAACTGATTTCCAAACAGTTATTCTATAGCGTCTTTACCTTCACTTTCCCCGTCATCGGAAAAAAAGGGAACGGCCGCTTCGAACTCACCGATGTTTTCTTTTATTAGAAAATATTGTGACATTAAGCAAAAGTACAATAGATTTTCGCACAGCCAAATGTAGGGTCCAAGCTTAGAGTGAATATTTTTCAATACCAAAATTTGTAATTAATATTATCTCTTAAAGTGTACGAGTATATAACAAAAAAGGATAAGGATATAAATTAAAATTGCTTGTACAAAATATAAGCAACTTTTTTAGCAGTGTGTTTGATAACCTTTATCTCTGATTGCACCAACACACCTCTTTGGCATGGAAGATATTATATTAGACACTACACTATCCGGCATTTTTTCCTTCAAAGCAGCCATCAGTTCTGACTTGTTCTGGAACTTTTGTCCAGAAATTTGGCACTTAAGGATGCCAGGAATTTTCGATAGGATTCAATTTTAGTGGTTGCCACTGACCACTTAAGGATTTGAACTTTATTGTACCTAATCCACTTTTTGACCAAATTCGGTGTGTATGTGATCTTCCAAAGTGTTTTTAAATTTTAAACGATCCATTATGTCCTTGATGTCAATAAGAGGACCGAGGCCATGAGCAGAGAATCAAGTCCAAATCACTACGCTCCGCCATCTCCATGCTTGGCAGTCACATAGAACATCGTTATATGTGAAAGAGTCCAGAAATGTGTTTTTACGCAGAACCGCTGAATGGTTATATTGTAACAAGCTGGCGTACCACACATCCGACTTTATAGACTTTTCGTGAATCCTGGGAAAAGAATTCATATCACCCTATGATATTTAATTAAAACCCCACTGTTAAATGATAATTCGAAATTCGTTATTCGAATATACATAGGTATTTGACACTTCTATCTTCCACCATTTCCAATTTTTTCGTCAGCTGTCATTGAGTATATATATGTAGAGAGGTGTGTATATGAGTATTTATAGGAAGGTTGGTGCTTGTTGGAAAAAGTTTTTGCCTAGTTTTTGGTGTCGCAGTGGATGATAGTAAAAAGTAATTATTATCTTCGATATTTATATATTTACTAGGTATTTTGTAGAACAACTTGCTACGCCAGTTCTAACTATACCAAAACGTGTGATTCCCCTGGCTATCTGCATTTCCATCATATAAATTGACTATAAATCGAAAACTTAAATTTTGTTCCTCTCTATTAAAGATAACAAATGAAAACAACAATATTGTGAAATTAATACACTACTGAGGGGTTTTCTTTTAACTATTACACACTAAAATAACTAAAATACAAATAAGGAAAGTAAATAGTTTCGTTTCCTTTCGATTTGTTCTTTATCTGATTCATATTTGCAACTTTATCGCCAGAATGAATGTTGAAGAGAATCGTTTGAGAAGTTTTAGTTCATGGCCAACTAATGCTCCTATAGGTTCTGAACGCTTAGCTAGAGCTGGTTTCTTTGCAACGGGTAATTTGTTGGAAACGGAGTGTCACTGGTGTCATAAGAAAATCTCTGATTGGCAATATGGAGATCAGGTATGTTAATATTTACATTGCTGTGAAATTAAACAAATTTTAAATTCCCACTAAAACTAGATAGTGGCCAGGCACCGCCGCTTAAATCCACTTTGTGCATTCATCATAAGTCCCAACGAATCTGGAAATGTTCCCCTAAGTGCAAATACTTTGATGGATACAGTACATGAAACAGTTGACGATAGTAATACTTCAATCATAAATTCCGGACAAATTGACTTTAAAAATGAATTACATCGTTTGGCAACATTCAAAAATTGGCCTGTAAGTACGATATGGTAAGATGCTTTGGTAAGAAAAATTAACTTTTGTTTTCTAGAACCCAAACATCTCGCCACAATCATTATCGAAGGCGGGTTTTTATTATTTAAATCAATCCGATCAAGTTAAATGTGCTTGGTGCAATGGTGTTATAGCAAAATGGGAGAAAAATGACAATGCATTCGAGGAGCATCAAAGATTTTTTCCCGATTGCCCTCGTGTTCAGCTCGGACCACTTATAGAAATCGCTAGTGATGGAATTCGTGACTTGGGAATACAGCAATTATTACCACCAAAAAAATTAAAATACTCATGCCTTGACACTCGCCTGCGTACGTATACAAATTGGCCGATAACTGACATTCAAAAACCCGAGACTCTCGCACAAGCTGGCTTTTATTATATAGATATCGATGATCAAGTTCGATGCTTTCATTGTAATGGTGGTCTAAGGTCTTGGCAGAAAGAAGACGATCCATGGTTTGATCATGCCAAATGGTTTCCAAATTGTCATTTTGTGAAGCTTGTTAAGGGTCCTCAATATATAACACAGGTGCAGAGTTTGGCATCGTCACAAATGTCTCAAAATGTTTGCGAAACCGTTCAGGGACGTACAATGTCCTTAGACGAAGCATTATGTACGCCACCTGTTCTACTCGCCTTAGAAATGGGACTCAATGTAGGATCTGTACGAAACGTTACTCAAAGGCATTTAGAGAATTTTGGACTTCCATATGATACTAATGAAGATCTAGTAGAAGCGGTTTTGAGTTATCAAGCCAATGAAGATGAACAAATCGAGGATTACGAACAACATATGACACGGGAGCTATCGAGATTAATTAATGGTTTTATTGACAGAGTTAATCAGGATATGAGCACTGGCGAAGATCAATCATCCCAAACAGCTGGTACTGAAAATTCCCACATTCCGCCTTCAACGAGTACCTCTCCTGAAGTGCAAGCACCATTACCTTCTATCCCATCTTCATCCAATCAAACAACTGTCGCTAATGTCGACTCTGTCAATACAGTTTCTCAAGAAAGCCTAGAACCACCAGTTCCAGGACCAAGTAATTGGATTCCAAAAATTCCAAACAAAAAACCAATGGAAGGACCTAACAACGACAAAAGCTTATCTCTTGAAGAAGAGAATCGAAAGCTAAAGGACGCTCGCCTCTGTAAAGTTTGCATGGACGAAGAAGTTGGCGTCGTATTTTTGCCATGTGGACATCTTGGTAAATTCAAACTATTTGCAACTTACTTTTAATGATAAACTATTTATTGGTTATTTTTACAGTAACCTGTGTTCAATGTGCCCCCGGTGTAACTCAATGTCCTCTTTGCAGAACTGCAATAAAAGGATTTGTACGGACATTTTTATCATGAAAAATTTTGATCCAATTCAAGAATCATAGCTCTTTATTGATATTTTAACTTATTAAGTTGTTTTTTTTATGGCCTATTGTTAATTTAAGTGATAAATCCCGACATTAACATTTTAAACCAGTGAAATATACGAGTATAACGGTATTGTAAACAAAGCAACTAATAATATTATAATGTTCCTAACTTTTGCTCCTCGGCTCGAATTATAATTATACATAAATATTTTACACTATTAGAAAATGTATCTTATATAATCGTACGAGTATATAAAAAAGCCGCGCTGTAAATAAAATCTATTCTGTTAATTTTTGATTATATATTTACGGGTGTTCTTGTAAAAGAATTTAGTATTTCGCAACCAAATTTGTTTATTTTTTTTATTTTTATTTTTATTTTTATTTTATTTTATTTTTTTTTTTTTTTTTGTATGCAGTTCGCTATACTTATTTTTATCAAAAAATGATAGTAAAAATAAAGCGTTATGTTTGGAAACTTTTGTTGTATGGACGGTATTTCTCGGTGGCTTTGTTTTTTCAGTACTTTTTTTGGCCTAGATGTAAATATCAATTTAAATAGAAAATTACTGATATGTGCCGTCAGTTGCGTTAAGACTACGATTGGAAAGTCTAATTACTTGTTGATGTCGGTTGTTTATACCAAATTCATTGTGACGTTTGATTAAGGGCAATAAGAGGGATGACATTTTTATCTTGAGAGATGCCTTGTTATTGTATTTTAGCCAATCATTCATCTGGCTAAATTTTAGTTACCTGAAAAATGTCTTTTGGGCACTATTGAACACTGAACCGTCCGATTTGAGCCAATACACCACCACTTGAGCCACGGCCACTCATCAAGATTTAGTGGAGGAAGATACTACAATGATTGGAAAAGCTAAAAAAAAAAAAAAGGTCTTTAAAGTAGTTTCGACATTATTTCTGGGTTTTTGACCCTCAATGGAAATGGTTTTACAATCTTTTTATTAGTTTCTGTCGGAAGAAGAGTGTTTGTAGTCGATGATAAATTATAAAGAATCAATAGCATTGTCATTTTCAATACATAAAAGTCTTACTTTTTCTAAGCAATAACCTTTTTGTAGCGTCTTTCGAGATCGAACATGTTTTAGAGATGAAACGTGTAGGTCTGATGACCTCTTGCACGTATTTTGGCATCGATATTGCCTGTAGTCCTTATTCAATGATTCCTGTGTTTCTTTTAAAAGTTCTCCTTTTGACCAAATTTGATGCCTAATGAGTTCATCACAATGGACGAGAATTTTGTGAAGAGTAAATATTTATGACGAAAGAGATGAAGTTTTTGCAGTCTATTAATAACTTATTCATCTACGATATATTAAATTTGTTCCCGGAATTCCTTTGTTTATCTGCATTTCTTTTCCTTTTCGACTTCCTTATCGATAGTCGCGTTGTCTCCTTGTTGGAGCCCATAAGCTTGTTTTAAAATGAACACAATAATTTTCAGTGAAATCGTCTTCTTCCAAAAGTTTTTTTGTATCCTCGTAATAACGTGTAATGCAAATAACATTGTCTATCATTGTTATAAGAAATGTAGCCAAACTATTATACACTTTTTGCTCGTGAAAAGTAACTAGAATGGAACTTAGCTTTTTGGTTTGGTTCTTTATAGTAATGATCTTTTGCGTATGGCCTTTGGAAGGATAGATCACCTGTTTTTAATTTAGTGGAATTTACTTCTGCATCAATGCATCAGAAAGCCATAAAAAAGCCGATGTGATCTACACAGACTTTGTTTAGTATCAGAAGACCCATTTATGTATTTGATATATTTAGGTTTGACAGTTAAGACTGGAAATCCTAATCATCCTTGCCTTTTAAAATCCTCATTTCTTTATGGTTCATCGAGTTTTAAAGATCCACTTCAAATGATTATAAATATTATGTTGTGTGAAATATATGATACATTTCGCTTTATATACTAGGTGAAGTGAAAAGTAACCTCCTTGACCGCCAGAATGCGCTGCTACTGCAAAAAAAGTTATGGTGCCTTGAAGTCTGTTCATATTTAGGCAGATATGCCAAATTTCAGTTCGATAATGCCTTTTGTTTTGGCATCATGTTGAGTATGGACAAAAACAATTTTCGTTCTCTCATAAAACATTATTTTTTGAGAGGCAAAGCGGCGAAGGAAACAAAAGAAAAGCTGGATAAATATTATGGGGCTAATGCTCCGTCAGATAACACCGTCAAATATTGGTTTCGAGAGTTTCGTGGTGACCGCAACTGCACTACCGATCAACTCCACAGCCATATTTTGGCAATATTCTGCATATAAAAAAGTCATCCTGCCGCTGGGTGCCCGCATACTCACTCCTGACCAAAAACACGAACGCGAGTGCACTTCGAAGGAGTGTTTGGACTTGCTGATGCGGAATCGGGCAGACTTTTGGCGTCGATTGGTAACTGTTGAACACCAGAGAACAGAATGAGTGCCCGGCAATGAACTGAAGTCGGCACGAGTGCTCCGAAGCGGCCGAGGAAGGCTCGATGGGTCTGAAAGGTTATGGCGTCGGTCTTCTGGGATTGTCATGGCATACTCTTCGTCGACTACCTCGAAAAAGGAAAAAACATTAACAGCGAGTATTACTGTGCATTATTGGAGCTATTCAAGTCCGAAATCGCTGCAAAACGGCCTCACACGAAGTGAAATTTTTTTTGCAAGATAATGCACCGGCGCACAAGAGCATCGCAACCATGGCTTAAATCAATGACTTACGTCTTCAATCGCTGTCGCATCCACCGTATTCGCCCGATTTGGCTCCCTCGGACTATTATCTCTTCCCAAACCTCAAAAGATGGCTCATCAATAAAAAATTCAGCTAACGCGAGGAAATCATCGACTCCACGGAGAAGTAATTTGCAGACCTTCCGGAAAATTACTTTTTGGACGGGATCAATCGCTGGAATAAGTGTATCAAACTGAAAGGGGTCTATATTGAATAAAATAAAAAAAACTTAAAAAATTTTTTTTTTTCATTCCCAAGGAGGTTACTTTTCACTCCACCTAGTAAATAACAATGAAACGAAAGAGGGTTTGAAAAAAACTAAAAAGAAAAAAACATAGGGGGCGTGGCAGTGGTCGGATTTTCAGTTTTAGATTCAGATAATAATCCTTGCAGATAATAAAGCGCGTCCTATTTAATCAACGTGACCAATTTTAGATTCTCATTATTGGGAGAACACGTACTTATTTTTGAACAAATTTCTTTATTGCAAAAAGTTGCAGCTTCAATTTTGCATGAAAATTAATAAATGGTTGAGGACTTAAATTCTGTTCGGTTCTACTAGGAAGAAAGAGTTTTTTTTTGCATATTAATGAATTTAAAAGGCATTTTAAAAAAAAGTTGGTTTACTTCATCCTTCTTTAGTCGTGGACTTAATCCATTTTTTACAAGATCTGTAATGCTTGTGAATATTTTGGAAATGTCTTAATTCAGAAAAAGACTCGAAAATTTCCTGTAGAGTATTTTTCTTAAAATCAGCCGAAATCATTGCCTTTAGAATTTCGTTAAAAGTTTTTCAGCAGGTCTTGCTTAACCCCGGAGGACCTTATTGAATTAAATACAAACTAATCTTAAACGAATACTAAATGACAGGAAAGATCAGGCTCTGGAGTGTTGATTGCTTAGGACGTTCTTGATGATACTTCTGCTACAATGGAAATCAAACACATGTTACATTTTATTAGCTCCACATAGTATACGAAACAATGGCTCGTTAAAACTATACGTCCTTCGATGGTCAACAAAGATCTCAGATCTTAAATTGTTTGGGTTAATAAAGCTGAGGTAGCAGTGTGGGACAACCGATGTTGTCGGTTAAGAGCTGGTGAATAATTTTTTCTGAGGAAATTAGCCCGTCCAGTTTAAGTCAGTCAACCTAGAGGAATGAATGTAGTGATCATAGGGTAGCGTTAAATACCTTACCTAAGTATCATACTCAAGAAGTGGCCTAAAAAATTTGATGTTCAGGGATTTTGTGAAGAAATTGTCAGAAAATTCTTTGGACCAATGAGTCAAAATAAGTGCGAAAATTTAGTTCTACATGTATTGAGGTGATTGAAGCTACAACATAGGTTGATATACATACGCAGGACATCTTGTATAGGTTGAGAGTCAGACAAATTGAAAAGTTTCCTATAGATTTTCATACCATCAGTATAGACAAGTCTGTGAGTGTTTTTTATGGTACTCGTATGATAGTCAAAGTAAAAATCATTGGACCATAGTGACGGCCTTGTAGAACGCCCGATATGACTTGAATTTATTTTGTAAAACGGGAACAAAGATGGACTAAGTAGTAGCTTTCTTCCAAATAGGATTCAATTCAACAGAGCAGATAAGCGAACCAAATATATTGAGTTTGAAAAGAATTAATTTGAGTGCGATTTTATCAAAGGCTTTGTTGGAGTCTGCAATAACATTCACTTGGTTCGGGCAAAGATAGATTTTCAATGAAAAAAAAAACATTGCATCATAAAAGATGCCCTCAAAGATCTTGAGGATGCAGGAGATCATAGCGATGAAAAGATTGTTGTTATTATTCTGTTTGCGTTCTTTTTTACACTCAGCAGCTGCAAAATTGTCTTTGGTGGGCATTTCATTGCATACTTGTTCAGTTAAAGTGACCATTGACTATTTAGTCAAATTGCCTATGTCAGTTATGTCTGCTATCGCTATCGCATCCTACAAGGTGGAACATAATATATGACCCTATTTTCCTAGCCTATAACACTGGTATAGATGTTTATTCGGGCATTCATTCATTAATTCATTCGCCACTTTGACATTCAACCCCATTTATAAAATCGATGGCACTTTCCGATAGGGTCATAAATTATGGCCCACTTTGTAAGCGATAAGAGCATGGTGGTTATGGATTTATAGCAGCTATGGCGAACTCCATTTGTGATAAATAAAGCATGCTATTCAGCATTTTAAAATTAAAACAAGGTCCGATTCAAGCGTGTCGCTGGTCTAAAAGTCTTTCATCGCTATGAAAATGTAAACACAACGTTCATGACTACGTCAATTTAAACAGTCACTTTGAAAGAGGATGTTCGGTCCAAATAACCTTTCTTCTTTCCACTCATTAAAAAATTCCCCTCTCTTTCAAACAAACCTTCATGCCTACGGATTTAGCAAATTTGTAAATTGAATATTCGCACTTCATCAATTAGCTTTGACTTTGAACGGCTAAAGGTCAAACTAAACCAATTTTTTGCCTAAAAAAAAAAAATTCATATTTGCGTTACGATCGAGTAAATCAGGTAAACCTGGCAACTCTAGATATCTAATCATATTGCAGTTTTCAAGCGTGCAATCAACTGAATCCTTAGCAAGTCCCTCAATTTCAATTCCATTATTTTGATAAGAAATATGTATGCGTGCATCTATGTGTGCATATCGGTAATCGCATCGACTCACAAAGGTCTGATTCACACCAAACAATGCAGGCTCTTTTCGAATTGCTCTCCTACTTGGCTTACATAAAGTTCTATACAACATACAATCTAGTGCGAGTAGCAGAGTATCTATATATCCATGTATGTGCGTACTTATAGATTTTAGTTAGTAATAAATTGTTGTTGTTCTTCGGCCGAATATATATGTACGTACGTATGTGCGTATATACTTACATACATCCCGTCGACGTACTTCAGTTATATTGAAGCTTCATTTGGAAAGAAACCAAATGAAAACCAGTTTTGATTTTCGTTCAACGTTACTGGTTCTCTGGTCTGGCAGTTTGTTTCTGTTTCTGTTTGCTTGTCGCTCTTTTCCGTAATCCATAGTTTGGTGTTTTTTTTGTTGTTGTTGAGCTAGATACTTGCTTTTGCTACTTCTTCTGTATCAGTTTGTGTTGAACAGTTGTTCGCAATGGATGTGGAGATATGGGTGTAGATGTTTGTGTTGTGTTTCTATTTCCATTACACTTTTTCTTTTTATACAATTCATTACCATTGGCATATGCAACAATAGTTGGTGATCTTTAACCTAATTTTATTAAATATGCTCTCGGCTGTAGTGAATTTCTAAAAAAGAAAAATAGAAAAAAAAAAAAAAATAAAAATAAAAATCTTCTACCTACTGTCATACATAGAATGTTTTGCATGTGAATTCGAATATATAAAGTTTGGACGCTCTCAAGGGTGTAGATACCTATCTCCTTGTATTAGAAAAGTGTAAGCACCTACGCGATCAGTAAAATCTTAAAAGTTGATGTGCCTAAGCAAGTCTTAATTGGTTTCTCTTGTTGGTATTAACTAAGCGCATTTAAAACGGATACTGAATGGATTAATGGCATCTCTTGGATATTCGTTCGTCAGGTAAGCAAATATAAAATATATATGTATGCACAAACGAATTTATGTATGTATTATGTATGAAGGCAAAGCATCTTTCACCTTCCTCATGGCTGAGTGATTCAGATTTAATTTTTTTTTTCCCTTAAATAAATATTAACGCTGCACTTGGGAATAATCGCTCTCATAAAGTGGTTGTTAACCTTTTACTTCTTTTCCGTACACATGAACTCCTTTCAAGAAACACGAATGTACGAAATGGCGAGATGTAACCGCCCTCTGGTGGATTAGGGATCATATTGTTGCGTGATTTCTCCAAAGTGGTATTCTTAAAATTGTTTTTTTTTTTTTTTTTTCGTAATAGACAAACTTTCTATTGCCCAATCCACGGTACATATGTATGTATACGTTTGTGCATTTATGTGCATTTGTATGTTTATCCACCAAGTACGTTCTCTATTTCTACAGCAAATTAATAAATATACATATGTATGTACACATGTGCATACATATATATATGTATGTTACTAGCATATTCGCCCAAGTGATTCTGCTTTTTGGATCACAGCTCCATCGATAAAGATCGCCTGCCTGCCTGCCTGTCTGTCTGCATTACAACGTGGTATGGTTCGTTGCGTCAGGGGGGATATATGGTCACAATCGCACGAATGCGGTGAAGTTGAGCAATATGTATGCTGGTATAAAAAAAGAACTGCTTAGTTATTTGAAGATTGTTCGTTACCCGGATGGCCCGGAAAATCTTTTTCTGTCTTTTCTATCAAATAATCTATTTAAAAAAAAAAAGAAAAAAAAAAAATAGATAAACGGATAAAACGGAAAAGTATCTATAAGAGTTCAATTCAGGTATTGCGGTTCCTTACGCTAAGGATATGTGATCTGTAATGCAACTTGAGAATTATTTATTAAACCGAATAGTGGTTTTACCGGATTTTCTCGTTTTCGCACTTCCAACAATATCTGCAGAGAATATTCATACTCATACTCTTATATACATACATACTTTAAATAATAAAAATTGATGATCGTGAAATGCTACCCACATAGTGCATCTGTATGTATATACATATTTCAGGTGTAAATGGGTTTATCATCTATCTTTTCTAAACTGTCAGTTATTTCAAGCTGGGAAATTCTAAATACTAACCTACATACTGGAACTTCCACTATGTAAGAACAACAGAAAAAAATTTACCCATGATAGATACTCGTATGTTATGTGCGTTACGTTTGGAAATGTCCACTTGCACCTGTGCTGCTTCAGTTCGTGGGAAACAATTAAATGTTTTTCTTTTTAAATGTATGACGTATCAAAAACAATAAAGCGCATTGCATAGAGCAATGAATAGTTCACAGCGCAGGTATATTCGGTTACTCTAACCTTTGAAATGATTAAGGTCATCCAAACTGCAACACCTGGTCATGCAAGGGTTTCAATTCGACATTTGGATTAATGAAACAAAAATTTGTATACAAATGTTCATATGCATTTAAATACATATGTACATATGTACATTGTACATACTTATTAAAGTGGAAGCCGATTCTTAAATGATTTGTGTCATTCGTTAATTGAATCTTACTGTCGACAATTTAGAATTAAAATTAAGGTTTGCACTTGAATGTGAACATTGGGTTATTTTCACTTTTAAATAACGTTCAATAACCTAAGGTTAAGATTTTTTCAACCTGTTCTGAGCTTTTTATTTTCTGAATCATGTCAGCGTTATTATTACTCTTATGTACAATATTTCAGTTTCAACTGGTGTTCCGAATATTTAGATTAAGTTTAGCTTTAGTAGTGTACATGAATAGTAGGCGGTAATATCTGTTATACCACCTCAACATCCGCACAATACATGATGCCTAACTGGGCGTAGGTTTAGAATAAAGAATCAGCTACTGCAACCACTTTGGAGCAAGATAAAAGATGGGCTTAAGAGCAAACTAGTCAGTAAAGTTCGTTCGTTAGTCATAAATCAAAAATGGATTTTTTTCTTCAACGAGAACAAGGATTATTTCTTTATGAGAACTTAAGACTTTTCACACATACTACATTTTTTTTTTTTTTAGATATCATATTTGTGTTCCAGATTGTCTAGCATTCAATCATGAAACGGTATACACTTCAACAACATTTGCAAATCATCCAAAAATTTTTATTAAAATTAGCAGTCAATAATGACTATGTAACGCGCGTTAACCCCAATTTTCGGCCGTTATATTCGTCATGATAAGCAAACAATTGAGGCTTTAGTGAAGTTATTCGAATCAACTTATTCACTCCATCATGCTGCCGTGCCAATGAGACAGCTGGGCATTTCGAATATTCTTGAGGTGTATTTTGCGAATAGACTTGATTATACGTCTGTTGACGTATTGACCTAAGAGCTAAAGCAAAAGCCACGATCGTTAGTGAGCGTTGAAATTTCGCTGATTAGGCTCTATTGAATAAAGAAGGAAGAAGATCCGGATTTTCAGCAAAAAATCATCCCTTATATCGAGGCTATCACTGGATTTAAAAATAAGCAAATTGCAGAAAGTGAACAGTCAGAGGTGAAATTGTATACTAACAAGTTGGTTGTTCAGCGTGGTTTTCAAACAATAGGTATCATTGAGCCGTCAATAAAATGATGCCAGTGAGTAGATTAGACAGTAGGGACCACTACCGCTTCATGTTAATCATTGCTTTCTTTTAGACTAAATTGGAATCGGGAGGCTCGACTTATCGACTTATAGCCAAAATTAGCCCTGCTAATTGGCTTATGTGATGCCAACAAGCCAGAAGATCCGTCTATTTCTCAAAATTTCACTCGAACGCATCGGATTAGTTTTGCTTGCTAACATCGGTATTGGAAATATTTGAGTGCTTTATATTTTGGATAAGAAACGTGATTTGGGAATCAATAGCCATCCTCAGGCATTCAGATCCTGACTAGATCTCATAAAAATAGTAAAAAAAAAGCTGGGAATAATTTTGTACTCCTACACATTTTAAGCTAATGTACTGTCACTAACACAGCCCTTCGGTTTAGAGTCTTCCTAGAGTTACCAACTTGCCACACTACATGGACGCTATTTTTAGCCTGAATCAACTACATATGTTATGAGTGAACCTTCAATGCAATAGTCAGCCATTTCACATATATGTATGTACATACGAGTACATTAGAAGTAGTAGCTGTACATACAAATAGTTTTTTCAGGTAATGAGGCGACAATTAAATTTCTGGAACTTCTTTCTTTTTTACACAACAAACTCATTTCTTATAAACTAAGGCCTCAGAGTAATTTAATTTTCATTTTCATTGCACTTTTGGCCACAGGGTTATTCCAGGGATTTTCTTAGTGATATGCTGACAGGCTCGTAAGAAAAGTCACTACCTGAAAAATACTTTCCTGTAATGGATAATCTGGGAAAGCCGACTTTATATAAATTAATACGTAAGTTGGATATAACATTAAATACGTTAGCAATGTCGTATTTTAGATTTAATTAAATAGAAACGCTTTGTTAGTTTAAGATTTGCTAAGTGATTATCTATCTGATATATGCATACGATTTTTGAAATGCTTTTCAGTAGATCTCTATAAGCGTAGAGCCTCCACTTTAACTAGTCACATAGGAGCTGCGCTTGGGAACCGGATTTTAGTTTTATACCATTTGTGCAACAAAAAAAAAAGACATTTTAGGGTTATTAAAAATGAAGCGTTACACGAAAGAACAATACGTTTTCATTATTGAACAATGTTTTCAAAATAATGAAAATTTGGTAGCTAGTTCGTAATTCAGATCTTCAGCGATGAGGCTCATTTTCATTTTGATGGCTTTGTTAATCGTCAAAATTATCGAATATGGGGATCAGAAAGTCCAAAAGTGATTGTTGAAAAACAAATAGGTACATTCACAAATTTATAAATATATCAATAAATACACATACAAACATAAAGAAGAAGAAACAAGATAAAAAAAAACAACTTTGACGATAACTATGCACTTTAAGTTTGATTTAGCATAGTTAAAAAAAAAAAAAAAAAACAAATTTAACGGAATAAAAGAAAAACTTGCATTTCTTGAAGTGATGTAAAATCGCCAATTGTTTTTCCTTCAAAAAATACTATAAAGAACTTACCTTCAATATCAGCGCAAAGAAAAGTCTCAAAAAAAGTTTAAATTGGTTTGTTAGATGTACGAATTTGTATGTACACATATTACGATCCATTGAGACAAATTTTTCAAAAAAATTCAGGTAGATATATGCACATACTATACATATGTATGGAAATGGGGACGTACATATGTACGAGTATTGTAAAAGTGGATGCTCCTTTTTTGTTTGCATCTCAAAAAAATCTATTTCTTTTTCTGTGCTTTATGGAGTAAAGCAGAGAAGCCCTAGATACTTCATACATAATATACTTGCACCCGAAGCCCACTATCAATTCGAGATTTTGCTGCACATTACTCACAAAGAAATATGTTCTCAATTACGCCCATTTTATGACAAATTTATCTTTTGTTCATGACCATAAGCCATCAAGAATTTGATAATAGTGTAAAACAAAAACATGAAACGCGATACCTTCACTTTCCATTTGTGTAACCGCCACCGTGATTACTATTCTCGTAATCTTCTGTGCTAATTTATGATTTTTTTTTAAATGTTTTTTATTTTTTATTTTTTTTATTATTTTTTTATTTTTTTATTTATTAATTCACTAGAACAGACCTTACCAAATGTTTGATTGGAGATCTTTTTGTATTTTGCGTTTGGTTTATAAATCACGTATTGATGTTTTACTATTGTTAAGCGAAATTTTATGCTGCCTTTCAATATGTTCATTTTTTTTCATCTTTCAAATACCTAATGCATCGAGAATGCGGTAGTAAATCTTTCATATGGGTGTAATTGAGATTGTAAGGAAAAAACAAGTCGGAACAAAAGCAAAAGATTCAGAGCATTTTGGTATTTTAATGAATACTTACTTGCATATGTGCATATATGGTATGTATATACGAACGAGTAACATCCAAATGAGAGTTTTTTAACCTTGTAAATTTCAATACGTTGAGAAATTTGAATGTTTATTTCAATATCATTTGTATAAGGTTGGTAGGTTTTCTCAATATTAAATTAATCATTAAGTTGGCTTTTATAATAGTGGGATATTAGTTGAAACCAAAAATGTGACACTTTTTTTTTTTTGAAAATATGTAAAAATATAAACTTGTTAAACGAGGTAACTGCTGGAATTCGAAACAGGTGCGATTTGTTTTTTGTTTAGACGTACATACAAACATTTATGTATATCTTAATTAGATTTAGCAATAAATTGTTTTACAAAAAGCTATCCGTTGGTAAAAATAAATCCAAGTATAACTTATTAATGTTCGTGCGGAATAGCACGCATAGTACTACAATTATTATTATTTTTGTCAAAACAAAAGTATATTAAATAGGTAGTTCCTCTTTACGAATCTTACAAATCTATTTCACTACCGTTGAAAGTCGACATGGGCCACAGTCAATAGCTTTCTCCATTTACTGCGAACTTGCGCTAGTTAATTGCCTTCAGTTCCGCAAACTAAATCACTTAAGTCGAAACCTTACTTTTGAGTGATGTTGTTTCGGGATGGATTCCAAGACTGATTAGTTTAGACTCCTCTTACAAGGTTTTTGTTTAAATGAAACTGAACACCACTCGGAAGAACCTATCAGAATATTGATTAATGATTTTAAGCGTTCACAGATTACAAGAGATATGATCATACATACATGCGATTTAAAAGAGACTGATCGTTCTGTTGTTGACGCAGAGACCATATTCATTTGATCATATTTTACTGATGTGGTTGTATGTTTCTTGTCAAACCAACGTCCGTTACTTTAATTAATTTCGCAGAACACATCTGCTCCCGCAGCCAATTAGACCTCTTCTTGGTCTGGTCTAACTATTAGTATCTAATTTTAAGTGATTTTTTAAAAGAGCTTTTTAGTCCCCGAGCTGAGGTGGAAAAAAAAAACCTTTGAATAAAACTTCTTTTTTTTTTTCAAACATATGTATGTACATATTCATGTTTCCCGAAGAGTTATTGGAATTACTAGGCAATTTTGCAAGAAATTTATAATAGACGCAGTCCTTTTATTCATAGTTAAGTTGGAAATAAAATGCGATATATTGTAGAAAAATACATCATGAGCTCATGGGCTAGAGCAACCTTTATATGGTTCCTTTTGTAAGAAATCCTTTGCAATACTCACCTTCACGAAAATCAATTTTTTTATTCAGTAAACTAGTACATTTTATTAACCAACATGGAAACTTAGCATTATTCAAATTAGTAATCGAATAAACAATTTGAGTGACATCTATGATATATAGTTTCTGCAAAGTAAAAGTCCTTCCTTATAATAATCACAAGGTAAAGCCAGGTAAAACCTGTAAGGCGGCGAAAGCGGTGTCGTTACAGTCTATGCGTAACTAGGCACAGTTTGCTTATAAGGTTGTTTATACTGGAATAAAATAGTGTATTCCTTGAATTGAACTTGTCAAATAAAAGATTTTTTATTGAAAAGAAGCTGCTATTAATAATGAGTAGCAATGTTAGCCAAATATCTTCCACAACCTCTGTTGCATATGACATATACATATGTCACATTTTTCGTATATATATTTCACATTTTCGTTTTTTTTTTTTTTTTTGAGTGCATGATAACGGTTACCAATTTTGATCACTAATTCAAAAAAAATTCATCCAGGAAATTTTTCTCGAAACAGGACAATTGATACGGAATTTCTGAAGGAATAAGGTCCAATGAAAAATCGCATGTGGATAGAGAGGCATCCCGAGAATCATTCTTGAATTTTCTAAATCCAAAACGCAACAATTTAATCGAAACAATTTGTTAATAAGCAAATCCTTGAAGATGGAAAAGTGCATCATCGCTCAAAGTGATGTTTTGATTTAATTCGATTAAATTAAGACTATTGATTAAGAAAATCTTTTGCTGATCCATGTGAGAGATACCCAGCATCTTCAGTAACTCAGTATATGATAATGTATATTTTACGGTTTTTTCCCATACTATAGTTTCCCAGGAACCAATTGAAGAATCAGCTGATGATAATATTTTCGAATTGACGTCAATTATCAAATGAAACAAGAAGAAAATAAACAGACGAAAAATCACAAATGCGTGAAAATTTAATATTTTCTGTTATCTTTCTAAGTATACAATAATTATCACAAAGTAGGTATGTATGTTACTTCTGTAAATGAAAAGAAACTATACAAATAAAAACAGTAGCTCTGGAAAAATCTAGTAAGCTTTCTACTGTAAAAACTGTTGAACAAATAGTCGTAATCGATCCGTGGGAATTGACCTATTATAGAAACTATCTTGTTTTGTGTCAAGAATTATGATGAACACATCAAGCAAGTGGTACCTAAAAAAGCACAGTAACCGTATTTTGAAGTCGAAATCTTTGGCACATATTTTTGATTTAAATTAATTCAAATCCGGTTCACGCCCTGAATTCATAACTCGTAATTTTTTCACGGAACGTAATTAGATTTTATCAATAGTTTTTTTTTTTTTTTTCCATTGCTGTATTTAAGCAGCTGTAATTAAGGCGTTTCTGTTTCTGGTTTGAATGCTCATGTTGAAGGAGTTGCATGGTGTTTCAATAAGATCTACTTATGTATAATATACATGTGGGTATACATGTTTGTATTTTAATATTATTATTCTGTTGTTTATCTAACAGAGATTGGCTAATTAGTTCCTTTAATGTCAAATGTTAGGACCTAGCCCGCTAAATGAAATATGAAATACTCTTTCTAGCTTTATACTAATTATAAATAAAAAGATTTTCTTTTTTAATATTTGAATGAAACGATTGAATAATTAACTATATTTATGTTTATTCACACAGGTTGACCAAGTATTAGACAATAAAATGAGAGTATTTTAAGAAGACTTTTACAAACATTATTGCTTACTGAAGGCTGAAATAGCAAGAATGTTTTCAAATACATCACAAGGAGCATCGGCATACTGCACACTGCCATCCTCTCGTAATCTAAAAAATGATCAAGAAACTACGTCCAGCACCAGAGATTCTAACCACACTGTAGCATTAACATACGGTACTGTAGGCCGGAAATTAAGACGTGCCATCAAATCACAAGATGAAGCACTGCCTCCGTATAAAAAACTAAAACCAGATTTAGAAGACAATACTTCGTTTGGACTTTCAAATGATCTTTCTACAGAGTCAATACGAGATGCCTGTGAGTACATCGAGCTTAGCGATGATGAGGCTTATCAACCTCAAGAACCTCCACTTTTTCAAGAACGACTTATTGGCGAACGAAGATCACTTAGATCGAATAATCGTCAAAAAAAAAAGAAAGCTGAAAATCCATTTTGTACACTACATAGAGGAGTGAGTAACATGCCTATATCAGTGCTCGATAATAAACGGCAGGATTTAGATATCAATGAAAGTTCACTTACCTTAAATCAAGAAGAAGCCCTTAATGTATTAAATGAATTAGATGCAATTCTAGATAATCATGCTTGCTCTAGTGTGGAACTAATGTCAACTTCGGAACAAGCAGAAAAGGTTGAAGACTGCCTTTTGGAGTTGGACACGTATTTAGACGAACTAGATAATAAGAGCTTGAACGGATCTTTTGATTGTGATACGAGTAAAGTCGAGGTGCTCAGAAAGAATGCTAGGCGACGTCCAAAAACTCTTCCAAAGAATATTCATGGTAATAGTATATTTACAAAAGCATCAAAAACCATTGATGGAACTGCCTCTTTCAATCGTGGTCAAGTTCTAAGAAAAACTATTGGCTCTGGTAGGATTTCGAGAAGTAATTATAGTAACGATGACATCTTAAAGGCCATGAATATAACTAACAACGCATCTCAGTCGGGTAAGATAAACTTGTGTAAAACTAGCGACTGTCGCTTAACTCATGTATACATACATACCATATAGATGTAATTTCTTTCCTTAACATCATTTTAATAATATTCATTTATCAATTTCATTTACTGGATGGTTATTTTCAACTTAGACAGACAATTCAGGCTGTCTAAGAATAGTTCACTTGACTTTGAATTAATTAAATATTAACCCCAAGCATAACTTGAAAAATATGAGAAAATTAGCGAAAGCACATATCTAATCAAATATTCATTTGAAGTAGACAAGATACTACTTTTCTATATTTCTGTTGATAGTTTAAATATAATACATGTAGATGTGCATATTTTCTCCCGCAGTTCGGAGTCTTTATTAACTTTTTGTCCCTTCTTTGTTTGGAGCGCAATACACTGCACCGTCAGTTTCATTAATTAATTTTTTTTTTCATACACATACATGCATATATTGTATAGGCATACGTAAGTTTCGTCCAATCGTTGAAATGGTCAACATGGCAACCACTTCTTCAATTTTAGAACAACCCTCTTAAAGCATTTTTTTTAGCAACAAAATGCTACTTCTCTTAGTAACTCCAAGTAAGATCATTATTTTAAATTTTCACCACAACGGAATATTTTAAATTAATTCAATTATGGCAAAGTTGATTTTGCCAAAGAAACACGATTTACTAGCAAAAAGTGTTGCTAGGTACCCAAAATGTCGAAGACACACAACAAAAACATATTGTAGATATAGTTAGCTTATCGTAGTGTAAGATTTAATGCATGTTTGAGTTAAATTCAATTAGTGTGTTAATTTATGTTCTTTGTTTTCTGTTTCTCAATGCAGGCAAATTTTCAAGATCCACTTCGCCCACGTGTAAAACATGGCGGCGTAATTCAATGCGAAAAACATCACTATTTGTACTTCCCGATCATATACGAAGTGAGGAAGAAATATTACCTACGACGACTTCTGAAGAACGAACAGCATCACCAATACAAATTGAAAGAGCAACTGAGTGTTTGAGCATTCCACCTGAGTTACCAGTTAGTTCAGTAACAATGCGAAGATGTTCATCACAGACTGATTTCAATCCTAGTATACTGACGTCATATGACATTTTGCAAGAAATGGTACAAAGAACAACTGCAGAAGGGCAAGCACGTCCAGAAGATCGTCCAAGACAATTTGGACGGCGAGCTGAAGGTCAACCACGAATTTACTCAATCCGTTCTGAAGCAACACCAAATGGAAATCATTGTATTATCATAAATCATGATCGACCATTGAGTGCTCCAGTAAATGGATCCATTGATTGCAATTTAAATGTGGCACCTTTGGATGATGCAACCCGTATATGCTCCAGATATATTGGTTCAGAACCAAGCTCAGTTGGATCATCGCGTAACCCCAGCCCTGTGTCATTGGTCTCTAGTACGGGTTCTAGTTCAATTGGATCAACAACAGCTGAACAACCGCCCCATAATATTTCTACGCCACCTTTAGAAGCCGGAAGCACACAATCCCGATCATCGAATAGCGATTCCGAGAGCGGTCGAACATCGGCGCAACAAGGTTTCAATGCGGAGTGGCCACATTCGTATAGCAGAACTTTAACTCTGCTCTGTTGCACTTTAGGGCTTTTTAACATAAGTCGCTTCGCAAATCAGACGATTCAATATGGAGGAAATTTCCTACTCCAATTTCTACTGCTTTCGGTTGTATTTGGAATTCCTTTGTTTTGGTTGCAAATGTGCTTAGGGGGTAAAATAAAGGCAGGGCCAGTTTCAATGTGGAAAATCAGTCCAATTTGCAGAGGTATTGGAATTGCCTTAGTCTTAGCACAGTTCGTTATGGCGCTGTATTCCACAATCAGCATTAGCTGGCTACTTGTTTATTTGAGAGACTCCTTCCTGACAAAAGCTCAACCATTATATAGATGGCAAGAATCTTTCTATATATATCGTCGATCAGTAAATGTATCCGGTAATTTGACCGAAACAATCGGAGACTATTTCAATGGAATCGTTCTGCAACGTTTACATTTAGGTCGACGAAATGATGGCAGTGACGTTCGATTCCAGGTGAGTGATAGGGTAAGTGATTTAAATTATTACTTAAATATTAATATAAAGGCATTTGCCATGAATTTACTAAAAAAAAAAAAAAATCTTATTTAAGCAGCTCGCTTTTAATTTGGCTATTGTGTGGACATTGGTATTTTTGGTACTTTGCAAAGGACTCAAATCGTTCGGAAAAACTGTTGTTGCTTTGACTGTTCTTCCTCTAGTCTTGTTTATTGTGATCACATGCCGCTTTTTGTATTATATCGGCTTTTTAAGTGCACAGAATATATTTTCTGCGACCGATTTTGAGGATTTCCTAATAAACTCGAAAACATGGATCGCAGCTGCCCAAGAAGCTTTCTTGACCTGGGGATTGTTGGGCACTTCAGTTATAGCTATTTGCAGTAGAAGTTATGGCAAAAGTAATAGCAAAATTATTCTGCGTCGAGAGGCCATGCTTGTAGCCTTATTAACATTATTGGGACTTTGTTTGGCGGGCGTATTTGGATTTTCATGTGAACAAATTTTACGGAAAAAAGAATACATCTACATTCCGGGATCCTATGGTATGTTATTTATTTTACACATAAGATACATTTTATAATTAATACAAGAAAAAAAAAAAAACTTTTCAGAATATATGGACTCATACTCTTCAATATATTCTCGAAAAGGACCAATTGCACCAGCGCTTATATCGGTGCCAACAAAATGGGTGCCTCATTATTCTAGTCTTTTGGGAGAAACTTATCGCCGTCGCCCCATAACTTCTTATCGCGAGAGTGGCTATCAAGCATTACGATTGTTAACTGAATTACTCCCAGCAGCAATGGCTGTTTCTCAGAATGCTATTTCATGGATTTGGACAGCACTTACATTTTTCATGTTCATACTTTTCGGTTTGGGGCAAGTGTGCGCAATTTGGAAGCCGATTTCATATGCTTTGGGGAACTCTACCAGTTCAGTTCTTCTAAGTTGTGTTATTGGTCTTTTACTTGGTATACCATTCGCTACTGAAATGGGTTTGTCTGTGGTTTATTATTTGGATATAGTATTTGGTGGAGCATGGTGGTTACTTATCTTATGGACAGCAGAGATTTTGGCTATATTTCTGATACGAGGTCGCCCTTTTAATGGGGATGTACTAGTAAATGACTTGCGAATGACAGGATCAATGTCTGCATTTTTGGCTCTTTCGTGGAATGTATTACTACCTATCGGAATGGTAACTCTTGCAATTATTCAATATAAAGTATCGCTGACAAGTCAATTCTATCATTGGAGAGGAAAGTCGTATTTCCACTTTTGGGCTCGAAAAGTTGGGGGTCTAACTCAAGTTGGATTTCTACTTATCGTTCCTATAACAGCTATAATTCAAATATATCGATATCTTACAAATGGCCCTCCAGATATCCTCGATGTAAGTATTTATCCTAATATACCATACATACTAGGAGAAATCTTTGACTTTTTTTTTTTTTTGCAGCGAATTCAGTTGTTATATCGTCCAACTCAATCCCCACTGCCACATCATAGAAATCGTTCTGGTGACGATCGAAACAATTCCGCTCACACAAATAATCATTACAACGCGAGAAACTCTGATTTGGAAGCTAGCAATATTCAAGATGACGCCCCACCTAAATATACACCACCTCCTTCGTATACAACAGCTACTGGCGCTAGATTGGCAAAAATATTGCGCCAAAGTATAAGACGTAGCGTAAGAAGGTTTGATAATGAATTTTAAACATTTGTTACGATTACTACTCTATTTTTGCTTAAAGATTCCTTGGAGAAACAAGTCGCTCGCGTCCGATTTTATCCCTCGAATCAACCGATAACAGTCTACCTCCAGATTACTCAACAGTTCTCTCCAATCCAGCGGGAGTGGACAACCAGCTTGAAAATATTGAAATCGGACCGAGACATCTGTTCAATAGTACCACACACTCTTTAGGTCGTAATCTAAGATCCCATACAAGGACAGAACCTTCTGAAGCACGTCCCGCGTCGGCTGGTACGATTGCGCATTACCGATCAAGACAACCCTTTACAGCTTCTGATGTTGCTAGTGTGTTACGGTCTTCAACACGGCGTCGAGAATCAGGAGTTAACTCAATTGCGTCTAGAATTGATCAGACCTTACGAAATAAGTCATCTTGGTCAGCTGAAAATTTGGTGATAAATGCTGCACCACTTGGTGAGAGTAATGCGGTTTTTTTAAGTGCTCCCCCGAATTTTGCAACCAATAACCCACCGGATAGGTTAGATATATATGAAAATACATCTGTGATTTAAATTCTGCTTAACCTGTATCTCATCCTTCCTACACGTTATTTGCAATACTACATTATTAAAAGGTCTTGTATTACACTATAATTTAATAAATATTTTTAGGTATGAAAATGTAATGTGCGTATAATAAATGTAAAAGAATTAATTAATAAAATAGTTAATACTTTATTTCTGCAATTTTTTAACGTTCAAGCTTAAGTGTGAATATGTAAAAAACTTCTGGCCTGTAATTTTAATTTGGGACAGGATTAAGGTATCATACCTTTCTCTTCTTTCTGTATTTAAAAAAAAATTTTGCTGAATCTATTTCATTCTTTTTTTATTAAAATAAAAAATACACATGCAGGCGATACATGAAAATATTTAAAACTACATAAAATGTACGAATATATCTATATTTAAACTAATAACTAAAAGACAAAATCAAAAATATGATAAATGGTTCCATTTAACAATATTTGAATTAGTTTGTTTGTAAAATTTGTAATGCCATCTTGGCTGCGGCTTTCTTTGCCATTGATTTATTTCCCCCACAGCCGATAACAGTCTTTACAAAATCACGACAGTAAAAAGTACACTTCATCATAATCACATCGGTTTCAATGCAACTAATTTGGAATTTTGGGTTTGCTCCTCGATATTCATATAGTTGACGAATTGGATCAATAGGTACATTAGCTATGAACTCGGTGAGTTCATAATCTATCAAATGGCTGATAACTTGCCAAGTGCATCGCAAATCATTTCCAGAGTCAAGGAAAACAGCTCCAATAATAGCTTCTAAAATATCGCCCAGGGCTTTTGGCACATCAACATTTTCTGCCAAATTAAATGCATTTGTGGACACAGTTTCTTCTAATAGTATTTTCACTTGCTCTGTGATTTTATGGTCATGGCTGTTTTGAAATTCGACAAACTTTCTAATCGAATCCGATAAAGGCGGACTCTCATACAGCATGTACTGATGGAAATGATTCCTTACACATATACACGCAAGAGTAACATTATTAACGAGGGCCGATCGAAGATCAGTTATTTCACCTGGATTCATATGTTGGCATTTTTCAAAAATGTAACAAGAAACTAAAAAGTCTAAAACTGCATCACCAATAAATTCAAGTTGCTGATAGCAGCCGGTTAGTCTATTTGCTGGGAAAGAAGGATGAGTCACAGCCTGCAGGAGGTAAGCACGATCTTTGAATTTATACTTTAAATTCGTTTCCAAAAATTCATAATTAATTAAATAATCATCAACTTCTGAAGGCTTAATGTTCGTTTTAAGCAATGGGGTGATTAATTGTGTATCTAATAATATTGGAAGTAGTTTTTTTTCAGGATCGTTAAATATTCCAAAGTAGTCAAGCATTTCGAAGCTTCTTAGTACTCCATAATTTTTTACGCAAACTCCAAGTAAAGACTCAAGGCAATCGGCTACTACTTTATCGGCAATTGATTGTTTGTAAAGAAATTCATTTAGGCAATCTGTAGATGTATCGGATAACTGATTACCGCTGACAGCATTTTGTACTGTTTCTGCAGAACACATTCCAAAATTGATCTCCTCCTCAGTTAGATCCAATTCGTACAAAGATATCGGTGATATCATTTCGGAATCTATAGCTTCCAAAATGTTCGTTGGTATGGCAGCCATTGGTGGCAACCACTCGCTTTTAGGTTCAAAGCTTGAGGAACATATGAATGATCTATCGAATTTTGTACGCATGCAATACAACAAATTACGGTTGCTTACAATCTGTGATTTAACGACTGTTAGAAAACCTTCATTCCAACTTTTATGCTGATGCATTAACAACAATGATACGCTAAACTTGAGGAAGGCATCACCCAAAACTTCATAACGTTCCATATCAAAAACGTCATTAGTTGAAGCGGTAGTTATTGCTGCTAAAAACTCATACTGCTCTGCTGTTCCTATGTTCAAAAACCGACCTATTTCTAGTAAATCAATTGTGCGACCAGAATAAAGCGATATATTGGTTAACTGTTTAACTGTGCCGTTAATGCTAAAACCTGGCTTTGATTTATGAGCTTCAAGATTGTGTGTTGAAACTTGCATTACGTTTGTATCATCCAAATCCAATCGCTCCATGTCGACTAACAAACCATTAACGAATTGGTAATAATAATCAATTTCTATTGGATAAACAGTGCTAAACTTTCGACTTAAATCAGCTGGCTCCATGTAAGCTTTCCAATTGCCTTCATCCACATCGACGAGTGTATGTATTTTTTGATTAATAGAGCTATCACGTTGAGTAGTTTCTAAAGCAGGTAGCATACTACGGTGTTCGTTTAATTTGTCTTCTGCTCCTACTCTCCGTAATGAATAATCAATTTTAATAGGCGAAGGATTATAACTAGAATT
The DNA here is from genome assembly GCA_907269105.1 of Volucella inanis. Classification (NCBI taxonomy): domain Eukaryota; kingdom Metazoa; phylum Arthropoda; class Insecta; order Diptera; family Syrphidae; genus Volucella; species Volucella inanis. Next base: position 140,392,717 of record OU026157.1, read on the forward strand.
ACCTGGTATACCCAAGTAACGATTAATATTGACTCGAATTTTTTCTGCATTAAGAAGATAATGAATTCTATGCAAAATGCATGGAAGAAATAGGGATTTTAACCATAAATCACCTGGAAAGTGGAAATTATGACACATTTCTGGTATCAAAATTATTTTCATTATTTTTGCACGTTTGTTTTCCGAAGATTTCCCTGAAGGATTCACAAAAAAATTACACCTTGATGTAAGAGCTTTCACCTCAATTAGGAACTGTTTTTCATTCATAACCTTTTCGCGATATTTACTTTCAACAAATTCAGCAAAATTTTTATATCTATCGTCTGGAAAGGAACTTAATGGAGTTAAATCATGTCGAATTTTCGTAACCACAAAGCGTACGTCTTCATCAATCGCATACCAAACGTTAACCACTTTGCCCAAATAATCCTCTGGTAAATACGTATTTTTACGGCTTCTCTCTGTCATTGTTGTAGCTCTTAATGGATTGATTTTTTGAAAACGATGTACTATTTCCCAATCAATAGCGCTGTTGCACTTAATTGGTGCAATTAAAAATGAATTCCGGCCATTCTGGTTACTGATAGCAAGAAATTTTTGCCAATAATTTCGAATATCGGTAAAAAGCATTTTGGTAAATCTTTTTAATTTGGTCAATTCTTCTTCATTGTCGATAACAAGTTCGATAGGTGTGTTAATTATTTTAACATTTACTTTGCCTTGAGTCATAAACAATGGCATAGTTGCGAGATTTGGAAGCTTATGCTTTAAAACGATTGCATAGTTTGAGTTTGAGTTTAACATTTCAATTATATGAGCATTATCTTCGTTTAAGTCGAAATCAGGCTCAATTATAATGTAGTAGGCATAGCACAGTTTATTAAGTTCCGGAATAGCTCCAGTCAACTCCTCGGGATACATTTTATCGTAAGTCCGATGATGTTTCTTTGTTCCAGCTGTATTGGAGTCATCTGATAACAAAAAAAAAAAAAAAAAAAAAAATGTTATTAAATCAAAGTTATGATAACATAACTCACCATCATTTTCCTTTTTCCATTTTTCAAAATATATATTAGAAACATTTGCAAGTATCTGCTTTTTTGTCACCGGATGTAAATTTGCATTAAGTTCTCCATTTTTATACAAACTGACACAGGCTTTAAATGCTGCAGACATTTTAGCCCACCTAAAACTGGCCATAGGATCACTCTGGAATTTATTAAAAAAAAGTATATAAATATCTTGTCTTACATTTAATATAAAAAACATACGTAGATCACATCCTTTACAGTAGACTGTGGAGGTAATTGAAGTGAAACTTGAAAAGCATCTTTTTGTTGCGATACAATCGCCCAAATTAGTGTTGATTGTGTAAATACATCAACGGGTAATGACGAGCAATATCGATTTAACAAAACTAGTGCAGATTCAGGTTGCAGAATTGCTCCAGATTCAACTACAAGTGGTTTTATGACTTTTGAAAACTGTTCCATTGTTTGACTTATGTCAGGGATTTCTCTATCAATAGTACGTGTAATTAAGTAATTTTTTAAAATGCTATCAATTTTCTTGTAATGTTCAATTTTCTGTACAACTTCTTGTTCTTCTCTTTTTTCACAGAGCACAATGTACATACTTTCACGTGATCTTGCACGGCCCTTCATTTGTACATATGAGCTGAATTGTTTAATAGGGTCAAAAGAAATAACATAGTTACATGCTTGAATATCGATGCCCTCTTCTAGTACACTAGAACATACAATTAAATTGCATTCCTTTCGATGGAAACGTTGAACTGCCTAAAATTACACAATACATTTAATATCTGTTTTATTTTGTTTGGGGTGTGGCCTTAAATGTTTTACCTGTCGGTTCCATTTTGAATCAAGAAGAGTATCAAGTGAGTAGTGCATACCCAAGCGTCCTACCATAAAGTCAGGAATAATATGTGACAAACCTTTATATGCTGAAACAAATTTTTTTATAATAGAACATAGACACTTGGCAGAAAAACGACGCTCAACAAATAGTAAACAATTAATATCAGTTGGCTTTTTCGACGAAAACTCCTTCGTGAAAAATCCCAAAAGACCTTGAAGTTTTGGTTTTGAAAAGTTCAAAATTATATCAGCCTCATCCATATCATCGTTCTCATCATCGGAACAAAATGATTTAATCTTTTTATCCAATATATGCCGTATACGTTCACATTTAGTAATTACATAACGATACAAATTTCGCAAAGCAATTGTTTCGGAATTACGTTTGTTGATCTCAAATTGAACGATTAATCCTAAAATGCCTATAGATGCAGCGTATAAGCCCATATCATTCATTTGATGTTGGAAATCAGAAAACAATGATTTTATTTGTTTTTTTTTTGAAGGTTCTTGGATTCTTTGTAAATTTTTGGAACATTTTTGTTTGCTGCTGCTTTCATTTAGATCCCAAATTTCATTTTGAATAATACACTGCTCTATTATGGAATTAATTTGCATCTCAACATCAAAAATTGGTCCATCCCCTGTATATTTAAGTAATTGCTCTATTGGTGATGTTGAATATCTATGATAAGAAGAGATATATCATGATAATTAAACTCTATTGGGAAAGTGTAAATGTAAAAGTTTGCTAAATAAAATTAAATAAGATTATTTGATGGTCGCGTGTTAATATAGTACTGCATGCATAGTTTATAAAGCGTGTTTTTTATTTAAAGAGCCATGAAACGTTCATCAGATAATCCAAACACTGCGTTTGGATCAAAAATCTACATAGTAGACGGACAAAAGTCAAACGATTGGCGCTGTACGATTATTTCGAAACTTCCGTTACATTTTTATTCAAAGCATCGAGTTTCTTTTGTAAGCACATTAAGTTGACACATTGTTGGACTTTCATCAAAAACAGCAGAGCTCTTTGCTCAAATATTGCATTCGAAGCGGTATTAAAAATCTTGCCTCTATTCTACCCCATAAAACTCATCCGTAGCAAATTTTATTTTTAAATGACTTTCCAGTGAAGTAAGACTTTCTCGGAACATACTTTAGTGTAACAGAAAGATCAAAAAGTGAAATGAGATCATCTATCAAATTTAACTATTTGCCAAGTTTAACTATTTAGTGAAATATCTTTACCATGAAATTACTTCACCATACCATAGTTTTACATGAATGACATGATTTTGCCATTTACGAAAGATATGATTTATGAAGGCCTAATTAAGACAAAGTTTATCAATTAAGTGAAAAAACTTTATCTGACTTGAATAGCATCGGAATAGAATAAATTCAAGCAATGTTTTAGAAATGGGCTTCAGACAATCTTATAACATTACCCAACTTAATGTTTACGTCTCTACTAATCTTCCAAATTTAGAACTTGACCAACGACAAGCATAATGATTCAATAATAGATGGAATGGAATAAAACGTTTAAACAGAAAAGAATAAAACAGTTTTTCTTGATGCTTCAGGTGGAACAGAAAAAATGTCTTTAGCGGCTGCTTCCTCTGCAATCGCAGCTTTCTATATTTAAATTGCCATTAACGGTTTTCTTACAACAAGAAACAGTGTGTTCAATTCGTAAAAATGGACCGCCATATGTTGACAAAGAAAGAAAATTTGATCCAAACAAGCTATAACTGGATATATGAACGAATGATCGTGTCTTCAATGAATGCATCTGCAGATGAAACAAATGATGTCATTTTGCCAATAAATACTGGATTTACTCATCTTTATACCCTGACTGATTCGAACTGCAACCAACTTCAGACTGCTATAATTTCCAAACCGTTCACTACTGTGAGCACAAATTTTGACACATGACAGATAATTTTATTATTTACAAGCTTTTTAAACGATTTGCGTCTCAGTTGTGTTGAAAAATTTTTTATCAGCGATGGAATTCAAACGTGATAGTGTGATTGCTTTATATTTGTCTGGAAAACCACAAGCAGCTATCGTTAGAGCCCTCCAGCACTTTAACGTGAATAAATCATTTGTGTCTCGAACCATAGCTCGTTACCGTGATGCTGGCAGCGTTGCAAAACGCCGTGGAGGTGGTCATAAAAAACAGCAACATCGGCAGAAATGGTTCGGAAGGTGAAGGCTCGAATTGAGTGAAATCCGCGTCGAAGTGGAAGAAAAATGGCTCGTGAGCTCAACATATCGTTGGAACGGATGCAACACATACTGAAAAATGAGCTTGGGCTCAAGCCATTGAAGTTCCAAAAAGCATACGAACTTACACCGCAAGAGAAAAAAGTTAGAGTCGAAAGAGCGAAGGAGTTGCTACGCTTGCACGAAAGTGGTGAGTTGCCGAATTTGGTTTTTTCCGATGAGTCCCCATTTGTTATAGAGCAATATGTCAACAAACAAAAACAAACGAGTTTACTTGCCAGAGAGGTGCTTCGAAAAGTTACACATTCGAACGGCCACCAGAAAGCAGGCAGCACCGACGGTGATGGTTTGGGTCAGCATAATCACCGATGGTCGCTCTCAGCTCGTATTTTTGGACCGTTCCGTCAAAATTAATGTGATCGTAGACCGTGAAACTGTCTTAGAGACAGTATTGAAGCCTTGGGTAAATTATCATATCGGTCGGAGACCGTGGTCATTTCAATAAGACTTAGCAAGCGCGCGTCAACCAAGATTGGTTAAAAAACAATGTTCCACACTTCATTTCTTCGACACAATGGATTGCAAATTGTCCGGATGCAAATCCGGTGGATTTCTCTGTCTGGGGTATTTTGAAGGCGAAAGTTGGCACTTAAAAATACCAAAGTTTGGACCACCTCAAATAAGCACTTCGCTGGGAATGGGCCAAAATACCGCAGATCCACCGCATTTCAAAAATTTGCAGTTCGAGTCAGTCACCCTGTAGTTACTGTATTATACAAAATAATTTTGACAGTCTTCAAACCCCATATGAGTTCCATCACACAATATTAAATTAAAAATCGGCGCTCCTATGTGATAAAATTTCAAAGAAAATAGATTATATTAGAAAAATAAGAAACGACATACCATATGTATATACCTACTTTAACATCGATTAAAGTTTATAATATGATAGTAAGACCTCATTTTGAATATTGTGCAACTAGGTATATCGTTTTTGGGGTCAGCAAAAGTATTAAATAAAATTGAAAGATTACAATATAATATGGCTTGATGTAAAATAAAGAATTATAATGTGTATACTTTTGTTTGTATTTCAATTAAAAAATGATTTTATGCTAAATTATTTGAATAGAAAACTGTCTCCAAGGATGCATGTACAACCATAACTTTAACTTACGATTGTAAGCAAAAAATGTTATTATGTTATTCTATACGGGACTTCAAATTTACCTAACTTTATTAAAATTAAAACCAATTTTTACAGATTTAAAATAGAATTTATTTCTCATGTAAGGGCAGGTGCGAGTACATAATAAACAATATACTAATTGATGTTATATATCTATGTATATGTACAAGATATGATAACAACAATAGATTAAGAACTATCTTTCGTTATAACGATTAATAAATCGCAAGAACAAAGTATAATTATACGGGTTTAGATTTTTTAGAATGTTTTTCACATGGTAATTTTATTGGGTCATATAAAGTCTCCGCGGTTTTTTGTCACTAGATGATGTTGGTGTCCATCATTTATCTGGAAACACTAATCTGAATGTGTCAAACGAACTCGTGTTTGAAAGGTGACATGTCAGGCTACATTTTTTGTGAAGAGAGCTGTTGCTCGTGTTAAAAGTTATACTGGTTGGAATATGAGTGAAATATCTGAAGAAATACACTATGTGATGCTTTTTTACTAGAAAAAAAAGGAAAACCCCTGAAAAAAACATACCAACTTTTCGGTTTTGCCGTTTACGGTGAGAATACTGTGAGTGAACCTCGGACACAGGAGTGGTCCGATGACGCTCCATACATGCAGCTCCAACCGATCGGCCTGTCACTGAAAAATTCGATGATTCGCTGTCTGGAGATAGCGGAGGCACTAAACATCAACCGTATAATAGTTTAGAATCATCTAAAACGAGCAGGTGAAACACTGCTGATACGTAACGAAATGGAACCATTTTTGGTTATCATGTTCAAAGGCCGGTAATCGACCACAAACGAGTTCAAAGCCTGGATTGACGGCAAACAAAGTTATGTTGAGTGTTTGGTGGGATTGGAAGGGAATTGTCTAATATTAGCTGCTAGAACGTGGCGAAACGGTTAATTTGATCTTCTACTGTGCACAACTCGACCGTTTGAATGAAGCTTTCAAGAAAGAGCGACCAGAATTGGCCAACAGGACGGTAATTGTCTTCCATCATGACAATGCTAGGCCACACACATCTTTGATGACCCGCAACAAATTGACGGAGCTTGGTTGGGAAGTTTTGATGCATCCACCATATAGCCCGGACCTCGCACCCTTTGATTACCATTTGTTTCGGTCTTTGCAAAACTCTCTTGATGGTAAAAAATTGGCCGACCGAAAAGCCGCTGCAAATAAACCACAGAAGTTCTACACCGATGGAATTATGAACCTAACCGGGAAATGGCAAAAGGTCATTGATAATAATGGCCAATATGTACTTGATTCAAATTGATTTTGAATAGGGAAATTTTTTTTTTCAAAAATGTAAGTACCAAAAAAACGCGGAGACCTTTTACATGACCCTATACGTCGGTGTATCGGAAGTTCGGTTTAGATAAAAAAAAAATAAAAATAAAAATAAAGTTAAATAAATGAAAAAAATGGAAAGTAAAATAAATAAAGATTCTGTAAAGATAAGGAATTTCCAATTATTCAAATACCCGAGCGAAGCCGGTGTGAGGTTTTACTTTCGGGAGTATTGTGTGTTTCCCCAGGCATGATATCTAGTATTGAAGGGTATCAACAATTGCATTACCTCATTGCTAAACCACATTGGAAACGTAGTTGATAATAAACTTGAGGAAAAGATTTTCTACATTTTTTTTTCTTTTTTTTTTTTTTGTCAAAATCGACGAAGCTGATCTACTATAAGTATGAAACAAGGTTTATTTGGCTGGCAACGCCTTCGACACAATTCGCAATCGAGTTGGCGACTTAAATCACCTGATGGCATTTTTTATAAAGAAAATGAAGCCACATCACTTATATAGTCATGTACATATATACGTGTATGCCACGTCAGCTTCACAAAATATACATACCATGGTATATGTAGCGTAAAAATATAAGAAAATAAATTAATACTAAAACCATACAAAATTTAAAACAAAACTTACATCATTACATTATGAAGTTCATTACAATTCAACACAGTAATTATTTTACCGCGAAATGCCGCTTCCAAGTCTATTAAAGGCTTTAAAATGTCTCCCTTCTTAATGGACTTTATTAATACTCCAGTAAGACCGACAATCCGTGGTAATTCAGCTTGATCCGAATACATAGAAAGCGACAACAACTGATGCATTGGATGTGATTTTGTTGCATGATGACATTCATCAATAACTATGCAACTAAAATCTTTTATAGAAATATGATTGTGGGTAATCATATCCACAAAAACTTGGCTGGTTCCAACCATTACCTAAAATAATTAGCATTTTCATTATTATTGCAATTGAATTGTTAATAGCTGAATGTGTAAGCTTACTTGATTTCTATCGATCTCTTCCTTCCATTTATCATCACCCCAGTTATCGACATTCAGACTACCTATGAAAAGCCCAACCCTAAAGTTCGTTGTATTCGCAATTTCCCTTACATTCTGATGAGCTAATTCAACTGTATTACAAATGAATGCACATCGTTTGCCACCTTCTTGGATTGGTCTAAATAAAAGGAAATTATATATAACAAATACATTACATATATTACTACTCTTTGTTTTTTCTTCTATTTCTACTCACTTTGCCAGATCCTTCGAGAAATGTCTTATCAGAAGAATTGCAATATACGTTTTTCCACTGCCTGTCGGCAAATATATGATGGAATTATGTGCAATTGCATGTTCCAGCAATCGTAACTGGTATGGCCGAGCAACAATTTTTTTGCATACCTATCCAAACACAACTTATTTTTAACATTGTGTTTAAGAAATTAATCTAAGGCTTACCTCGGGCTCCTCCATTATAAGATACACTTTACTGAAAACCTACTGTTGTTCCGCCTCAGCCGAATGGAACTTATTACAAAACAAGCTTGAAAATCATTTTTTTTTCCTTTACATCTGACGTGGATTTCCCCTTATTAAATCCAGAAGAAAGACACGAAAAGGCAATATTCAGGCAACTAGGCAAGCTAAAACGTAGGCACTTCAATTGAATTTCGGCATGAAATCATTTAGATTAGTTTCTGATTATAAATAAGAATATATAATAGAATAGAATATATAATAGTAATGTACAAGAAAAATCCAATCTGATTAGCAAATAAATTTGCAGCATTTAGATGCAAATTTGGATGTTTTAGTTGTGTTGAAACAAATGCATTTGCCGCTAACTTCACGGTATCGAACATAACAAACGTCAAAACGTAATCACAAGCAGGCATAGCAACCCTAGCACATGAAAAAAACATAAATATCAAAAATTCGCTAATAAGAAAATGGCTTCCTTATGGAATTTCTAATAGCTTTGAAAGGGAGTAGCAAGTAGTTTTATTCATTTAAAGGATGTGCAAAAGGAAGTGGTTGTGAGAAAAATTGCACAAAGTCAACCTAACAAATGTAAGAATAGAAAAATAGACTTTCCGGTTAAAATAGTTAATAAATGCATTGTTATTCTTTTTATTTTTTGTCTTGTAGAACGATTACTGGCACTTGTTGGTGGCCGTGGCAAAGCATTCATGCAAATCTAGTTTATTGATTAACTATTATAAGTGGAGTGCGACGAATGAAAAACGAAAAGGGAATGCTGCCGTTGTTCTCACTTTTGTTGTCTGTTGACCGTTTTATTTTGCTGGCATTGTACTTAAGAAGGAAAATATTTCATTTAAGAAGTTTTCATTACTATGGAAAACGAGTCTGTAAAATCTGAGCATAGTGGACGTTCACGTCGCTCAAGAAGTCACAATAATAATAGTTCATCAGGCGTTGGTAACGGAGGAGGAGGAGGAGGCACAATAAATAATAATTACCACCGAGATAGAACCAGACATTCACATCGTAGTACACATTCGAAATCGAATAAACAGCAAAGAGATATGGCACCTTTTCAAACGAGCGTTAACATAACAGGTAAGTTACAAGTGCTTTGTTTGTATGTTTTCTAATCATATTTATTATTAATCATAAGGTGATGATAGTCGAGATGGGCAAGAGATAATCGAAGTGCAAATTCTACCGCAGGATGAGAATTGGGGAGAGAATACAACTGCTGTTACCGGAAATACCTCAGAGCAAAGTATTTCTATGGAAGACATTAACAGCACATGGAATCGTGAAAATGAGACAACATTAGGTTTCGCTTGCAGGAGATATGTCGAATCCGGATTTTGTTTGATTCTTGGTTTCGTGTCATTTTTTTCTCCGGTTGCAATGGTAATGATGCCAAGATTAGGTTTCTTTCCATCTGCCTTTGATCATCCAGAATTAACTCAAACCGTTAAAACACAGCTACTTGCATGCAGCAGCGAATGCAAAGGATTACTAGTATCATTGACCGCAAGATTAATTCTATTAGCATTAGGACTTTGGGCGTTGTTTTTACGGCGACCAAGCGCAACTATGCCAAGAATATTCCTATTTCGAGCAACAGTTTTATTATTAGTGACAGTGTCTACTTTTGCTTATTGGCTATTTTACATTGTGCAGGTTACAAATGGTGCAAAGGTTGTCGTTGAAACTGGAGGAGATGCTGTGGATTATAAATCATTGGTGGCGTACGCTACAAATTTCGTCGACACACTTATATTTATTCATTATATAGCCGTTGTTTTACTCGAATTACGACACAATCAGCCAATGTACTATGTGAAAATCATTCGCTCACCTGATGGTGTTAGTAAATCGTATACTCTTGGTCAACTCAGTATTCAACGAGCTGCAGTTTGGGTGCTGCAACAATATTATGTCGATTTTCCCATATACAATCCGTATTTGGAAAGGATTCCGATATCAAAGTCACAACGGAATAAGATCTCGACAAGTTTTAAATACTACGAAGTGGATGGCGTGAGCACAGCACAACAACAGAGTCAAAGTCGGGCTGTGTTAGCAGCAAATGCACGAAGACGTGATTCTTCACATAATGAACGATTTTATGAAGAACACGAATACGAACGTCGAGTAAAGAAAAGGCGCGCACGTCTTATAACTGCCGCTGAAGAAGCATTCACGCATATCAAGCGTATTCACAATGAACCAGCTCCAGCTATACCTCTTGATCCGCAAGAAGCTGCCCAAGCTGTTTTTCCCTCAATGGCTCGAGCTTTGCAAAAATATCTACGAGTAACACGTCAACAACCGCGACATACCTTTGAAAGTATTCTTAAACATTTAGCCCACTGCCTTAAGCATGATTTATCACCAAGAGCATTTCTGGAGCCGTATCTAACTGAATCTCCTGTTCTTCAAAGTGAGAAAGAACGTCGATGGGTACAATCGTGGTCTCTCATCTGTGATGAGCTTCTCTCACGACCCATATCAAATGATTGTACATTCCAATTAATCCAAAATGATGTATCACTTATAATTTCCATACATAAATTACCCCATTTTAACATATCCGAAGAAGTTGTTGATCCAAAGAGCAATAAATTCGTTCTAAAACTCAATTCTGAAACATCTGTATGACAAAACAGTAACAACACCTCGTCATCATACTTGCACATACTCGTATAGTATTTGACTGGATTCTACAAAATCGCATATCAAAAAAATAAGAAAATCCTTTACTAATTCTCCCAAAGCTCGTATTGTATTAAAGTCTAAAGCATTAAACATTCTCTTTGCATTTCTAATCCATCAGTTCTACATTTTATCTTATACATACATAATATGCTTTACTTTTTACAGTACGTAGTTCACTAGGCTAGAATTCATTATTATACTCAATAAATAGGCTAAGTACTTTAGACAATTATCATGCTCATACTATGTAAAATGAAAGATTCCTTCTGACAATATTATAATCATACAAGGACAAGCTGCGAACACAAAACGACTGCTAAAAAAAAAAAACGAAAACTAAGACAAAAATTATGTTAAGAAAGAGCAATCAAACTTGCTTAGAACCTACTGCCTAATGCAAAAAATGATAAATGAATAACACTAACAAGTATTTTTAAATTATTCGTTTTTTTATACTTTTGTATCTAGATAATTAAATATAAAATTCACAATATTCACACGAAAAACAAAGAAGTAAAATCGAGGTTGACAAACATCAAACGGAGACTGTATACTATAGGAAGAAGCGAATTCTTAATAGGGTTAAGGATTGTATAGTTTTAAGAAAATCTTTTGTAAGATACATTTTCATTTTATAAGATATAAATGCGTTTGAGTTTTATTTCAAAAGTTAATAACCATTGCAGGTGTGTACATACGTATGAACAATATGAACAATACAAAGGATGAAAAGTGAAGAAAACTCGTTCTATTGCACGCATGGGTATAAAACATGGGCAGGTGGGACTAGTCTACATAGTCTGCATGACAACACGTCTGCCAATGCACTTAGGCGGGACTCAAGAGGCTGTATAACGGCGACGAATCCCAACATCCCGCCGTCAGGGAGAATAGAACATTCAACTTAGAACAATACGAAGTAAGAAAAGCAATATCTAAGCTTAAATTTAACAGAGCTGCTTGACTTGTCGGCTTACCGGTCGAGGTATGAATTCAAAACTGCGCGACTTTGTGGAAAGTATACATTAAGTCGCTTCTCAAATCTGGTCAGAAGAGTGTATGAGAGACCCTCATATCCAAATCGATACTCACAATCTTTCCATTGATGACAGCATTTATAGAGACGAGCTATATGGAGCCATGGCTAGTTTTGGCATCCAGGTCAAGCTCGTCCATTTGTGAAGAATGACGTTGGAAAACGCTCGCTGCTCCGTTACAGCCACTAACGCCTTAATCGAGACCCTTGGTGTCAACAAAATTTTTAGACAAGATAACATGCTTTCATGTGATCTTCTTAACATCATAGATGAAAGACAACTACTAGCGTAGGCCGATTATATTGACATCTGTATGTAATTGGAAGAACTCAGCGGACCGTCGCCGGAACGGTGCGCTCACTCGTATTAAAACGAAAGCACCCAAAATGGGTTTAGCGGTAAATAAAAGCTAAACCAACTAGGGACACACAACATTGACGAATTGCACAACGTTACAGTAGGACAGCTATAACTTTGAGTTAGTAAGACATATTGTCTACCTTGGCTATGCTATCAATTCCACCAATAACACCTCGGTAGAAATAAAACGAAAAATCACTCATAAAATTGTTAAAATTCACTTTTAATTTTTATATTCGTATTTACGAGTATGTCCATTTCTTATCTTGACATACATTGAACTTGCAATTACGTTCAAAGTACGTTTAGTCCCCTCAAAGGTCTATATTTACCGGGTATTAACGAACAAATTTGTCCTTAACCTTTAGAAGTAATATCCAACGTTATGGTCATTACCGATTTTCATGATTGTTCCATACACACAATATTTCAAAGCATTTTTCTGTTTACACAAATTCATTCATACTTACCCACGTGACCGCTGAAAGAAGAGGAATACCAGACAGAATCGAATAAATCAAACGAGTAAGTGAGATGAAATTGTTGTTAAAGCTTCTATTGAAAGGGTAGCCGAAATGGGTGGACAGTATATTGTGTGTGCTTTTAGTTCCATCAAAAGAAAAACGTCAAATTTATTCACTTTCGCTCGGTTGGTGAAAGTCGTCAATGTTTTGGTGGCAAGCAAACCAAGTACCTATCAGTGAAAATTTTTTCATTTGAAATTAGTTAAATTAAGTAACTGAAAATTACTCCAAACTAAAATAGTGATAGAAGGTGAGTGTGAGTGTAAGCAGCAACTGAAGTGAAAAAAATTTATGTAACTTGTGTCAAAGGTTATTTGCATTATTCTTGTGAATATTATGGTATTGGAAGTCTCGTCTAATTATGCGTGTAAATATATAAATAAATTGTGAAATCGCGTGGAATAATCGAATCTGATGTTGTATTCTGTGTTAGCAATGACGACATTAATTCGTTTTTCATTATTTTATTGCAGATTTACGAGTACATTCATTCCTCATTCATCATTGGTGGCCTAGAGACTAGAGAGTTAGTTAGAAATGTTTCGCCGTATCATAACGTATTCATTAATTGGTGGTAGCGCTGTCGGTACTGGGTTAAGCCTTCGGGCAAATGACTATGATGTCAACTCACTGGGTATTGTTCGCCTGGGGAGATCTGCCGCAACCGTATTTGATGTTGCGATAACATACAAAAAGGAGTTATACTATCGAGAATGGGATAAGTCATCACCAGAGTATGCGGCAGAAAAGAGTCGTGTTCACAAAATCGCCGCAAAAAAACTCCTCGAACTGATGTGCACAAACAAGGGCGTTTACATTAAGGTTGGACAGCACGTCGGAGCTCTTGATTACTTGCTACCAAAGGAATTTGTACAAACAATGAAGGTTCTACATTCGAATGCACCAACGAATCCAGTTGAAGATTTATACAAAGTAATTAAACAGGACCTTAAATGCCATCCAAATGAGATATTTGAATCTTTTGATCCTGAGCCTCTTGGGACAGCATCACTAGCACAAGTACACAAGGCCAAACTAAAGACTGGTGAAATAGTAGCAGTTAAGGTGCAACATCCATATGTCAAGGGAAACTCTATTGTGGACATGAAAACAATGGAAGTATTAGTGAATATTATGGCCAGAATTTTTCCCGATTTTAAAATACACTGGCTTGTGGAAGAGTCGAAGAAAAATCTCCCAATTGAATTGGACTTTATTAACGAAGGTCATAATGCAGAAAAGGTGGCACAACAGTTTAAGACGTACAGTTGGTTAAAAGTACCAAAGATCTACTGGGATTTTTCAACCTCTCGTGTTTTAGTCATGGAGTACTTAGATGGTGGACAAGTAACAGACTTAAGTTATATCACAGCTAACAATATCGACCGATTTGCTATAGCTAATAAAATTGGCCAGCTTTACGCAGACATGATTTTCACCACTGGCTTTGTGCATAGTGATCCACATCCGGGGAATATTCGAGTTAAAAAAAATAACAACGGAAAAGTTGATATTATTCTGCTGGACCATGGACTTTATGCCAATCTAACTAACAAGTTTCGCTATGAGTACTCCAATCTGTGGTTGAGTATATTAAAAGTAGATAGAGTAGGAATGCGGCAACATAGTATGAATCTTGGTATAAAAGGGGACTTATATGGGCTTTTTGCTTGTATGGTCACTGGTCGACCATGGGAAACAGTGATGCAGGGAATAAATAGAATAAAATACACCAAACAAGAGGTAAATATTTTTAACTTAATCATACAAAATAATAACAAAACATGATTTTGTTTTTCTATTTTGTCTTTTTAGAAGGACTTGTTGCAACAAAATACCTCGCTTGTGCTTTCTTCTATTTCGGATGTTCTTCAACAAGTCGACAGACAAATGCTTCTTATCCTAAAAACCAATGACTTGATACGAGGCATTGAAGCAACACTACAAACCCAGAATCGCATGACTGCATTCTGGATTATGTCAAAGTGTTGTGTACGTTCCACTTTTGCTGAGCAGAGACGCATTAAAACTAGTCATAGTTCTAAGTTAGGTATTTACTTTAAAGAGCGGTGGGCGATTTTTAAATTAAACATTTACTATTTATATTTGGGGTTAATAAATTTTGGTCTAGTTGCTGCTGTGAAACAATTAATTTAAACTAATTTGATATAATGAAGTTATACGAAATAAAACGTGACGTTTTTTTTCTTTTTTACATCCAGGATACAATTATTTTTATTTGTAATTTCGTATTGAAATTACTTCCGTTTGCATATTTAGTAAAGAAGGTCTGCATTTATCTTTGGAAGTTACCTTTGGAAGTAATGTTCAACATTGAGATCGATACCGTCAAAGTAATATTGATATGCTAAAAAATTCAACATCTGTCCATCAAATTAATAAATACAGTCTTTGTGAATCAACAGAACAAGGACTCCCAAATTAAGAAAAATGCGGTAGCAATAACAGACCTCAAAATGTCTGAAGTCCGTAAATTACTTAATTACCTCATATTTCATAAATGAAGGCAGAATCTCATTAAGAAATTTGAAGATAATTTGTAGTTAGTGTTAAGTAAGTATTATTATTATTATTTATTAACAAAATAGTAAGTAGTAATTTAACAGTTTATAAAGTTTTTTTTTTTTATAAACAATTTTATTTTTTTGAACATTTTTATGTGGTGCTTCATATATTCCTGCAGGTTTTCATAACTCTCACACGTTATTCTTCAGAGAACTTATTAACTTATTTTCTTCTTCGAGTTTCTCTGAGCTTGAGGTGTTGGGATTAGCAGTAAATTCGAGGATGAAAAAGTGAGGGTGGGTGGGCCTTCGGCAGAGATTTCTATTGGACTTCAAAGAAGTTCCCAGGTCAGAAAAGCAAGTCGCCCCAGATGAGTAGTTGTAGATGGACCTGAAAATATATAAAACGCATTAAAACAACATCTGACAAGGTAGAAAAATAAATGTACCTACGGCCGAGGTGCCAAATGTTTTCTTAAGAATTCCGTCTGAGCGGAATACTTCCATTTGTCTCCCCCACTGCTTTACCTGACAGACACGTCATCGAAATGGTCCGGTATAAGTGTCTCGAAGTTTGAACTGTAAATATCAATTTAAAGAGAAACAAAATTTGTTTCTTATTAATACTTCTTCAATGAATTTTTCATATTCTTTTCCATTATGTTTACTTCATAACCATACAATCTGGACATAGATTCCTTATTTTAATTGTATGATCTCATCTTAAAATTCTATTGAAAGTATAAAATTCCTGTGCAGCGCAGCGGTTTAAATAAAATTGTAAGCAATTTTTCCGCTATTGGCTGTGTTTGATTCCCAGGTTATATACCGAAAAACAGAAAAGAAAAATCCTGACCTCACCACTTATGAACAATTGAATTTTTGATCCTCTTACTCATGGAACCAATTTGAGCTTATGATGAAGCGCAGGAGATCATTAACATATATATTCTTCTAGGTGGAATTTTCTTCTCTGAGATAGAGCTGGATATTCTTCCTCCTCGTCCATGCAGCTACTACAGAAATCATTTGTAAAAGCACCAAGCTTTCTTGCATACTTGCCTATAAGGCAGTGTCCAGTGATGACACCTATAATGGCGCTGAAATGTTTCCTATTTAGAAGAATCAGACTCTTAGAGCGATTCAGATCCAGCTCTGGCCGTCTACCAGACAATAGCACTATATGTGAATATCGGTCTTAAGACCGCTATCTATAGTCAGTGGGTTATTCGAGGTTGAAGGCGCTATTTGTTACCAACGGCTATTTTGTAAGAGAATAAAGCCACTGTAGCTTTCTTAATTCTTTCTTGAATGTAAGGTTTCCAGTTTAGTTTCCTGTCAAAAATGAGACCCAGCTATTTTGCTGTATCGGAAAAAAATAAATTGGTACTGTTTACTGAGGAAGGGTCTATAGTTAGAATTTTATATTTCCTGGAAAAGGGGACAAGATCAGTTTTATAGGGGTTAACTCCCAATCCACATCGATCCGCCCAACGGGTTATTCTGTCAAGATTAAGCTGAACGAGTTCTTTGATGGTTTTAAGATGCTTACTTGAGACGGCTTTAGCAACGTCATCCGGATAGGCAATCACCCTGCTACCTCACGCTTCCAGGTATTTCAGCAGTTCATTAACCACTGAGTTCCAGAGAAGGGGAGAAAGGACACCACTTTGCGGCGTGCCTGTGCTGACACATCTTTTAGCAGAAGTCCCATCATCCTGCTATTTAGCATAAGACTGATCAGCTCTCCAAGTAAGTCGTCTACCTTCAGATGTGGCAGCGTAGTCGTGATTGCGGATTTGTTGACGTATTTAAGGCGCCTTCTATGTCCAGGAAAGCAACAATTGTGTACTCTCTATATTTTAGGGATCGTTAGATGTGGTTAGTTAGCAAATTCAGAGCCGTTTCCTTTACAGTAGGTATGTTGAGCCGTTGACAAGTCTTGGATCAATTTGAGCTCGAATGTGGATAACAATCAAGCGTTCTAGAGTTTTCAGAAGGAAAGATGATAGACTTGTAGGTCTGAGGCCTTTTGGAACATGAGAGCATTCTCTAGCGTGAGCAAGAAAATATCTGAGGACCTCTTTAGCTCGGCGGGTATCATACCTTCCGGACTAGCAGACTTGTATGGCTTAAAGCTATGGAGCGCCCAAAGCAGTTTGTCTCTTGTAATCAGAACATGAATTTTTTATCACGGTTGCGATAGTCCTGTTTTGGTTACTACTGGCCGCGAATAAGGAGCTACCTGGAAATTTGGTGTCCAGTAGCAAGTTGAGTGATTCATCACTTGAGGTTGTCCACAAGCCATCGGATTTTTTTCAAACAACTAGGCGTCATAGGATTTGTATAGAGAAGAGAAAAGAATAGAGAGTCTCAGAGGTTTCTGTGATTTTGTCACAGAATGATTTCCAGAATTGTCGCTTTGCTTCCCTCAGTTCTTTTTTATATATTTTGAGGGATTCTTTGTATGAGTCCCAGTCAGTCACTTTTCTTGTGCTTTTTGCAAGGTTGAACGATGTCCATCATTGCGGCTTTTTCTTGAATTTAGGTTGAATCAGAGGACAGCAAGTAGCCAAAGCTTGATTGAGCCAGGGTGCATTGCTTAATTTTCATGTCAAGCTCATTGGTGTTACGCGGGGGCTCTTGAGAGTTCAGAGGTAGCATCACTCAGTACCTGTGGTCTGAAAAAGAGTGTTCAGATGATACCATCCAGTTCGTTAGTATTTGAGTGATGTTGTCTGAGACAAAAGTGATATCAAGCACTTCCTGCTAGGTTCTTGTTATAAAAATGGGCTCATTGCCAATTTTGCAAACAATGAGGTTAGTACTTAAAGTATAGCTAATCAAAAAAAAAAAAAAAAAAAAGACTCACCTCTATCGTTAATGTCGGTACTGTCCCATACCGTATGATGAGCGTTAGCGTCGCACCCGCTAATGAGACCAGCTTTTTGCCTTCCAGCTCCCAGTGCCCTTTGTAGGTTATCACCAGGGAGAGAGCCCAGATGATCGTGGCCAAGATACGCCAATGCCAGCCAGCCGGATATTTTGGCAGTCTCTAGCCTGGCAACTGTTAAGTCGGGGTGACTGAAGTTAGAGGTAAAAATGCATTAAGACTACGTTTTACTAGCATAAGGTACAAGTTCTAATCTTACCTTTGTCTCTTGTATAGAGTGGAGCGCATAAAGGTGTCCCAAGGCCAAGAACCACGCCTTTCGGGATCCATGTATCCTGGATTAGGATGATGTCTTCTACGTTTTTGGAAAGACGCAGAATAAGTGCGGCCGAAGCCTTTTTTGAGTGGTGGAGATTAATCTGGAGAAACCGTATCACTGCTAAAATTTCTCAGAATGACCTCCACTACAGTGTTGTTCGAGTCCTCCGATTCTAAACATGAGTCAACGAGCTTATCTTCTTTCTCTGATTGTGTAGGATCTCTTTTTATTCGTCATCCATTTTCATTTCAGACAGAGTTTCAGAACAGGAGGCCGACGGCTTAATAGTCACCTCGGATGAATTGGAGTCGTCGCAATACACCTAAGGGTCTATAAAAAGGATGAGCTTGATGCTGATAAGCAACCTCCTCCTCCTTAAACCGAACTCTAAATATAGACTTAGATCTGGGACCGTCGATATCCTTTCCAGAAATGGACCTTACTCAGCGCCTACAATTCGAGAAGTTCGATGCTCAGGTAGAGGCCGGTAAAGAACTTGATTGAAGAAACAAGGTCTTGGTCAACACCTGACTGTTATTCTTCTATAATACTTTTATAATGCAACATATTTCTCCTTCGTATCTTAATTGCTATTGCACCTTTTGCTGACCTCAAAACTATTCAACTGTCCACTCTATTTTAGTGAAGCCAAGATTTTATTGATGTTTTTCAATTATTATTTTTTTTTTTTTTCGGCCTTGTGCCTACATTACTTTCCGACTACCTGAGTCAAAATAATCTGATTTGCTCAGCTGAAATTTTTTCCGCTAGCGACTGTGGACACTTTCTTAAATACGCCCACTTATTAGATCACATACCACATCAGAGAATATTGACCTTTCAATTTAGGTTATTTATTAGTTATACCAACCGAATCTTGTTTTAATCAATTGAAACAGCGTGTGTATATATGTATGTTTATTGAGACTTTTGATTAAAAACTATTCCGTTTACTACTATAAATACATTAATATTTCTTGTTATGATAAGTAAATAACTAGAGGCTTTAACGTATGGCCATCTTGTTCCTTTACAGTTTTGTCACAATAATGCGAGTGCAAACATGGCTTATATTTAAGATGAAAATAAAAGTTCTTGCTCCCGGAACTGAGCTACAATTTCTTTCGACGAAATGTCTGATTTTGTCTTAACCTAAAATAAATAGTTAAAACTAACTGTATATACATACTAGAACGAGAGACACACAGTGTCTCTAGTTACAATGTGAATCGATGATTTCTACTTCTCGTTGTCTCTTTCCACTTTTTCTCATTTCTCATGACAGTTTGCGCTAAAACGATTGTTTGAGGAGCTTAATTTTCATTTAATATACGATATATGAATGTATTTCTGTAGTTGTTTTTTGTTGTTGTTAAGAGTGATTTGATTTTATATGGTAAACTTAAACGAGAGCCCCATGAGGGGTTAGAATGATTACATGAAAAGCAATTGTCAGTTTATAATATTAAAAAAAAATTGATAATTATTGATTATTGAATTGATAATTTTGATAAACATTAAAAGTTACAATGCCTTTGAGATTGAAAATTAATTATAGTTGATAGATTTAATTTTGTTTAGCGGTTTTAGGACTTACTATAGTATGTAGGATAATTAAATAATAATAAATTGTTTAAAGGAAGTTTTGCCCACCAAAATACTTAAATTGAAAAGTGGCATAGGTTATACGAGTTTGTTCAGGGATTTAAGTCTTTAGGTGTTGAATTTATTCTTGTATATATGTATGTATATCTATATAAACGAGTATTCTTGTGTTATTTTTAGAAAAGTAATTTTTTTTTATTTATTTATTAGTTTTTGTTTTAGCTTCGGTTCTGGCCAGGAATTTTTTGAAAATAAAAATTGATAGGCCCATCGGAAGCTACTCAAGTATTGTCAGATGTTACCATATACCAATAGGAGATAGGTAGGGGGAGCCAGACCAAGGAGTATTGCATTGTTCATCATTTTATCTACATGTTATCCTTTTCATAAGGACTAATGTGTATTTGGCTTCTGTATAGATAAAGTGATTGGAATACTTTCTGTTGGATTTTTCAAATTTTTTGCTCATACATTTGCGAAAATACTCCAGTCTTTTATGTTGTAGATTCATTTATGCTCATTAGATCCATTCATTTTTTTAACAAAGTTTTGGAGCTTCTGGAAGAGTTCATCAATTCCGATGCCAAAAAGGTCGTTTGCCATATCCAAGAACTGCCCCATATAGTTCTGAATTTTGCCTTGAATAAAACTGTTGTTGCTTGCCTTTATGACGGCTCATCTGTTTCCGCTAGATGAATAAAAATGGTTAGCGTAGGAAATGCTAGGGTATATCTTTGGGCTATTGCTAAAATTTCTACGGAGCAGGCTGAAAAGTCCGTTTGATAGCTGTCGGACGATTAGTTCTGGAGATATAGCGTTGTGAGTGCAGCAACTTCTGTTATTGTGAAAAAAAAATGGATTCCAAACAATTTCGTGTGTTGATTTATCATTGCTTCAATCACAAGTGGATTGAAAAATTTAAAAGTGGTCATACAAGCACCGAAGATGATGCACGCAGTGGACGTCCAATAGAGGCTGTTTCAGATGAAAACATCAAAAAATTCCACAAAATGTGGGATATATCATACACGAATATTTGGACATGCGAAAGATTTCTTCAAAGTGGGTGCCGCGTTTGCTCACACTCGGTATGTGACAATGGATGAAACTTGGCTCCATCACTTCACACCAGAGTCAAGTCGGCAGTCAGCTGAGTGGCAAGCAGGCGACGAACCTCGTCCAAAATGATCAAGAACTCAACAGTCGGCTGGCAAGTTTATGGCATCCGTATTTTGGGATACACATGGAATAATTTTCATCGACTATCTCCAAAAGGGGCAAACTATCAACAGCGACTATTACATTGCGTTGTTGGAGCGTTTGAAGGACGAAATCGCAGAAAACAGCCGCATTTGAAGAAAAAGAAAGTGCCGGTCCATCAAGACAATGCATCGTGTCACAAGTCGATGAAAACTATGGCAATTCAGCTACGAATTGCTTCCCCACCCACCATATTCTTCAGATTTTTCCCCCAGCGACGATTTCCTGTTCGCAGACCTCAAAAGAATGCTTGCCGGAAAGAGATTTAAGACCGATGAAGAAGTAATCGCCGAAACAGAGGCCTATTTTGAGGCTAAACCGAAATCGTACTAGAAAACTGGCATCGAAAGATTGAAAAATCGTTTCAATCAGTGTATCGCCCTCGTAGGCAACTATATTGATAAATAAAGTTGAAGTTTGCAAAAATTTTGTGTTTTACTACAAAACGGACTTTTCAGCATATGTGTTAGTCTTCCTGTTCTTAGCTTCAATTAGTTTTTTTTATTCCGGCCTCGGTGTATTTTTGAAAGTCTGGGTAACCTTGCCAGTTTGCTTGCTTTTCGCCGTCACAGTTGGTACATTGAGCTTCAGAGGTTTCTGACATTTTGTTTTTGCATTGACCCGGTGTAAGGCCATTCCAGCATTTTACACATCTGAATTTATTGGCACAGTTTTTCGCTAGATGTTCCAAACTTTGGCATTTTTTATATTATCGAACATTTCCATTACCTCTGGGGTTTTCCCATTTCACTTTTGCATTTAAAACGAATTTGATGTTAGTAATTTCTCTAACCAGCTTGTCAGGTGAAAGTTTAATTAAGGAAATATCATAATCAATCTCCGGTTTTTTTTTTGAGTTGGCAGTTACGAATTTCACTACTTTGTCCACTAACCCTGGGATAATAATATTTAGTTTTTCCTGCACCTCTTCAGCCCCGAAATTGGGGGCAAAACTTACTCTTTAGATTATACTGGCTGGATCTGTCTCCTTGCTGTTATCGTTTTATAGGAGCTGGTTTTGTATTCTCTTGATGTGGTGTTGAAGATTTTTGCATTTCTGGTGGTTACGTTGGAATTGTTGACTTCTTTTTCGGTTAACGAAGGAACTGTTTTCAATATATGTGGCTTCTGATGTGGGGCTCTTGATATGATTTCAGAACTATTTTTTGATTCTAGCAGGGACTATTCCCCAAGAATTGCGGATTGATATACCGAATTTCTAGGTTCGACGGTTGGAGTGATTTAACGAATTTCATTCCGTTACTCTTCACCGTTTGCCAGTCAAGAAATTCATTAGAGAATTCAACGGATTTTTTTTCTATTTTCAATTTATTTATTAATATGTTTTTTTTTATAATTTATTAAAGTCTTTCTTGTCTACACGTCCAATCGCATAAGAGCAAAGTTGCGAATCTGAACTGAAACAGCTTCGATATATACCATACATGTGTATACTCCAAATCACAAATGTAATGCAATAAACATTTGACAGTTGTGACATATGCCCACGTTCGATACTCGAAGTATAGTTTTGCTGCCATTTTATTATATAAAGTGGTGGTGCTTCGTTTCTAATTATTATTATTATTATTTTTTTCACCTTGACAAGTCATATCATTTTTATTATCGCTTGCGCTACATCAAAACCAGAATGTCTGCATTCCTCAAAGCCTCCAAAGTAAGTATTATTTGTGATATTCAACTTACCAACTGTTGCTCATAATCAAATCGTTTTGAAGGTAATTGCAAAGCAAACTCGCAATTTTAGCTCAAAGATTAACGATGTAGTTATAGTTTCTGCAGCAAGAACTCCAATTGGTAGTTTCCAAAGTTCGCTTGCTCCTCTTTCAGCTACACAATTGGGCGCCACCGCAATCGAAGCTGCAATTCAGCGTTCTGGAATCTCAAAAGAAGATGTTAACGAAGTGTATATGGGAAATGTGGTATCAGCCGGTTTAGGACAGGCTCCTGCGCGGCAAGCAGCTATCTTTGCTGGACTTCCGAAAAACGTTTGTTGCACAACAGTGAACAAAGTCTGCTCCTCAGGAATGAAATCTATCATGATTGCATCTCAAAGTCTCATGTTGGGTCAAGCTGAAGTGATTGTTGCTGGTGGTATGGAGTCGATGTCGAATGTTCCATATTATTTGAAACGAGGTGCTACACCATATGGTGGAGTTAATCTTATCGATGGTATAGTTTTTGACGGTCTGTTTGATGTGTACAACAAATTCCACATGGGTAATTGCGCCGAAAATACAGCAAAAAAAATGGGAATTTCTCGTAAAGATCAAGATGGTTTTGCCATACAGTCTTATCAGCGATCGGCGAAGGCATGGGCCGATAAAGTGTTCGATGCTCAGATAGCACCAGTAAAAATTCAGCAAAAAAAGAAAGGAGAAATTATTGTAGCCGAGGACGAAGAATTTAAAAGAGTGAACTTTGACAAATTCGGGCAGTTATCAACTGTTTTCCAAAAGGAAAATGGAACGGTTACCGCGGGAAATACGTCTACTCTAAACGATGGTGGTGCAGCATTGGTACTCACGACTGGTGAAGCCGCAGAGCGTTTTAAACTTAAGCCACTAGCTCGCATTGTGGATTTCCAAGATGCCGAAACTGATCCAATTGATTTCCCTATAGCTCCAGCTCTGGCTATTCCTAAGCTCTTACAAAAAACTGGTATACACAAGAATGAGATTGCCATGTGGGAAATCAATGAAGCATTCTCTTTAGTGGTGGTAGCTAATATCCAAAAGTTAGACATCGATCCAGCCAAAGTTAATGTACACGGAGGTTCTGTTTCTCTTGGTCATCCAATTGGTATGTCAGGAGCTAGACTAGTCACTCATTTGTCCCACTCCCTTAAAGCTGGAGAATACGGATGTGCTTCTATCTGTAACGGAGGTGGTGGAGCTTCATCAATTTTAATTCAGAAATTGTAAGGAAATTTTTTAAACTGAAAATATTTGCTGTGCCCTTATCCAGAATTTGCATTTATAGATATTTACATATTTGTTTTTAAAATTTATATTTATTTGTTAAAACAATAAAAGTGAACATACATCTATTTTTCAAACACCAATGTATTTTTGTGGCTGAAATATTTTGCTTTTCAGGGCAAACGATATTCCCAAGGGCCAAAGCTTTCCTACTATAACGTTATATACGAAAGACCCATGTCCTTTATGTGACGAGTTGATGTATGAACTGGTGGCAAATTTTCAAGGGGAATATGAGCTAGAGAAGGTATATATAACAGATAAGGATAATCTACGTTTCTTACGGCTATATAGGTATGATATACCAGTTGTTTTTTTAAATGGCCAGTATTTATGTAAACATAAGTTAAATCATGAACTTTTACGTGAGAAGTTGGATGAATATAAGAAAAAATAAAATTGTTGACATATTAAGTAAAACTTTGATATGGAGGTCATAAATGCCAAACGTCGTGTTGGCAGTGAGCTAAACAAATAAATAGCACGACTGGCAGTCCAAAAATACTCGGTCATATACCGAATATAAAAGATTTTAGAGAGTTGAATGTTCGAAATAGTAAACTTGAAATGAGGCACCAGAAAAATTGAAAGAGAGAACTACCTTCTCTTAAAGCTTAGCGATTTGAAAGGGAGAGTTTGGAGAAATAAAAATTAAGCGAAGAACTAAGAGCGTGGATCAATAAATGTTCATGTTAGTTTTTCACTTTTTGTTATTTTTCAACTCCTTTTACACTTTTGTCGACGTTTCTGACATTTTTTTTAAACCATCCAAAAAATATGATTTGTCAATCTCTTTAAAATATCCTTCTGACTCGCCGATGATCTTTCTTGAGCTGATTTTTTTTTAATGCGAAAATTTAAAGAAAAAATATATTAATACTTCGAGATTTTCGGAGCCCAGATCTAAAGGGCGAAATAAACTTAAATATACATATACCAACCTCAACGAGACTATGGGCATCAAACCTGGATCTCTAGATTACGGATTATGAGGGTAACTTTTCCAGCGTGAAAAAAAAACAAAGAACGCCTTGCACATGAAATGTGATGATGATCCTTAACAGGCCATGTGATACCAAATCACTCGGCTAGACTGCTATAAAGCAAATAGCACTGAAATCCAAGAAGTCCAAAGGGGCTGACACAAAACTGATGAAAAACATATACTACGACAATTGCTACAAAAATGGAAGAAGGAAGTCTTAGCAACTGCGGGGCGTAATCTTTTTATATTTTCTAAAAACTTCTAAAATTTTTTTTATCAAATTATTCCAAGAGAACTGTCTAAAATCCGTTCGCTTCATTTTAGCAAATTTTCTTTCTGAGAGAGAAAAATTCCCACTTCCCCGAACTTAGCAGTTTCACATTTTTTTTCCAGCTATTCCACAATGTTTGAATATATATTTTGTTTCATTTTAGCCTTCTCTAATCCTGTTCTGCAGTTTAAATTGAAAAGTATCCCTGGATTCTATAAACAACAAACAAATTCGCATAAAGATGTCACTGTACTCGACAACATCCGATACCATACTCACACATTCAAACCCTCGACAGCTGTCACATCGGAACGGTTGACTGCAAGTGTTTTGTTTGAGCGTTTTCCAACATTGGTTGTGCGCTGGACAATTTGAACATAGTGTTGTATGTGTCGCGAGTGCGTGTTTTATTTTATTTAATTTCTTTCCGTTGAGAAAAAGTCAAAATTATTTCGTCACTGAGAAATGTAATTGAATAATCAAAAGTTCATAGAAGTTTAACTCAATTAAATCGAACAACGAAACAAAACCTCCCCGCACGAAGAAATCCTTCTCTTTTTCGGACCATTTCCTTTGTTCTACTGCGCTGCTGAGCTGTATCCCCATCAGGGCTGGGATGCACAAGAAATAAAAATAAAAGAAGTGTTCCTTGCCTTCGACGACGACAAAAAAACTAGGAAACATTTATTTTAATGGAAACTTGTTGAAGAGGTTGCAATGATTAGTGCGTTAATTTCCCGTTTGATCATGTAAGTACATTTTATTTCGTTTTCCGTTCCTGTTGTAGGATTAACTCATTTATAGTTTTTTCAAGGGAAATATCGATTTTGAGATTGCTTTTTACTAGTCCCCTTTCTTCTTACTTTCAATTGCAAATGTCCATACATAAGTACAAGTATATGAAAGGCTTTAAGAAATTTGCAATGCCAGGATAAATGTATCAGACATACACGTACATATGTGCGTACTTGTACTGTTTGATTAGTTAAAAGATCCGCCAAGTCAACGGTATTAATTAGAGTTGAAAATTTGAACAAATTTGTACAGCAACATTACGGGGAAAGAAAGTAAAGAAAACAGCAAAAGAAACAAATTGGAATGATTCTTTGTTTTATTTAGATGTTGCCTACGACATGAGAGGCAACATCTAATACTCGTATATAAAGACAATTAAATTGGATTTATACTAAATTGCGTGACAAATGCCGTACTATCTATTATTGTGTGCATGCGATAGTGCCAACACTTGTGGGTCATTCATTGTATATAGAATTCGATGTCTATAGGTAGGCTCGAGTACAGTCAATACAACTAGCTAAGTTGGTCTGTCTCATGTCGATTCCTTATTTGGAATGTTGACGGCCTGGCGAAAGATTATTTACAGATCGCGCTGTGCGCTAAGTGACGATACACGAGTATGGGATATTGACCGTGAATCATAGTTTGGCTAGGAGGTAAACACACATAGTTGCCTCATTTTTCTTTTGTCAAAAATTAAATATTCAGAAAAAGAAAAAGAAAAAAAAAAAAAAATGTCAACTGAAGAACCATAAACATGATCGTTTGTGTGTCTAAAAAAGATTTCCGCTTGGATTGAGTGCAATAAACGGTATTAATTTATTTGGATTTCTATTAGTCTGGGTGAAGTAGAAATAGTAGGATTTCTGTTCTATCGCAGGTCGCGTTTGGTAGGTTTGTTACTAGTTAAAATGTGCAATTCAATGAAAGCAACATTGGCATAGAATCTTTGTATTCGTTTGTGTTTGTTTCAATCCTAAATATAGCTAACCAATCAACCTCTAAAAGAGGTGTTTTACACAATCAGTTTGTGTTAACTTTAAAAGCTACGTCCTTTCTAGGAATTCAACGGAATTCATGTTCTCATTTCGCCCCGCCCATTTTAAAACAAATGTTCAAATATATTTCAAATGTTTTTTCCATAAACAAAGACACCCACAATGAAAAAAGATATAAGTTTGATTTTCTTGTATCAAATGGTGCCAGCCTGGTGATCCCTCATACATCCCTTTCAGTAGGTTCCTATGTACTTATGATATGTATTTATGGATTTTTTGTAGCGGCCGTTTGTACTATATATAGCAATTCAAAAACAACGAAACATGAAACGATCAATTCGAATAATTTTTTTCTTTGTCAGAATCCCTGCAAAACAGTGAAAACAAATTTCTGTTTTGTATACATATGTGACGTATGCTACGCGTACGGCGATGGAGATAAAAAAGAAAATTTAATAAAATTCTCGTATTTGTCGTTCGTCAAAATGACTGTTGGTCGAACCTAGAGTATCATCCACAAGCTACAACATCATCACCGAAAGTGAAAAAAGTTTGTTTTGTTTGCAATTTTTTTTTTTCTTTCTGTCTTATGCAAGATATGTCATTTTAGTGATTAGGCCGTCGTAAATTGAAACGAATTTGTAAAAATCGATGTCAACACTCTCATCCAATAATCTCTCATTTAATTATACGTTTTGTCCTCTCGCTGAGAAGAAAAGTTTCCCTGTTCAGTGGAGTAGAGTACACTCATATTCCCTGGCGCTATGAGAATGTTCCTCTTCTCGCACAAAGTCGAGTAGGTGCTATTTTGGGATACAAACGCGTGTCATGACAGCCAGCAGCAACTTACTGAATTTAATTTGGTTCGGAGAAATTTAGTTTTCGGTTAAATTTTAGATGCAACGTTTCTACATGGTTTTGTCTTGATTTAACAAATATAGAACAAAAGTGGAGGAATTTCTTTTAATTTTTAATTCGATGAGAAGGTGTATATAAAAGTTAGGCAATGCCTAGAACTGCCGTGGGTGGAGGGCGGTATCCTTTGGCTATGAAAGGTGTCCGAAATATAGACGAACTGATTTATCAGTATGAGAACGTTCCGCCGACATATCATTATTTGCCTCCTAAAAGAACAGCAGATGTGCAGCATTTCGATCGCTCTTGGTCATCGAAATATCCCGGAAATGAAACGCATTCTCTAAGTTCACTGACTGATTCGGAATTCTGCAGTGACAGTGATGCACCTCAAACAGCACCACCAAATATTATACTCTTACCGAGCTGCGCAGAACAAAAAGTCATCTACAATCTCTCGTTAGTTGGACGATTTCTTGAAATGTTACAGAGATTACCACTTCCAAGAATGTCCATGACTGCAACAGGAATATGCTTTCTTCTAGCCATATTTATATCTCCAAAACCATGTGCTCAAAGTGTTATTTTTCCTGCTTTCAGATTGACCTTTGGTACTTTATACCCGGCCTATGCATCTTACAAAGCAGTACGAACTAAAAATGTGAAGGAATATGTAAGTTGAAAAGTAGAATAAGACAACTACTCAATTAAAGCAATTGAAATCAATTGCACAATGTGTTGTTGCAATGTGAGCACTTGTGCATTTTGTTAATGCAGTTGGATTCTTGAATATTTTCACTGATGAATTTTTATTTAGGTAAAATGGATGATGTACTGGATTGTATATGCTTTTTTCAATTGTACTGAGACTTTCACTGACATCTTTCTTTCATGGTTTCCATTCTATTATGAAGTGAAGGTAATTATAGTTTTATGGCTACTCTCACCAGCAACTAAAGGTAGCTCAACTTTATATCGGAAATTTGTGCACCCTATGCTAACTCGAAGGGAACAGGTAAGAACAGGTACACAAAAATTTAAGTTATCAAAATTTTGAATATATTTTTATTTGCAGGAAATCGATGAATATTTAAATCAAGCTAAAGAACGCGGTTACTCTGCCGTCATCCAGTTAGGATCTAAAGGAGTGAATTATGCAACCAATGTCATCATGCAGACAGCGCTTAAGGTACAATTTAGGTTTTGATTTCTTTCGTTCCAACTAAAATCTTCTAACGTGCTTTTACATGTTCTATGCGAAAAGGCTAATCATAGCCGTAGCCACACCTAAGATTTTATTATTTACTTGCACATTACTCGCATATCGTATAGTAACGTGTATCATCTACCACATATCACCTATCATCTGTCATCGCCTTTCTTCATTTCACATCTACCATAGTCTACTCTTCTTAATCTGTATTTTTATTTTATTTTTAATTTTAATAAATTATATAATCTTGTCTACACTGTTTTTTTTTTTTTTTTTTTTTTTTTTTTTGTTACTCTTAATATTATTTGCTGCGTTTAACGAATTTGGAAATTATGTTTTTAGATTTTTACACTTCTTTCATTCGAACTCTCTGCTAACATTCACATATTCGTACATGGCTGTAATTTTCGTTGTTTGCTGTTTGCATACCTAACCCGAAAATAATTTTATAATTTTCGCTTAACTACTCGTATGGGAATTTCTTTTTTCTTATTTTTTTTTTTCGTTTTTTCGTTTTTGATTCGACACAGTTCAGAGATTTTTGCTAGTTAGTCAAGTATGGGAGTAAAAATTGAAATGCCCAGTATTTCCTTTTCGTGTAACACAGTGTAACGATGGTGATGGAAGTTGTTTCTTCGCTACGCATTGGTCGCTTTAATAATGACCCAATGACAAATGCTCACCGATTAAGTGTGTCAATGACATAAATCTGCTGGGAAATTATAAAATTGCTAAACAAAGAAAAAAAATGTCTTTATAGAATTTTTTTTAATGTGATGAAAGGATCGTATAATACACAATCATATCAGTTTTATTAATAGTCATATTTCTTTTTTATTGCTTTTCGTTGTTTTGTCTTCGTTTTCTGAGTGCAAACGCAAATGCGTTGACATAAAGGAGGATCATGATGATCTGCTCATATTAATGTTATCTTTTTCCTCGTTTTTAGCTGAGAAAACTTAAAACTAGAGAGGTTTTTTTAATAGGGTTGAGTGATATGTTATAGTTGCAGAAAAGAACTTTAATCGATTAAAGGAAAAAATACTTTAGAAAGCAATATTTCAGCATTTTGCTTATTATTTAACAAATCATTTTATGTTTTTATGTGCGGCTGTGTTTTTACGCGCACACTATTTTAAACTCTTTAAAAACTCGGACCCAAATAAACGTTGGCCCTCACACTTCCAACTAAAACAATTGAGCAAGCAGGAAAGGGTCATAGATAGAATGATATACAGCTGCGAGCAAAAAACTAGCACCCAAGTTATCATTTGTTTCCCGAATAATTAGTTTTTTTTTATTTATTTATTTATTTTTTTTTTAACAAACATTTCTCATTTTTTTTTTTTTTTTTTTTTTTTACTATTATGAATAATTTTAAAGTGGTATTCTCGAGTGACCACCATACACTTAGAGTACTTTTTTCGAGGAACTAAAGGAAGATAAACTATTATTCAATTTTTAATATTGTACTCTGCTCTGTCTTTGGCTAGTCGTACAGTTTCTAAAAGACCCGTCGAGAAATATTACGAATTATTTCGCAGCACCCTCGTAACATTTTGTTGAATGGCCTCCACGTCACTTTGTGAGTTCTCCGATTAGGGAAGAGAAAAAAGTCAACCGGTGTCTGATTCGGCGATTGATCACAAACAATTAACTTTTACCCAAAACAAAATGACGAATGTGCAGGAGCGTTATCGTGAAGTAAGAACTAGTCGACGTATTCAAAAATCGATTCAGTGCAGCCTTATAAAATACTGCGTTAACTGTTTGGCTGGAAGGCACGAATTCGTTGTGACAATACAAAAATCCTCAAATGGTTTACGTGGACGACTGTGTTGTGTAAAAACATACATCCATCAGAGCAAGAAAACTTGCCATCGGTATTTGCTATTAAAAATATACCAACGTAAAACTTATGTTGAAGGCACTAGTTCGGATCGCAGCACCCAGCTATTGCAACTCCACATTGGGTCAAAGACCCTTCCCGCGACTTTGGGATTAAATTACAGCCACCATGAAGCTCCCACAAGGGGGCCTACTTCTTCAAGTAGAGCTCGGACCGAAATTCGGCGATCTCCAGACTCCCATGGTACCGTGTTTTAAGTCCTGGTAGGGACTACCGGTGGCAGGACCACCAACAGGACCTATGACCGGTAGCTTGTAACTGGCCAAATCGTAGCAGCCATTCGTTTACGATAAGACCAGTACATTATTGTCTCCACTTTTTATTATACAACGTCATGGATTGGGCGGGGGACCCTGTGAACAATACAGCAGAAATTGGAAAAAAAAAAAATCAGAATCATCTTCACTTCTGAGTGAGGCGTGAGCTTTAACCGGTCGTCCTTCGTTGGGACTGTACTATTGTGCGGTTTGACGCTTTGTGGAAGGATCGTACTGGAAATACCTCGGCTCCCCTCCCGTAATAAAGTTATTCAAAAAATTGTCGTTCTGATTTCGATTAAATTTTGAATTATTATTTCTCGGCACCTGTTAACGTGGAACAAACTTGGCACAAATCTTTCTTTATTCAAGATTATCGTGTAAGCTGTGAATGCTACCTTCACTAATATTCAGTTATTCAGATTTAAATCGAAAAAAAGGGAGTTACATGCGTTCAACATGCCACTCTTTTGGATCATCTTTCAGCTGTGAATTACATTTATATACCTTGCTGAATGCAATTTGAGTGAAATAAGCATCTGAACTATTCATAACTTCTCTCTAATGAAACATTCAGTTTGAAGCGGTTTAATTTGTAAATTTTGATGTGAAATGCCACCCAGTGTTAGTTTCATTCGCTCCAACATATGTTGCCACTCCAATCCTGAATTCATTTAAGGACAAGATCTTTTCGTCTTCCGTCGATCTGTTAAAAAAAAAATATATATATATATGACGAAGGAAATATCAAGGTACTGCCACATTATTCAATGCAAATACTTTTGGAATTCTGATCAATTCCATATCAAGTCTTTAACATATTCACCATCATTTCAGGGCAAGCGATAGTAGCCGATGTTCTGTTTTTGTTGAGCTTTTCAAAGAATCAAGCCGGGTGGTATTTGTATATTTCCATCTTTGTTTTTTTTTTTGTTTTGTTTTCAATAATCAAGTGCAGAGATTTTTTCTATTGGGATCTTCTGTTTGGTAGGAAGTCAATTTTTTTTTCTACTCTTTTTACAACTGGATAGAATTAAAATAGTTCCCAAAGTAATACATGACGTCCGTTCCTTGCCAAATTTTGCTCATTGACAAGTTGCGCTCTTTTATTTTATTCCGCCGCATCAGACATTGAGCCAGCCAGTGTAAATTTTGAACTGTATCCAGGCTTATTGTCATAGATCCATTATTCATATTTATATGTGAGCTTTATTCGTATATACTGCGGGATTCTTTGATAACTTTTAAGACGACATTGAGGCTCTGAATAGTATTTCTACCATCGGACGAATTTTAAACAACTTATCAAAATTTAGACTTACCCTCGATGTTTATTTGGTGTTGCTTTCAAATAAATGTTCCCAGAAGCCATATAAATAGATTCTTACTCATCAGACGGCTCAAGTAGTCCCAATAACTTGGTAGTTTTTGTATACACATGATCAGATTTGTTTGTTTAAGATACCAACAAATTCATGTTAATATTAAAAAAAAAACGTCTGTCTCTATATTAATATGAATGAAAATAAACAAATATTGGGTATATATTTTAATTCGTGCGTTTTTTTCCCAAAATTTGAACGTTTATTTAAGAAAAACATGTACAATAGTATTATTCAAAGTATTGCCCATCTGAAGCTATGACTTTTTCCCATATTTCTGGCAATTTGTGGATCCCATCCCATTTGTGGCGGGTGGGGTAAGACTATACATCCACCGTTTTCCAAATAGTTCTTAACCGGAATATGTTAACCGGTTAACATGATGGAAAATTATTGCCTCGTGTCTGGTCGCATATTCCGGGCGTTTTTCGGCTACTGCTCTCTTCAAACGGATTAATTGTGTTCGGTAGCGTTGTCCATTGATGGTTTCATCCGGTTTTAGCAGCTCATAATACAGCACACCCACCAAATACAGAGCATTACCTTCGCGCCATGGATATTCGGCTTTGCCGTTGAATTGGCTGTTTAGCCGGGTTTCACATATGATTTTTTGCGCTTGGGGTTGTCGTAATGGATCCATTTTTCATCACCAGCAACAATTCGATGCAAAAAATGACTTCCTTTTGTGGCGTTCCAGCAGCATTTCGGACATGCAAAACCGCCTTTCGACGTCTTTCGGCTTGAGTTCATGTGGAACCCAATTTCCTTGCTTTTGAATATATCCAGCTGCTTTTAAATGTTTTGAAATGGCTGCTTGAGTGACACCCAAAGATTCTGCGAGCTCTTGTGATTGGCAACAATCTTCATAGAGTAATGCTTCCAGTTCTTCATCTTCAAATCGTGCAAACCACTTTTGGCACGTTCGCTCAGCTAGCACATGTTCACCATAAACATCCACCAGTTTTCCTCATATTAAAGTAATGAAGAAGAACTCCCCGCAAAAACACTTTTTCAGGCACAAAGTTTGACATATTTGAGTGAAAAAAAATTATTGTTGTTTACGCTTCAAATGAATGATATATATTGAAATAACGTACAATGACAGTAGCTTTCCAACGCATGTTCCAATGGAATAATACAAGTTACGCCATCTCTTAGCAAACCGCACGAATTATAAATGGTGGTATTGAAGAAGATACTGCTTTTTTTGTCTCACTGCTATTATTTAGCTCGCCATTGTGTTCTGTGTAAAAAATTAAGATCACTTTAACAGCTGATGTAACTACTCTTGGCTCTACTTGGAAATGTTGTTCCACTGTATTTAATCAGTTTTTAGCTACACATATCTGATATTCTTTGGTCGCGTTTTAAATACTCTATCCCCTGGCATTTTCCGAACTAAAGTTCTTCCAGTGGTGTCGGGACGTGCATTATCATTATATAGAGTATTTCTTCTTTAAGACAAGGTAGCATATTCTTTTTACCACATTATTGTCATCGTTGAACACATGATGAAAGAAAATCGACCATGTGGAAAACGATGAAAATATTGTAGAATTTTTTCCAACTCCCCGTAGTAAATTTTGTTTGTATTTTGCATCACAAAAAACTTTCTTCAGCATGTTTTTTTCTTCTTTTTTTTTGGTTCGAGCTCTTAGAATTTTTCCTTTGTTTCACAGAAACAGTTTTGGTTCGAATGTCAAGCGACGGCTAACTCTGCGCTGATAGCAACTCTTGTTTTTTACTATTTCATTCCAAGTTCACTTAACACGTAGGGTAATGGATTTTTTTTCGACCTGAATTGTATCTATTTGAAACAGTCTTTCAATTACTTCTCGTATACAAGTTGTGATAAAAGATAATTGATCTGCGATCCAATCGAAAAATCGTCAATCCTGATCTATCTACTCGTATATTTGATTTACCTATCATAAAATTATTGTGTCAACAGATTTCCTTCTCATTTTATTACATCTTAATCTAAGATCGGTGTTCCGAATGAAATGAATAAACAGACAGAGCCAATTGTCTGTACACAGCAGCATCAGTGTTATTAGCACATAGTAGAAGTCATCTTATTATACATATTACACAGATGTGCAATTTTGTTTTTATTTACGTTTTATTTAAGCATAGTTGATTAAGTTGAAGAAATTAATTAATTTAATAGAACATTAATTGTGGTCATATTATGCATACAATTAATTTTTTTTTTAAATATTAAAATATATAAGAATTGAGGTCGTGACTTCATACAGTTTTTCTGATTGCCTTTTTTTTTTAAAAAAATAACAAATAAATAATGCATTTTTTTCTGTTTTAAACAAAAGCTGTTTTAAATCCACATTTTTCACATGGTAGATGGGGCTAATATAGAATAAGTATACCTTTTTTCAGCACTCCATGGTATCTGTTGTATTTGAGTTAAACTAAATTATCATTTTACTACTCAATCTACTCAGAATCCTTAAGATTACGTTTTTGTAGAGTATACTTATTAAAGAGAGATTTGCAAAAAAACTGAGTAGTCAGCAGTAAAAAAAAAAAAAAAAAAAAAAAAAAATGGCGAAATCTCACCATTTTTACGTCTTGTTCACCAAACAGTGTCCCGTGTTACAAAATATGTGAATGCAAGCAGAAAGTTCGTCCACACTAGTTATTATATGTATTGCATGTCTCATGCTACCTGTCCACCCACAATTTCATTATTGTAAATCCATCAGAATGTTTTCTATTTTTGTTCTTTCTTTTCTTTTTTATGTTATTTTGGTTTGATTTTTGCCGAAAAAATTAACCATCATCAACTTGATAAATGTACATACTTGAACACTTGTACACATTGGATCAACCCTCTTATAGACATTTCACTATAACAGCTTTAATCCTAGCGGCGACAACCGAAGAGCACTCGTTTCCAGCCAATCGGATAATTCAATATCAATTAGAGCTCGAAATAACGATGTAATCGATGGATCCGACGTTCCACCAGATGTTGTAATAAGATCACGATCACTCAATATAGTCAATTACCAGGAAGAATTTTCTGAAGAAGATGAACATTTTGGAATACGTGATGAAGATGAAGAAGAAACTCTAATACCGTGTCAAAATGACGAAGGTGCCGTTAGATGCCGAGAGCCTCCAAAAAGAAAAACTAGAGTCGCAAGAACAAAAATACAAGAGAAGAAAATTTTACAATTGGCGGCATCTGGAAGTAGACTTCCATTACGCGGTCGTCGTAAAATACGTGAATGCACTCCTGATGTCGATGTGGATATCGAGTAAATTGAAGTGAAATAAATTTTGAAACATTCTTTAAAGAACTCCATGAAATAGAAGAAGTAATATCTATTTTGATTTACAAATAGAAACAATCGTCCAAAAAAAAAAAAAAAAAAAAAAAAACAAACATACCATTCATCGCATTTACATATATACATACATGTTAAATACTTGAGTCAGACTCTTCAGAGTGTGTCTTCAATATATGAACTGCACGCCTATCTCAGGTCTGCCTACATTGTCATGTAGTTCTTTACAAAATAAACACATCAATTGCAGTCAATTTGCAGAATTAGTAGATAGTAGAATTTATACATTTTTATTTGTTAGAACAGAGATGTTAGTGATTCGATTTAAGAAACACGAGCTAAATGCCAATAGTTCCGTAATTATTTAAATTTTTCACAAATGTTCGAATGCTTGTTATAAGTTAGATTTTGTACGTATCAAATAAATACTCGAAATGTAGATATGACATTTTTGTTTTGATTTTTTTGGTCATAATTAAAACAATGTTTCCTAAATTTTTTGTTGCATTAAAAACTAAAGCATGCCCAAAAGCAATTTTTTTCTTCTAACTGACAAATGATACGTTGCTGCTGACTAGAAAAAAAAAAAAAAAACATTAACCACCGTTGACATCATTTGTTGTTGTTGTTGTTGTTTTTTTGTATTTAAACGAATTGACGTTAATTTTTGTAGGGTGGAGGTAATTTGGTACAGACAATTCGACGCAGCTATAGTTTGAGTGATCTGTCAGAACCTGATATTAATCGTACTCAAGATGAGGTAAGTTTTAACAAATTGTTAATTTAACTTTATAATTTTTTTCTTTAATTTCGTTAACAGATTGACGAGGTGACCAGGCCGCAACAAAGAATCCTTCGACCCCGAAATCCAGTTGCTCGTTCTGCCTCAGGAAGTCGTCATTCAACTGGAATGTATTTCTCAGAAGTTGATGTCGCTGCGAAGAGTCCTACTGAATTTACAAGGTATAAATTGTATACAGCAAAGTCTGTGGTGTTTTCAAGACAACTTTTTTTTAATTATTATTTGATTCTAAAGGATTCGTGAGGTTTGATTTATAATGTAAAATAAAACACATAAATTTGAAAGCGAATTTAAAAATTTTATGATCAGTTAAAAGAACAATTCATGGCATTTAATTTTTGAAAATGATATCATGTAAATGTTGGCCATGACTACGCCTGAGTTGGTCCATTCGGAAGGTCCAATTTTGGGCGACTCGTTCGAGCATAGCGACTGGTATCTCGCGGATAATACGAGTAATGTTGGCTTCCAAAGCGTCAATAGTAGCTGGCTTATTTCTGAATTCCTGGAACTTTACATATTTTTACAGGATCTGTCAAAAAAAGCCTATTGAAAATCAAACCTCACTATGAATCACCCGTTACATCTCACTTCATGAAAGTCGATATTTCGTGCGGCTCCTTATACATAAGATATTTAAGATATTTAACAGTCGAAGATTGAATTAAAACAAATTATCCAAAAGAGAATATCTTATAATAAAGAGTTTTCCCATAAGAAATTATTTTTGTCTAACCAGAAATCGTAAATATTTTAAAATTACATTTGATTTTCAATCGATAGAAGAAGGGTTTCTATTAATAATGAAGAAGAATACTAGCCAAATTAACATGGCCCCCACGATAATTTCGCTTATTTTCGAACCTTTTTCACTGATCTCTGTGGCTAATTTTTATCATTATTTTATAAAATAGCAGTTTTTTCTGTGAATGTGTAAACCGCAACAGGGTTTTGTTGGAAATAAACATCGCCCACATCCATACCATCAAGTTTCGACTGTAAATATTAACTTATCACGGTTCAAAAGCGCAATTCATTCACAGTAACACTTACACTGACCTTATTTCCAAAGAAATAAGATTCCGAAATAAGATTCAATAAAGCCCTTTTTCAGCTTTCGATTTTACAGGGTATTTCCCCTTTAGATAATGTTTACGTAACCTTTCTCCACAAAAACTTCCAAAGAGACGAAATCTTAAATCATAAGTCCATCGCGAAACTGCCCGCCACACCAAAGATCTGCGAGAGCATTATTCTTCACTTAATATTTTTTTTAATTGCAATTGCATCCCTTCAAAAAGACCACCATGGATCTACTATGCGTTTTATATTTACATTCTGAACAATAATGTAATCATATCGGTTATTACTCTGCGCTTTTTCTTAACTCTTTTTCGCCGGTCTTTATGCTGCCAGGATTGCAAATTTTAATTGAGTGCCGATCTTTTACTATCATACAATAAAATATTTGAGTAGTTTTCCTGTATTGTTTAATTTGAAATTCGCCCTTCATCTTTTCATCTTTAACTTCTAATCTTTCGTCTTGACTACGTATTAAATTAGAATTAGAGTTTAATTTTAAAATAAATGAGTATCCAAATGTAATTTGTTTTTTTAAATTTTGAAAATTTTCCCTCTCTTTAGTTTTAATATTCGCTCATCAGAGGATATAAGCTCAGGATATTCGAGTGCAGAACCTATGTCTGCAACATTAAGTCGTACTTCATCGATGACAAATGCGAATAGAGCTCGTTTAAAGGCAAAAAAGGCTGAAGTAAGTATACCAAAGTATTACACACATCAATTCATTTCTTTAAATTTTATTCTTATCACAAAATAAGGAGAAATGCATAAATTATGGACATAGGATTCCTCAAAGTATGGTTGGCTATTATTTTTCAGAACCATTTACTTCACCAGAATTAAACCGCGATGCATACGAAAATTGGAAAGATGATATTTATTTTGAAAACAAACAATTTTTTCAAGACAAATACCAAACAGATGCAGAGCAGCATATAAAGTCAACTTCAAGTACCTATAAAGAAGATATCACTGAGAATCCACCTTTCCTAGATTCCGATGAATTAAAATCAAAATACGAACTCTTTGTAAAATGGCTTGAGGACTCCAAAATTTCGCAGAAAATTCAAGCCAGTATATCTTCTGAATCTGAAGACGAGTTTGAAGATACTTTGCCTGTAGAAGATGAAAAACTAATAGAAGCCGGATCCAACCAATTGAAAATTGAAGAAGTTATACCCACATTTACAATTGCACCAAAAACCCTTAAGGATTCTTTAGAAGAAATTCAAAGTAGCTTTCGATCTGCTATTGATTCACCAATAAAGCCAAAAGAACCATCATATAATTTAGAAAATTTTAAGACGACTAGTTCTACAGCATTTCAAAGTACTGTTCAAAAATCACTTAGTCACAACAAGGGTAAAGCGCCCGCACCACCAAAACCGCAGCCGCAACCCGAAATTTCTGCCTTGACTGCTTCAAGTGTGTCAAAATCTCGAAGTCCTTCTCCAATGTCAGACAAATCAACAAAAATGAGTGGTTTTCTCAAAATGCTTCCATCAATATTTCGTCCCGAATTAAAAGATAAAACAAATTCTTCAAGTCCAGACCGTGATATACCAACAACCATTACCGACGAATTTCATCGTGAAACCCAAATATAAAAAAAAACTTCACTTCAAAAATTAGTAAGAAAAGTCCCATATTGTTTGGTGCATCGTTCTCTGTAAATACTACTGTTGCGCATAGAATTTATTGAAATCATTTCTAACCGGCTTGTTAACACTTTAAACAAGTTCAGCAAGCCATTTGAATGAAATGAATTAAGTCTTTCCAAACATGTTTTGCTAAATTCATACACACATATCTTCACATCGAGCTTTTGGGAAACACAGCATTCATTACCCTTTTTAATTTAGCTAAGGCCAGTTCCAATACATGATGAGTTTTGATTTGCACAGTGCCGCTGTTTTATCCTATTACGTACATACTACTTTAGAGAACTAAATAAATGTAAATTCAACGGAACCCTTAAAGAAAAGAAAAGTCGTGGTTTCGTGTTTTTATGAAGTTTAAACTAAATAACACTTGTTTTTTTTTTTTTACTTTACCGTGATAGTGAATACGATGGCTTTGGCAACAATTTAGTTGTTCGCAGAAAAATATATCATTCGTTTCGTTCTTATTTAGTTCATAAACCTGCGTGGTGTATGCTCTTTGATAAGCACAGATTAGCTGCATACATTTTATCTTCTGTGCCTGATTTGATTTCTTTTTTTTTTTTTGAGCTGCGTGGGAAAAGAAACAAATTTTGATAAAGCATTTTTTTTTTTTTTTTTGTCAATCCATTTGGAGCTCCTCCAACCATTTTTGAAGACGTTTCTCATTTGAAAATCTAACACTTCTTGCCTATTTTGTCGTACTAACAGAACAATTGTTGTGATTCATTATTCGTAAATGCTTTCACTTAAGAATTAAAGATTCGTAAGTTTGTGTATGGATTTAAATTTTTTGAAGCCTTATTGGCGTTTTTTGTGTTCTTTTATTTTTGTCCTTATATTTTTGTCTCGAAAAGAGTTTTGTTGAATATAGTGTTGCCTTCTTTCATTTTAGGAAAAATCGATGTCAGCCAGTTGTACAACTCTACCTCGAAGCAAAAAATCTGAAAAAGCAGTAAAATCTCGAATGGCAAGATCTGAAAAATAGAAGAATGGCAGAATTAAAAAATAACAAAAGAATATATATATATTCATATATTTATAAGAATGGCACTTTGAAGGAGACTTAACAACTTATTGTAGAAAAAGAAATGAAACGTTATTCATATTAATGTGTTAAGGTTCCAACATTTTTTCCCTGAATTAGACATATTGACGAGACTTGGTAGACTGGCTGGAATATAATTTGTTTTTGTTTAATTTTTGCAAGATCTCTATAAAGAAAAAAAAAAAAAAAACATGTTTGAGGGGATTACGAGATAGTTTTTTTTTTTGATGCTCTACGCTGTAGCAATAACCATTAGTCTAAGAGCTGGCAACCAGACTAACGTTATGTCAATAAGCTTCACGTTGAATGAGGATATATGTACAACTAGACATGCCAAATATATAATAAAATGGGGCTTAAAATTGTCTGGTGTTGATTTTTTCGCTTTATATGAAGCTTAAATACACATATGTATATCGTAAGTCTGGGGGCTGGGGCTTACTATAACAAATACTTTTTAGATAGAAAAAAAAAAATAATAATTTAGTTCCTGCTTAAATATACACCATACATAGTAGCGTAAATTATACACGCCGTAAAAGTGTAAATCCTTTTTATGTCAAGACGTTGAACTGTTTTTTTTTTTAATTGTCATCCCTCCTTGGTTGCCAAGAACGTCTTTAAAGGGTGTACACTTGTAAAATGCATTAGACGAAAATTGTTTGATTTGAATCGTTATGTTTACTCCTTCTTTTTGTTTAAGTTGTAAAATTTGTTAAACCAAGAGATGTATGTACATAAGGTATATCTATAAAATTTGAATGCCTGCGCGAAAAAATTTACATATATGATTAGAAAATCTATGTATTTAAAATTAAGAAACGTGAATTTGAAAGTAAAACAGCTATTGATTTACAAACAAATAAATGGTTCTAGAAAAAATATAAAATTTCCGATTAAATTTTTTTACAAAAAAAGCTTAATTTGTGCATTATACGGTATAAAACCAGCCCTGTTCCGGTTAAGAGTCATTTAGTTCACTCTACAAAACAACCAAACGGGTGAATATCATGTTCAAAAAGGTAAGGTTCCGCTCTAAGTGGGTTAGTCTTTTTCAACCGTCACTCTTACCTAGAGTATTATAATCATCTGATTCGTCGCATTAAATACTTCAGTTTCAACATATTTATAACAAATTATGAATAAGTCGATTTTGACCTTATTCGACTTAACTCAGATATGCGCAGTGTCTTATACGTAGGACACTTGGATTTTACGGTTAAAATTTGAAATTTCAATAAGAGTAGGCGAGTTTTTATTGAAAAACCCAAGAACATATTTGCCGCTATTGAGGTATGTACTTTTCCCTTTTGCTTCGTTTTAAACGTTGAAGTTAGTGGTTGCAAGAAATTGTGAGATTTAAATAAAAAAAAAGTTGAGCTATGGGGCATAAAAGGTAAGAAAAATATAATAATTGTTTAAGTATTATAAATACATGTTTATAGTGCTTAGAAATAAATCTTTTATCATAAAAACTGTTAAAAATTCAATATAAGTTACAATACAGCAAATTTTTTTTATAAACCTAATTTCTTGTCCTATATATAGGACACTGGGCAAATCCCATACGGCGATATAAAATATGATGTTTCGTTTGATTTTTTCAGTCCACTAACTTTAAACTTTAAACACTAAGATAAAAGTAAAGAAGGTAATAATTTTCGAAATTTGCGTAGCATCGATATTGAGGTTGTTCCCGGAGATATTGCCAACAACGAAATAACTGGTAAAGACACAATGAAGGAGGATAATGTTACTCTCGAAACCTTACCTGCTGATGAGGTTTATACAAGTTCATCAGCTGACGAAAGCGACCTGGAAACTTTAAAAATTTTAAGAACTATGGATGATGAACTAGAGATGATTTTATGGAACTAATTGCAAACAACACCAACTCTTACGCCGCTGAAAAAAATACGAATTCAGCAATAAGTGCTGAAGAAATAAATTGTTTTTTTTTTTCGGTATTCTCGGTGGCTACAGCAAAGTAAGCCGACGCGAGATGTACTAGAAAAAATCTGAATTTGCTACTAAAATGTTATGAACATCACCAATCACACAGAATCGATTGGAACATATTTTGGGCCATATCCATTTCGCAGATAACTGTAATTTAGTGAAAGATGACAAATTCAGTAAAGTTTGTCCTGTGCTCGACTATCTGAATGACAAATTTGGAAAGAACGCTTCGCATTGCCAATCCCACAGCATTGACGAGCAAATGGTCCCATAATTCGGTCGACATGGATGCAAGCAATACATTCATGGCAAGCCAATAAGATACGGTTACAAATTTTGGGTTGGCGCAACTTACAAAGGATATATACATAGATTATTTGTGATACATA
This sequence comes from Volucella inanis, assembly GCA_907269105.1. Lineage (NCBI taxonomy): Eukaryota > Metazoa > Arthropoda > Insecta > Diptera > Syrphidae > Volucella > Volucella inanis. The sequence continues at coordinate 140,436,015 of OU026157.1, forward strand.
GATTGTTGTGATGACATATGGGACTCTGTATTTCGATAATTTGTTTACGTCATTTTCCCTTCTATATAAACTCAAGACTAGAGGATTTGATGGCACAGGAACCATCAAAGAAAATCATTTAGCCAATTGCCCATTACTGAAGAAAAAATATCTAAAAAAGGAGAGAGGCTGGTACAACTTTAGGCAATCTGAAGACAAAATTCTGGTTTGCAGTTAGAATGACAACAATTCTGTACTAGTAGCTTCTACTTGCAATCCAATAGAACCTGATCGAACCGTTACACTCTGGTCACGCAAGATAAGAAGAAAGTCCATGTGAAAATGCCGGGGCTAATAAACCAGTACAATTGTTACATGGGATGCGTGGTTTTTTTTTTCTAATCAGATTGCATTTGCCCAGTGTCCTACTGGTAGGACGCTTGTAAAAAGTAGAAAATAATCAAATTTTTAAATTATTTCTTCCATAATTCTCTTTTTAGACTTAAGATACTACAGAATCATAAACCCCATATTCCTAGCAATGGAACTAAACCCATTGGCATATCGGCCTCGTTACGCTCATCATACTTACTCTTCAATAAATCGATTGTAGCGTGTGCTGTGTGGTTTGTGGCACCATCCTGTTGAAACCACATGTCGTCCAAATCCATATCTTCCAATTTGGGCCAAAAATAATCGGAGATCCTAGGGCGATAACGCTGACCATTCACAGTAACGTGACGATCGTTATCGTCGACTAAAAAAATATGGCCCAATAACGCCGCTGGCATTCAAACCGCACCAAACATTTATTTTTTGTGGATGAAGTGGTGATTCATGAAGCACATGTGGGTTTTCCGATCAATAACGCATATTTTGCTTATTGACGAACCCATTAAGCCAAAAATGGGCTTCGCAACTGAAGATGATTTTGCGATGAAATTCATCATCATGGCGCATCTTCTCCAGAACCCAATCGGAGAACGTAGCTCGTTAGTGTACTTTACCATGATGAAAATGTTGAGTTTACTGAATAAATTGACAGTGACAGTTTGATGAGTTGTCAAGTGCCTATTGGAAAACGCTATAAATCCAATCTATTTAACTGAATCATAATCTACCGTCAATTAAATGGGTAGTAGTCTTTATGGCTCGAAAGACGTCCATTTGATCTTATATCTAGTATTTAATGAGAATTATACGACAACAAAAATCACACCACCTCCTTAACGATTTCAAGACAACATGGACCAGCTATCTCAGCCATTCCCGCCAACGTCATCAGGATTTGTAAAATGATGATGGAGTACGTTTTCTGTTCCATAAAGATCGGAAGCACCTTACCCAGACCTTTGATTTCAAAAAAAAAGGTCTAAGAAATGTGATGTGTGATGTGATGTGTGATGTTATGTGTGATTTGATGTGTGATGTGATGTGTGATGTGATGTGTGTTCTTTTGAACGCAAGTCTTTTTAAATGGATTTTGGTCCCATTTGCGTTATTGCGCAACTAGATATAACAGCAAACTTGTTTTCACAAATACTCATTAAATGTCTGAGTACCCTAGACCAGAGGAAGACCTGACTTTATGTGGCACGCACAAGTGCAAGGTGATCTCAACCATTTTGAAGTGCTCAACTGGATCTAATATTAAGCTAACGGTAGAAGTTTATTGAAGAAAACCAAGCTCCCCTGGTTAAAACAGGTAAGCAACGTTTTTAACAATTCACAAAATTTATTCCATAAAATAATCTCCCCTTACATACCATATGTCGCCTTTTTTCAACGTTCCACTTAAATAAATTGATCTCTTTTAAAAAAGCTCTTTTCCTTTTGGGTGAAAAGTCCTGTTGTGTGACGTATGCCTTGGCATTCCCTCTTCCGCAGGATCAAATTGTTGACTCGATGCACATGTTGTCTGTTGACCGAAAACATTGCACCTTCCAAACGTCGAAGCATATTTGCTGATCTTAAGACCTATACCAATATTTTAATTTATTTTAACGTCTCTGATGGCTGAAAGGTGAGAATTCACGATTGCAATTCAAGAAAAGTCGCAGCTAGATTTTTTTCAAAAGCTGCCGCAAATTCTTCATTATCATTGACCTCCTCCAGTCTTCTCTTTTACGGTATTTGGTAAACCAGTCACAAACTATTGTCAAACTATATTCCTTATGTAAGGATAAAAACTAGATTACCTACTGATCTAATTGTATGATTTTATTTTTATCATTAAAAAAGGTTAAACTGCACTTTTTCCAAAACATAGCTTTCTTTTCAATAATTACCAAAAATTAATTAATCGGCAATTTCATGTGTTACAGCCTACATAATGCTTGTATATGGGGAAAATATACCTATGATGAATGGTATTAGTTACAGGTTAGGCAACCAAACAAGCTACACAGTAGCAATGCAAACACGTGGGAGAAATATGTATCTGGAATAGTTTTACGCGTTACATGTTTCATGATATAGTTACAGGAATGGTGTTGGTTTAAGTTTGTCAACTACTACGCAAAAGCTCAGAATCTTTGAAGGCTAAATATTCTGGATAAGATTGGGCAATAAATTGTAGATATCTTCTTACAGCGCAACAAACGCACAACAAAGGCTGAGTCCACCCTGGGCTCTTGCGCCAACAAATTTTGTATTTCAAAATACAAAATGATCAAAATAAAGTAAGTGAAATATTTAAAAGAAATTTCTCATTTGAAAGATTGTTTATTTCTTTCAATAAAAATATAGAATAAGCCACATCAAAGCTTGGTTTTGATTTAAACTTGCAAAAATACTTTTTTTTGTTTAGTCTGATTAAGTCATAAAAATAAATGCAGATGAATATGAATAAAGCCAACAATGACAGATAGGAGTTAAAAAAAACGAAACAATGCAATCGGAAGTGAAATGTAAGCCGGACACCGAGTTCCGACAGAACGGAACAATCAATAGGTTGCCTTTGGTTCACCCACTATGAGCGTGTCCTTTGCTACTGAAGATCCATGGCATCCTTTAATTTATGATGTGAATATGTAATAAAAATATTTATTTGATATATGATTTTTTTAAATTCGCAGACTGCAAACGTAATAAATTTATACTTTATACGAGTATTTATTTTTATAGTTGCAATTTTTTGAATATATTATAACTCTGTACAGGGTTTAAAACAGTGAAAAGTGTAATTGGTAAGCCATTACATTCATTCTCTTTAATTTACAAAAAAGATACTTATGTATGTATATATGTACATATGCGTGCATAGAATGTATGTCATTTTACCTGATTGAATAAATTTCAAAGGTGGCCAATAGATCAAGGTTATATGTTATCTAGAGAAACTCAATTATTCCAACAGTTCTAAAACATAAAGCCATCTCTATTAAAATAGTGAGAGAAATGTCCGGAAGCGAATTGGTATACTCGTATATTTATGTATGTATGTATGTACGCATCAATGTAGAAAAGGCAATTGATTGGAAGGACAACTTCTCGATTGAACAAATTCCATAACAAATGTCCTTTCACATTCTTAGTTTTGGGTTAAAAGAAAGTGGTAAAACGACGCTGATTGCATGAAGGACAAAATCAAAATCTAAGCAACGATTTTCCAAATGGAAATTCCATTAGGACAATCTCATTACCATAAATGTCCTTTTTTTCTCTACCCCCCAGAAAGAAATTATTGATAGATACGATTAGTAGGATTCGTACGATTTGTACGACTTGTGCTTACATCTTTCAGACCGGAACGCCCCTTTTCAGATGATAAAACAACTTTCTCAACGTCGCCGCCTGTTGTAGTTTCAAATAACAAAAAGCTCTGCCAAACAAGTCTTCAGTTAATTTAGCTTGATGGCTCATTAAGATTACCTCAGCTCTTTGGATCTGGGTCTGGGTAGTGCTCATCACAATGACAATTTTCGAAGCTTATTCAAGCGTCGATAATTACATTTATTGGGATTGGCATCTTTATTGCTTAGTTATGGCTTATTCGCTGCATTCGAATGGAATTCGAATAGTCGAATGGCTAAACGTGCTAAAGTGGGATAAATTAAATAATTGATTTTCAATAGCACATTGTATGATAGTATTCTTTTTTATTGTAAGAATAATGATGGCTCACTCTATATGAGTATGAGAACGTTACTAGTAATTTTATTTCAATTATATGCATTGACACTGTTAATTACATAAGTGCTTCCAAGATAAATAGTAATTGAAATTGAAATCTGGGTTGTCAGCTTTTGTTGATCCGGAATCGGGCCATTTTCGGTTAAAATGTATCTTTTATTTATTGTGTTAAATTCAATCTGTTAATTGTCTAGAAAGTAAGGACTTTATTTTTAATCGAACTCAGAGTAATAATACCATAACCAAATTGTTTGCTTTATACTCATGTATATGTACTTGTACATTCGTTACGGTATGCACTTTGAGATAAGTATATATGTTTCGTCAACTCGGCTTCTAAGCCAATGCAATGAGTTAATGGATTTACATAAAATCATTGCGAATCACTCTTTGGCGGCGGCAGAGCGTGATGAATTCAATTCAATTGAATTAACGCAACTGGTTCACAAAGATTCTTTTCCTTCTCCTCACTGTTATTTATTTATTTATTATTATTATTATTTTTTTTTTTTTGATGTTGAAAGAAGAGTTTGAATGATATGAGATATTTGCAATTAATCTGCAGCAGAGAAAATTTGGTACGTTTTTGCGAATTGCGGGTATATTTGGGAAGAGCAAAGTGTAATAGAAAAGGGTTTAAAGACATATGTGGCATGTATAATACCTATGTATGTACAATTTAGAGTCCGAGAACGACTATTGAATTTATGTTCAAACTAATGATTTATTCCTGACAGAGGAAATACGAGTATATTTTCGGGGAATTTAAAATTTGTTGTCCTCTGAGGCAAAGGCGGAATTCAGCGATGTGAAAAGCCATTTCGACGGATTCGTTCGAAAGTTGTTAAGATTAAATAACATTTACTTAGAACGGACTTAGGTATTAAAATACTTGTGCTGGGTATGTATATACTATACATGCCTTTTAATCAAAGGATACAGCAAGCGAAAAACACTTTTGGTATAGAGTTCATATACAGCTCTTCTCTTATGTGCTGTTTTTACCATGCTTAACAGCTATTTATCATAAAACATAGTTTTCAAAAAGAAAAACAAAAGAATTAAAACATTAATACAATGAAACATTGACCATAACAGTAGATTGAAATCGTGATATCAAATTTCACAAATTATATATATTATTGTGCTCGGCGAACTTATATTAATTTTTATATGCAAACTATCTCAATTTGCCTTAAGTAGCTAAAAAGCTTTTTTGTTTTTTCTCGATTGTAATATATTTTTGCAATTTTGCAGAAATTGTATCCATCCGCATAATTTAAACTCAATTTATTCCTATTTTATTTACATATGTGAGCCATTAATGGCTTAAAAAATAGCCATTTCTTTCTTTTACTTTTCCAAGCCACCAATGCTCTTGATGCTGCCGAGCAGCAATCTGCTCAGCTCAGTCCCTCTAACCATATAGTGTAGGAGACAATTTTGTACTTTTTCTTGACTAAACCCACTTAGTCAGGGATCTATTGATTATTTAATATTCGGAAGAAGGCTTATCGAGCGAAGATTCGTCGGACTTATTGACTGGATCATATTCAGGTTTCGCTGTAATTGACTTTTATTTAAATTTGAAGGTTATTATTTGATGCTTTCTTTCTACTGATCCCCGATTCACTCGTTTGTAAGCCGCATTAAACCATCTATACAGTGTAATAAGTCTCGATAAAGTGTCTGGAAAAAGTGTGTAAGTCGGCGTCATTACTACCGGTAAGCGGAGCGAAACATCTACTACTAAGAAAACCATGATTTTCATGATAAATGTTTTCTATTTTTGTAAAAAAAATTATAGCATACTTGGACTTCTACTCAGTGTAGGAATATGAATTTACCATATCCTATTACTAGGGTTACTTTACATCATTGATGTTTGCATGCAACTTGACTCTGCCAGTGTCCATTTCATATTTCACCCTAATTGACATTCGGTCGCCTTTCTCTGAATAACAAATCTACTAGGCAGCTGTAATTTGTTATTTTCCTCTTGTGCTACTACGAGTGTATAACTTAAGTCATTCCCCACAGATGAAAACCAAAAATCCAATTTACGTTACAATCCACATACTTTTATTCATACAAACGGCATGACGACACTACACGGACATGAGAGTAACGCAGCTCCAGCCCATAAATGACTTTTTGATGGCAGAATTGTCCGGTAACTAGACAGATTTTTCCCTGCTGGGAGACACATTTTCATTTATATTTCATTTTACATTCGTGCCATTCTTTAGCTTCAAGGCTCATGTGCAAGTTGCCGGTAGCGCAATTAGAGTTTCAACAATAGAGCGCCAAAGTACTCACCATTCAAGAACCATCTTCTTTGACTGAAATGCAATGTACCAGAGGCTATTTTTCAACTTTCTTTGACTTTCATCAAAGAAGAATGAACAATCTCACAATCTGACACTCTTGGGGGCAAACGTCCAAGTGTTGTCCCGTTAAGCTCATCAATTTAATTAAACTTGCAGTATCACTATGAGTGTTCAACTACATAACTCATTCCACAGGATGGTGGACTCGTGATGACTCTGACTTGAAGAATCCACGCTCAACTAATCCGGTTAATTAAAATTTGCAATCACAACTTGTACTCAACACTTCAGTAACTGACATTAGGCATCAGCATCAGAATCACCACCAACATCAGCACCAGCAGCAGCATCAGAAACGAAGATAAAACCAACCAACAAGGATGGATGGATAATTTATCAAATTGGTAGGTACTCGTAAGAGCATATCGCACTTACCACAATGTTCCCTTCAAGAGATAAAGAGGAAGAACTTTATTTCTTGGCGATTTATAAGTTAACTCCTTGTCGTTATTCTTGTCGTAGTTCGACTGGTTGGTTATTTTCCTTCTCCACAACCAATAAGAGCAAGGGCGACAATTATAAATTGAAGTTAGTTTTAGTGGCGAAGTTTTGTGTGTGCCTTTGTCCCTTTGGCGCGTCAACGACGATGATGATGATAATGATGATGACAAAATATTCCTCCTGGCCAAAAGCAAAAACATATCCAACCTCAAATTGCTAATTCATAGCCCAGCCCCTTAACGGAGCCCCTTTTCAATAGTGATGGTGAAGTTCACTTAGTAGGACTGCTCATCATACCATATCTTCCTTTTTGTACTAGAATTTAGTTAAGGGCTATAGCCCTGTTCTTCCCTTCTTTTGGTAGACCTTCATCGACTTGTTTCCGGTGTTGTCTGTGTGGTGTTTATCATTTTGGTGAACTGAACTCCCCATTGTACAGCGCTCGGAATGATCTAGTTACTCGTAGATACTCGTATCTCTTAAACTTTTCAAAGTGTTGCAAATTAGTTTTAGATTTCGGAATGAGGAAACTCAAGTTCGCAACTAGAAAAAGATAATCTTTAATCTTCAACATGAAAATCATCAATTTTGAAAGTCAAAATTTATTCAAACTCAGTGTGAATATCCCTCGGACTTGATGGTTAATTAAGGATACATATGGTTATGAGATGGTTTCGTAGATACTCATATATGTTATGTGTGTATTCCACTCACGTACTATGGATTATTTTCGATATAAATGAATAAAAAAATAAACTTTTTTAGTGCTGAAATTAAAGCTCATTCTCGTTGCTCTAAATATTTTTTTTTGAAGGGGCGCTTCTGTTGTAAACACTTAAAATAGGAATACCCAAAGCGTAAAATTGTTTTTGGTTGTCACAAATCATTATTTGCTGTGAAGTTTGTGTAGCATAATGACCTTGTTCACACGAAAACTTAAGCACTTGTTGTGGTTTCCGTTGCTGTGTGGTGCACAGAATAGTATCCTAAGAATCTTCGGCGTTGCGAAATCCTATTATGCAAATCATCAATTGACTGGAGCTGTTCTATGGTAATATTTTCCAGTTTTATTACTTTTTTGTTTATTTTTTATTGTAGGGTGCCGTTAATTGAAAATTTTCCATTTTCTTGTTAAGTAAGGAATAGCTACTTATACCATGTTTAACGGCATTATGTAATGGCATAGAACTGTAGGTTCGGTTTGTCACTATCCTCCCAACAAAGGACTATGATTCGTTTTCGATTAAAATTGAACAGTTAATCCATGCAATTCGCAGATAAGGGTCTTATTCGAGTAAAATTAAAACAAAAAAATAAAAGTATTTAAGACGATTATGGTAATTAAGTTGGGAGAGAAAGTTGGTGTGGTCTTTTGCAAGATTCGCCCCAAGTCCTTGGAGCAAGTCCTTTGCTTGGTGTTACTGATTTCCGCTTAGTAGTTTATAAAAAAAAATATATATATATAGAAGAGTTTTTTTTTTTTACTTTTATTTTTTTCTTGGCAGGCATACAGCTGCTTTTGTAAGTTTTATTCTAAGTAGAACATCCTTATTGTGTAAGTGTGTGCTTAAATATAAATAAATTAAATGGAAGTATTTTAGATCGGGCTATATTGAAGGGCATCAATTTGTTTGTCTAGTGAATTTCGTACTGGCAAGAAGACATTTGGGGATAAGTTGTTTTTTGAGAATTCAATATTCAATAAGTGGTGATGATGAATGTGAGGAAAAAGGTTACGGGTAAGAATATGTGTATATGTATGCTCAAAAGCTTTGGATAATGAATTCAGCCAATTTTTTTATGCCTTGTTTAGTGAAGGTGTAGAAAATTAATGACCAAAAAGATGAAAAAAATAGAAGCTTCTAATTAAATTAATTATATTGTAATAATAATTCTTTTTAAAGAAATGAAAAAAAAAAAAAAAAAAAAATACTTCTGCTAAACAACAGTGCCGCCAGTGAAAATTTCAACGATTCCTTACATTGGTAGTATAACCAGGCTTACGATGGGAATAATTTTCAAGTTCAAAATTCAAATGTGAAACAACGCATTGATTATTTGAAAAGTTCTGGTGTTGTTCTTTTAAGAAAGAATGTAGACATAGAGATTATGTATGGAACACAATATCAGAGAAGTGGCCGTCTCGTGACTGATGGCACCCGTTGTTCCTTTTGACGAAATTTTCGATGACATTTTGGCATAATGTCGAATATTTTGGCGGGTCGAATATTTTCTTTCAATTTAGGAATTATTCTTGGGTTGTTTCCTTAAAAAAAAAACCACAAAAAAAGAAATTGTGTATGTCACTGATGAAAGTCATCATATAGTTATTAAAAAAATATACACAAAATAGAATTTTTTGTTTCATAAAAATAAAGACTATTTCGAAATTTTGTAATACTAATTGTAATCTATTAACTTTGAAAATAGTTAGAATAGCAAACATTATAGATCCGCAAATGTATTGTAGTACTAGCTACGCTTTCGCAAATAAAGGCAATCTCAGTTCTGATCGGTCAAACTTTTTTAGGTGATGGATTTTGGGGAGGCAAAAATAAACAAACTAATAAACTAGACAAAAATTCGTTCATACGCTTTGGTTGTATCCTGACCCAGTTTTGCTTTGTGTGCAGGTGCATTGTCATGGAGCAAAATTAAATTCGATCAATGCATGGTTAGAATTGATCATTTGTTGTCGGCAGCGATCTATATTAACGGTTTCATCAGGTTTTAGGAGCTTGTAGTACATCACAACTTTCTGGTCCCACCAGACACTCAGCATTGTCTTCTTGACGAATCGATCTTTTTTGCAGTCAAAGTTGATGGTTGTCCGGGATTAACCCATGATTTTTTCCGTTTAGGATTCTGAAAACAAATCCATTTTTCATTGCCAGTAACAATTCGATGCAAAACTTATTTTTTAATGTGTCTTTGACTCAAAATTTCACAAATGGTTTTTCGGTTTTCCATCTGTCTTTCATTCAATTCATGTGGCACCCATTTTCCAGACTTTTGGATCTTTCTCATAGCTTTTAAACTGTCAGAAATTGTTTGTTGTGCAAAATTTAACATTTCTGCCATTGTTTCTCATTCAAAGTATCATCTTCATCCAATATTGTTTGCAATTCGGCGTCTTCAATCTTTTTTGGTGATCTTCCACGTTCTTTATTTCTCACATCAAAATCGTTATCTCTGAATTGTTGAAACCATGTTGCATGTTGCTTCTGATAGAGCATGATCACCATATGCCTCGACAAGCAGTCGATGTGACTCTGCGGTACTTTTCTTCAAGTGAAAGTTCGACATTTTTAACACGATGAAAGAATATGATGTTGTTTGCTCAATGACGTGATGTATACTAAATATGTTTGACAGGTGTCATAGCAACCAAAAAAAAAAAAAAAAATTAAGGCCCGTCCACAATAAATGTTCCCTATCGAGACATTTGTATCTTGACGCTCACTTTATACCGGCACACCTGGTATATTGCACTTAGTGTTGCGTCTAGTTGCCCAATTCGGCATTTTCCTCCGCCTGTCGCCTTGACTTTGAAGAAGCAAAATCTCGTCCTTGTATCGAGACCGCTAGATCTCTATGATTCTGGGGTTTTCCATATATATGATATATAAAAAAATATGTATGCATTTATGGTTTTACATCATTAAAAATAATTCATACATTATTATTTATTACATTATATTCTTTTATATTTGAAAGCAAGCGTATGATAAACAAAACACACTAATATGTAAATTCAAAATTTTTTCTTGTGTCTATGTTCATAAGATTAGGACTTCTATGTAGTCCTGACGCAAAAGGCGTTAATCATTTTTTATTCTTGTATTTTATTGTATCTAACTGAGTACATACATTAAGTATATATAGGGTGAATTATAGTGAGGTTTGATTTATAATGTAAAATAAAACACATAAATTTGAAAGTGAACTTAAAATTTTTATTATTGGTTAAAAGTACAATTCATGGCATTTACTTTTTGAAAATGATATCATGTAAATGTTGGCCATGACTACGTCTGAGGTGGTGCATTCGGAAGGTCCAATTTTAGGCGACTCACTCGTGCATAGCGACTGGTATCTCGCCGATAACACGCCAAAGCGCCAATCGTATCTGGTTTATTCCTGAAGACCTGAGACTTTAAATATCAGAGAGAAAATAGTCCAAAGGTGTGATATCACCAAAATGATTTCTCAAGAAGTCCATTATTTCATGCGCTGTATGCCTAGTAATATTCTGATTTGCCACATTTTTGAAGAAACCCAAAAAACTCTTCGGGTTGGTCATCAGCCCAAATATGGCAATTTTGTTTATTAACGTATCCATTGAGGCAGAAATGACCTTCATCACTAAAAAAAAAATTTACGATAAAACACCGGATTTTCATTGAGTTTTTCCAGAGCCCATTAACTGAAAATGTGACGCAAATTCAAGTCGCTTGGCTTCAATTCTTGCACAAGTTGAATTTTGTACTCTTTTAGGCCGAGATCCTCACGTAAAATATGCCAAGTTGTCGAATATGGCAAGCTGTCGAATACGCCAAATAAACCTGCTGAGAACGACGACGAATCGATTCGTCACGGTCTTCGCGTATACTCTCAGCTACAGCTGCTATAGTTTCTTCACTACGTGCTAAATGTGGTCTAACCGGTCGAGTATCATCCACTAATATAAACTGGGACTCAAATTTGAGAATAGTATTGTCAATAGTGCTTTCAGTAGGTCGATTACTCGATTCGCACAAAAAACATTTCTCACAGAACGCTGATTTTCTTATTACAGCTGAACAATTTGGAGACGCTGTTGTGATGTGAGTCATACCATGTTGATTTGCCAAACGATACTGAACAAAAATGATAAAGCAGTTTGATAGGAGTCATCCGTGATCTGTCAAAAAACTTATTGAAAATCAAATCTCACTATGAATCATCCTATATAGTATAAATAAATTTAATGGTACTATAGACCTTGCAAATACCTTCGATTTGAACTAATTTTCTCCTAAAAATAGAGGACTCTTTCGAAGTATTTGCTGTTCTCATATTAATCGATGTCTATTAAAATAGTAAACATTTAAGGATCATTTGAAAAAACCTGAGTTATGCAAGGGAATTGTAAGAATTTAGAACAGTGAATGCGGTATCCTAGATCTGACATAATTTTTTTTTTAATTAGAAAAATAACTGTATGCTTCATTTTAGGAGATTTATTCCTGAAGCGTCAGGCTAAATGTTTCTTATTTTAAGACCTACAACCACGGTTACTAAGACTGATTACATTTCTTTTATCAAAAGAAGACTGAAACAAACTTACTGGACACAAAGACATACTATACTCGTATGTTAGTTTAGCTTAGATCATAAATTTAAGTTTTTGGGTAAAGTCCTGAAACTTTTTTCAAATTCACTTTAAATATGCTACGTACTCGTATTCAAATTTATTTTGCTCTGTGGAAAAGGAAGATAAATCCATCTGGCACACTTTTTTTTCTTAGCTTTACCAAAAACTTTCAAGCTTAATCGGCCAGTTGTCATTATCAGGAAGTTCTTGACGTGACCCATCGGTCGCACCCATTTCGGCTAGTTTTTGTGAGATCTTGAGTTTAAACGCTTATTCGAACGATAATTAATAAAGCCGTAGGCAAATTGAACTGTGAATTGGCCTACTATATACATCATAAACTCAAAGCCTAACCGTTTGGCCGCAATTGAATTTGTTAAAATTTTTATATATTCTTATAAACAATCAGATGATATATGTATAAATACAAAGATATAAAAGCGGTCCATTCTGAGTAGGAACTTATTCTCAGTATCAGTTCTCGGAATATCTAAATAATCCGCATTAAATCTTTATCAAAGTTGAAAATTTCCTTCCTATATGTGTACGAGTACATAAGTACATAAAACGAACAATGTACGGTATAATTTCCCAAGAGAGAGCTTTGCAATGTTACTTGAAATTTTCACTACAAAATAAATTTAATGCAACACTTGCTGCATCTGCCGCAACAAGGACAACTTCTTACGCTAATTTCCCACAAGAATTTTAAACCTACTATCCGTTACCGGAAAATATGCCTGTTGTAGGTAAGTGTGCCAACTGCAATACATTGCTTCTCCATTAACGGTGAATTTTGCCTTTAATTTTTTGCTAACGTTAGCAAGGGCAATAAGCTTGCATATTGCAGCAATCTGTTTTAAATGTCCTATATTAGGTCCCCAGACAATGTTGTGCATATTTCATCGTTGTTGAAAAGATGAAAATAGTGCATCTGCGGTGAAGGTACAAGCATTGTTATATTTTTTAAGGTCACGCCTTTCACCCGAAAGCCAAACTAAAAATCATATCATTCGCTAGATATTCGTATGTAGATATTCTATTTCAAAAATAGTTGATACAAACGTTGAAGCGAAGTTTATGGAGATTTTTTTTTTTTTTTTTTTTTTTTTTTTTTTTTTTTTTTTTTTGAGAAATGAACCCAAAGCGATATTTTTTGTAATGAGCATGTCCTGGAGCCAGTTATGTTTGTATTATAAAAAAAAAAGAGCTTACAACTGATACTGAATAAAAATATTGCTGACAATAAGCCTACAAAAAATAAATAAATAAATACATTCGCACATACTCGTATGTATACAGATTTATGTACGTACGGATATTTATTGGAAAGAACGGAATCGTTTCTGAGGAAATATCAAAAAGGTAAATAAAAGTGAGACGAAAGTGCCTGCAGTCAACTAAAATACCTTAATCCATTGTCCTGAAAATAAACTGATTTGGCAAGGATCCAAGCATGCGGCAGCATAAAATAAGGTTTCTATGTGATATGGGGAATATCTTGGGAGTAATTGAGACTTCAGCCATATACTATAAATGCCATTGAAAAGTGAATTCTCTTTGGCGATGATACGGTGACTCTGTAGGTAGTAGGGCACAGATTTGCAATTGCTGCATCATTTAACACATTTCTCAATAATGACAGATTATACACGTTGTGCAAGTGCACTAGAGGTAAGTTTTCAGATGGGCTATGCATTTTCAGGATAAATTGACCAACTTATTACTTATGTGAAACAGGTTTTTGTATATTGACACTTTAATAATTTATAAAGATCCATATTCAATTTAAATAAAGAAAATTATATTTAGAAATAAAATATATTTAGAAATTCCGTCTTTTGATAAACTGGACTAAATGGATGGCTGGATTTTCTTCAGAATAGAAGAAGTAGAGATTGATTACTTTGATTGAATAACCTAAAAAGGTAAGAAATATTCTAATCTAATTTCACAAGATCTTCTGAGTTGGAGGAGATGCTGCATCTAAGGCAGAGGTTGCAATCGCAGAACTATCTTTCACCATGATGTTAAGCAAGAAGAATGGGTGGATGTTATCAAATGAATAGTCATATCTTTAGCTGTAACTCGTATATATGTATATTTATAGCATAGTTTGCTATAAAATGTGTTGTGTTATGATTTTTTTTTTTTTTTTAATATATCAACAACTCAAAAAACTGATAGTTTACTTAAACAACTTCTTACATATGTAGTACCTATTGCAAATTGTAAAAATTTATTTTCGTTTTTTGTGTATTTCATTTCAATCTTATAGCTCGTAAAAAACACACTTTAGTCATCATAAGCTTACTCATTGCAGAGGTACCAAAGAATTCTGGATGGCTGTAAGCCAATTAAATAAAATTAAAATTAAATTAAGGAAAAAAACTCCAAATAAGTACAAAAATAAACATAGGCGCATTGTACGACCACTTTAAATTACTTTTGAACCCTGAGACTCTTACCCCACCTTTCCACTACGCAAAACCTTAATATTCAAACAAAATTTTAAATACTGCTATAATACATGAGGAAGTGCTCAATGTTTTGAGGAAACTTAAGGATGGAAAACCACCATGATCAGAAAAGATACCAATGGAACTAATAAAATTTGGAACAGAAATGCTCATTATCAGATTAACCTCTATGCTTAATACCATTTTGGATACTGGAGAAATGCCAGCACAATTCAAGGAATCTATTATATGGTATGTCCCATCCACAAAAAGGGTAATTATCGAGGAATCTCATTTCTTAACGCCTCTTACAAGCTGCTTACAACAATTCTCTATGACAGGCTAACAAGTTTGATTTATAGTAAAAAATTACTCGGCGAATTTCAAACTGGATTTCGAAGAAGTTATTCGACCATCGATAATATTTTTGTACTGCAAAACATAGCTATCGAACATAAAAAAAGCTATACGTCTCTTTTGTCGACTTCAAAGCTACCTTTAATACAGTGTACCGCAGGGCTTTATTCTTTAAATTGTACAATTATGGAATTTCAAGAAAGTTTGGAAAAACGCTTGAAAACATCTACGATGGAAATTTGTTAGCTGTATGGAACGGATCTGAAATCTCGGAGTGGTTTGAATCAAAGATTTGAATCAAGCAATTATGCATCCTTAGTCCAAACCTTTTCGCCCTTTTCATCGAGGACCTAATCGAATTCCTATTTCGGAAATTCTTATCAAAGCTCTTCTATTTTCAGATGACGTTGTACTGTTTGCTTATTCACCCGAAACTCTCCAGCTGATGATTAATAGCCTTGAGGTATACTGCCGATTTTGGAACCTGAGGGTAAATTTGGGCAAACCGAAGGTGATGGTTTTTAATAAGGTTTGGATAGAACAGCCAGGAACGAGAAATGGCATTTTGACAGACAGCCAATCGAAAACGTGAAAGCTTACTAATATCTAGGAGTAACGATAACGAGCAATATGGAAAAATTTGTTAAATATAAAGTTTTTGTTACAGTTGTTGAATCTACTATGTTGTATGCAGCCTGAAGACAGGCATGTCACCACTTTTCATAAGAACACTCAATTGTCATGTTGATTATATTACAAAAGTTCTTAATACACCAGATGAACGACTTCCTAAAATTCTAGCACTACAAGCGATCGAGAAGAAAAATCTTTGGTATAACAAATTGGAAGAACTTGCGGACTACTGTGGAACAAATAATAGATCAAAATGGAAGGTACTTCAATAAAGGACTCTTGACTCTTGTTGCTAAGGTAGATGAACAATGCAGAAAGGACTGCATAAACGAGGCTAAATCATCAGTGCACCGATCAATCTACACCCATCTTTCTCACAACAAAAATTAACAGGAACTGATCTCGGCGATCTTTAAAATGAGAGGAAAACTGACCGAAAAGATCTACCAATATACTGTAGTTTATGTAACCTGACAGAAAGAGAAGATGCCATCTATTTTGTTGGTAAATGTCTAATTCTATGTGAAATAAGGAGAGTTCTAGCCCTTCTTAACTGCGAGTGTGACATAAACCACCTCTATAATTATTATCAAACCGCCATATTCTATAGAGACCAAATTATAAACGAAGCCTTCTAAAAGAGCAAACGTATTTTTTTTAAAAAAGAAATTATTAATACTTTATTTTAAAACAAACTTTCTACAAAATATATTATTTTTTAATTGATGTCAGTAGGGCAGACGGCAAAGGCAAGTTTAAACGATTAAAGAAAATCAAACAATTTTGTAAAATGTAAATCAGAAACAGTAATTAATCGAATCTATCTAAATAGGTGACTTGAATCTAAGGACGCTATAACTCATAGCTTCAGCTCATCTGCAGTGATATACTGCCGTTTTTTAACAGATGACAACTAACTATTAATTAAAATGGTGCGGTACATGGTTCGAGAATTACGCTGAAATAGTTCGAGAAGTTAAAAGTTTTCTTGATCGTCTTAAATCAAAATCTGGCCTAGCAATTTCTAAATTGGTTATGGAAATTGAGTTATTGTGATAATTTAGGGATATAAAGGACTAAAAACATACCATCGCGCAAGATTAACTAGAAATTTTGCTTCTTTAGCTCGAAATGTGGCCGAAAACCCAAGTTTGTCGATTCGATGTAGATCTCAGTAACTGGGTATATCACAAATAATATTCCATAGATTTTGCATAAAGACTTGGGTCATAAGGCCTATATGGTTCAGTTGAAGCTAACCATCAATTAGGAGCATAAAATATATGATTTTGAGTGATGAGGCGTATTACCACCTTCAAGGCTTTGCTATTTATTAGACTTTCCGCATTTGAGGTCTGGAAAATCAAAGAGAGTTTGTCGAAAAACCTCTTTATCTACAGCTTGTAACGGCATTGTTACGGCTTGGTGCGGTTTTTGGGCAGGAGGCATCATTGGACGCAATGGCTTGCGCTATCGAACCAATGAACTTTTATGGCCATATCTTGAAGATATGATGTGGGCGATGTTTATTTTCAATGAGACGGCAGTGCATACCACACAAGTGGAGCAACCATAGCTCTTTGTTGTCATTTCTTGAATTGGCGATCAAAATTGTCCTCTGATGTCTTAGTATGCGATTTTCAGATTAAAATATTGTTAAATTTCATTTATCCTTTCTATGCATCACACATTATAGTCATATTACACTCTTTACTTGCATAATTTACATAACGTATCCATCGCATGATCTTCTAAAAATAAAATGAATTTTAAATCAGCTTAGATTGTCACGTTATTTTAAAATTATTTCATCATACTCTCTAATATACTTTGCTCAAATTATATTCACCGTAACATAAGTTTTCTTCTTGCAAATATGCTCAACTTTGTAGCAGTATTCAGCTGTACTTCAAGCAGTTCTTATTTTTTTTATCATACTTAATTGTTATAATTTCTTTCTAAAATTTAATTATATCAGTGAATTTGCTAACGTGAGTTGTTTCTTCTTATTAATTGTTAATGGTGTCAAATATGTCTGTCTTGCAGTACTTATCATTGCACTTAAAGTATCAATTCAAACCTACTGCATTTCCTTAAAATACCATATCTTAATATGATGATGAGATTTCGATTTACTTTTATAAATCTTCCAATAAGCATTCTTATAATAAGGTTTATGAAGGATTTCTTCAGTGTGAAACGAAAGAAATCCCAGAACTTCCATGTACGTCCTTATTAAACTCAATCCCTAAACACCCGAAGAAGAAATTCCATGAATTTTTAATGCAGATACAAGGCTTAAAACATGCTTTCAATAGATCCTTCTGGTCAGCTTGGAGAGGCACCCGGGAATGCATCCACATTTCCACAAGTACTAAGAGATGGACATTTTAAGTCAATGCACACAATAAGGCACCAAGAGAAAAAGGAATCTTTTCTTACTTACTCAAAAACGGTACACATGTATCCATACGTGCACAACTTTTACTTCTCTTAGCCTTCATGTCGTATATGGTATCTGTAGGGTTCGAAGCAAAATGTAATAACCTTTAGAACATTGCGAAACACAAAAACGACAGAAAGGAATGAAAATTGTTATATTAGATTACTTCATGGTCGAGTGACGATATCATCTTGGAACGTAATAATTCCTTGAAGCAACGCTCTACGCTGCTCAAGGAGTGCTTGCCACTCGTACTTGTTCTACTCATACTTGTATTCGAACTTCGGCTGTTCTTTGAACAAGCACTTAATTGTGTGCAGCAGCAGGATTTTGATCGATTGAACGTTCAATGACGGCTGGTTTGCCCCTTTATTCTTCTATATTCTTATAACTGTGTTGTAAAATAGTGAAAACTGTCGAAGCGTGAACGCTCCATGGTGATTCACATCACATGACTATTAGGGTTGGAGCGGATTGATAGAGAGCAACACGATTGTAGGAGGGGCGGTCGCCTTGTACGACTATATGGTATGTGTATAAACATGTATGCAAACCGGAACGGAAGTATTGAACTTGCTGTTGAATGAAATTCCGCAAAAGAAATTCTATTCAAGTCGGTGCTCTTAAAGTATGCATAGTAATGGACATGCAAGAGCAACTTATTTTTAGGACATATCCTATCGTATCGCAATGCTTTTGTGAATGACTTGTAAACAAGGGCGACATTTCTGCTTTCATTCTCCTCCAGCCTCGTATTTGTATACATACAAGAACATATACTGTATTCGTACCTATTCACAATGTTGATGTTCTCTTAGGGCATAGGATATGGATACAAAAATCAGATCGAAATCCTTGCATTTCACTATAGAATTTTTATAGTTTCCCATTTTGTATTTATGAACATAAAATCAATGTACCATGGAAGTATATTACGGGCATTGCTTTTAAGAATGCCATGCGTGTAGTGTGCATGTAATAAAGCGGCGTTGTGAAGCGTATTCCAAGCACTCGTAAGTGATACATTCAACTTGCAAATGGACCAATGTACGAGTAATGTGGCTCGCTTAATAGAAGTCAATATACTTATGTATATAGTCGTTGGAGTCGTTGTAGGTAGACTCCCTGAAACCAGGACATAGGTACTAAATATTCCTTGTTACCGCAGAGAGAGAGAAATTTCCTGTAATTTAATTCCACCTTCAATTCGATTCCGTTTGTATTCAGTCGTATCGGGCATGAATTGAAACAGGTACCTAGAATGGCTTTAAGCAAAAATGGTTTTCTTGGCAACTTTTCAAAAGCCCTAACATTTATTGAATACCTTTGAGATGCTCTATATTCAGTGAAGTACCTTATGGTGGACAACAACCACAAGAAGTATCGTCACCACTTTGGCAAATGATAAAGTAAAATTTTATAGAGTGCAAGAACATAGCATTCGAAGTGTCACATGATTGGACGAGAAAAAATGAAAATGATTCAGTTTTTCAAGAAGAAAATTAATAAGATAGAATTTAAAAGGTACGAATATTTATTTTTGTGGACAAATTTATGATCTTATTATACTCGTACTGTAAACATAAGCGTGTCTTGATAAAGTGATAGTGTAACACACAGACCCATAGGAGTGTCAGCAAATAGGATTCGCAAGCCGTAAAATGTGTGGTATGAAGTTGTTCAAGTATTTGTACGCGACTTCATTTGACTTACCAACCATACAACCTAGGTACAGTAGCAAGCATATATTTTTAGGCTATTCTTTCGTTTGGTATGAAAATATCCTGGATGATAAAATAATATCTTTGTCCATACAGGTCCATGCA
The DNA here is from genome assembly GCA_907269105.1 of Volucella inanis. NCBI lineage: Eukaryota > Metazoa > Arthropoda > Insecta > Diptera > Syrphidae > Volucella > Volucella inanis. The sequence continues at coordinate 140,456,033 of OU026157.1, forward strand.
GAATGAGCTTATTGAATTTTAAGCCAAACACATATTTTTGGTCTGTTTTCGTCTGTTAGAAATAACTTTGTGTTCTAAATGCATAACTTTTCAATGAATCGTTATCATCGTACTGATTACTAGGGGTTCGACATATGTATGGTATATGCCAATGCAAGGCTAGCAGTGTGAATTATATGGTTTATACCTTTTTGTAGCATCCATATCCGTCAATTAATTCGATGACAGTTTTCTCAACCTTCTTTTTTATTCTGACTTGTCAAAAGGATTTATCAAAATCCTTCTTTAAGCGTGGCTGACATATTGTTAACTAAGGGCCAATTGACAAGTAGGTAAGACGGAAGTGTAGGAGATGATTACTTCTTACACTGCATTTGCTACTGTCCCGAAAAGTTCGTCACGTAGCTTACGCCGCAGGCAAATAAATTTGGATGGTTGCAGAATTGACCAAGTTTAGATGTTGAGAGTGAATCCGTTGTAAAAGACAGCGGGAAGGTACCCTTTAAGGATTCGGTTCCTGTTTGGAAATGGAAATCCTCCTACATAGGTATGAAGTTTTATATTCGGAATTTTGAAAGTTAATCTGAGTAAATATGTATAATAAATAAGCACCGGAAAGTCTTCTGTATATCCAATTGGAAATTAGGTGATTAGGTGATTAGCCCTTCCAAGGTGCTAGTAGGGACGTGAGTCATATATTTATTCAACAGAAAGTTTTTTCTAACCCCACAACGAATACTTCTTGTTTATTTTCCATGTGAGAATAGAATTTAACTTTGAATCCTTAGAAATCTTAGTTACCAGTGTGGATTTGCGACTCAAACTTTATTAGCCATCTTAGAGCTTGTTGCTTGGAGCATTTCATCCTAAGATTGCCGTTTTCTTTATCTCAGCACTCCGGTTAGATGAAAACATACTCTTTAAAGGTTGCAGCACCGGTTTCATTTAATACAACTGCAGTATTAGCTTGTTGCATCCGGGCATTGAGCGCGAATAAAAAGGACGGCAATGGGTTTCTTTCTCTTAATCTTGTTCGAGACAAAGGAAAAGGATACACTTTTAGTTCCAAAAGCTTGCTCATTTTCAGTGCGTGTTACTTTCGCCAAGCTGTTTTTCTGTTCTGTGGCTGCTGGAGGAGTGAGGGTCTTAGTACTTCCAATTTCGATAGCGCTTTTCGTTCATTTTTTGCGGTGCGTTTCTCTCTGTCTTCTTCCCCACTTTCACTGCCCATTAGACAATAATACTTCCATTCGCACTTTTTGATTTCCCGGGACAAGTCATCAAAAGCAGCACTTTGATAAGCCAATTGTTTATGATATTCTGATGGAGTTGAACCGTAACATTTGAAAAGGTTCTCCGGTAATTTTTTCTTTGTTTCAGGCTAATCTACAAAAGGTGTCGTAGAAAGAATTGCTGGATTCATTCAAATCGATAGATCTAGAAAACAATTGAATTTTTTTGTAGTATCTCTTTAGTAGGTTCTATGATAGAATCTTTTTTCGAATCCTTAGGATCTTTGGCCCACAAGCGTTTTTTAACACACAGATGAATATAACAAATAGTCCTTGAAATGATCTTCGTTTGGTATAATTATATTTTGTATTGCTGAAGTAATTAAATTTAAAAAAATGAAAAGAAATAAAATATACTTATTTTGAACATATTTGATGAACAAAATACTTGAAGACGAATCGAATGTATTAGGTATTACTTCAAAAGTAAGGTGAATTTTGAAATTTCGCGGGCAACGTATATTCGATCATCGATTTTTTTTACCGTTCACATGTTCACAGTTTCAAGTATACATACTTAGTTTATTTTTGACAAACAAATGTTTTTGCGTCAAATGTTGTGTAAAAAATTGAGTCTGCTTTAAGTAAAAAAAAAAAATGTTAACAAATGGTACAAGCTCTTCCAAGATTGAGAAGATGCCAGTGATGAGCCTCGACCTGGATGCCTCAGTACATCAACAAAAGATGATAACGTCGAAGCTGTGAAGAAAATTGTTTTAGAAAATCGTCGAATTACTATAAAAGAAGTTGCTGAGGATGTTTGAATATAGGTCGGCTCGTTTCATGCAATTTTTTCAGATGTTTTGGGCATGAGACGTATGCCAGTGAAGTGTGTTCCGAAACTTCTTAGTTTTGATCAGAAGAACAGTCGCATGAGCATCGCTCAGGAGCTCTTGTGTGACGTCAATGATGATCCTGACTTGCTCAAAAGGATTATAACTGATAACGAATCTTGGGTATATGGTTATGCCGTCGAAACCAAAGCCCAATCGTCCCAGGAGTTCCAAGACCGAAAAAAGCACGCATCGCTGGAAGAGCTCAAGGTTATACCAAAAAGTGCTTACGGGAAGTGCTTCGAGGGTTGGAAATAGCGTTGACACAAGTGTATTATATCTAAGCGAGATTACTTCGAAGAGGACAACATTAATATTGATGAATAAATAAATATTTTTGTATAAAAATATAAAATCACCTTACTTTTTTAATGCAAAACATTCCATTTCGCATATATGTAGACATGTTCTAAATTTGAATTTATTCGTATTTACCTCTGCATTTAGGTACATTAAGGTGAATTTCTTGCTCCAAATTAATTCGTTGTTAAATTCTCAAGAGATTTCATTTAGGAACCATTTTGTGGTATATGTAAATGAGTTGTTGGTAAGGACGCGCATATTTGTGGGTTGAAAGAAAATTAAAGCAACTTGCCTTTCGATAAAGATTGATAGGTGAGTTTTAATTAACCTAAATAGGTGATGAGAAAAAGAATAATATGAACATTTTTTTAGAGTGAGTGACAATAAGTATTTTAACAGTCCGTCCCTTCACTCAACGAAAATAGCCCTTTTATTTAGTAACAATAAAATAGCTGAGGTTTGTGTAAAAGCAGCTTGTATTGATTGTACGTTTATTTTTATTATTTAGATGGCCAATTAAGTATTTATCATTCAATTCACATTATTATTTAAATTTTAATTGTCGTATATGCTAACGTTATAATTTGCATATGCAATATGTATGTATGTATGCAAGGAGTAACATTTGAATGTGTTTTTATTTGTACAAGCACTTAAATATACATATTTATATTTATTTTGGATGTTTATAGGATAAGTGTCAATTACAAATTGCTAACTCCTCTAAAACGTGTGATTGACATTAATTGATACTGTCTATGCGGCTTAACACTGAACAATTAAGTGGCTACTCTGGTAAACCATCCACAACATTCAAATAAGCAATCGTTTGCATTCTGTTTTTTCATATTTAATTTGTATGAATTGTCATTCATGGGACCAGGATATTTCCAATAAATACACCGAAAGAAAAGAATTTTATTATAAATAAATTGATTTTTAGATCCACCACGTATGGTATAGGAAATAAAATATTTTATATATTCTTATTGGAGTGAAGCATATAGCATAGTAGATAGCTTTTCGCTACTTTAGCTTCCTTTGCCATCACGCTAGTAAGACTTCAAAATCTTGAAATATAGTAGAATTTCTCCATAATATCGATCTATCACATTTTTATCATAATTTTGTTTCCTTGTTGATGTTACTCCCAAATTCATTTTTCCTAATGTTCCCGATTAACTGCCATCTTTTTCTACACCACCTTTTATTCGACTTCTCTTTAGCATCATGAGCTTGTTGGCATTCTTTATCAAATCAAAGATTTTGCTACGGGCAAAATTTCTAATGGTTTGCTAGCAATGTCCCTACTGATCTTCTGTACTTAATGTGCGAACGACTTCTCGATACGCTTTTATAGATTCGGTGAGAAATAACTCTATTATTCTATTGTATTGCAATACATTCTAGGCTACTGAAACTGTGTCTTGCTTCGATTTTAATGTGATTAATCTGATTAAAGATTTTTTTTTTTTTATCAGTGAGCCTGAGTCTGTATTTAGATAATGCTCTCTGCTTGCTTTGTTTTGGACAGCCCTCTAAAGTTGAATTCCTTTCTATACTTGGCATACGCAATCACTTATGATTGCATTGCCCATATACATATGTAACATATTTGGTTAAGGACTTCATGGAATCAACCTTTAGCAAAATCGTTCGCTCCTTACATGGTTGAAGTTCGCGATTTTCTTACCTAGGTTTCTTCCGACGACAAATACATATCGATTTAGGCACTCGGTTTTCTTCCCCTAACAATAGTGATCGATTTTACAGTGTTTCATCTTTGTTTTGATCCGTCTTTCGCCTCGCACTTTATGGATGTCAGTGGTATCCGCTTTTAGCGATATACGATATACAGGCTCTCCTTTACCGTTTATAATTTTTAATCATCATGTCGCTACATGACATTTAGTAATTTTACGTGGTCGGGTAGAGGGTATAACGACCACTCTGGCTGAAACTATTTCTCAAAGAATAGAGCTGGTCTTACATCTTACATGGTCTTACATCTAACCCTATTTGTCTTTTATCTTTCAGCTTTTACTATAATATAAATAAAATATTCCTCGTGTAACTAATAATAAATATTAAAAAAAAATTACAATAATAAAGGATAACAACTTGCACCTGCGAATACTTGAAAGTTTTAATGAGAACCACTGTATTGAATCTGGAACTCTTTCCTTTGTCATGTTCGCTTCTTAATGAATGTCTTCAAAAGGTCGCAAACTTTAAAATAAAAAGGAAAAACAAATTGTTTGCGATTGAATTTTCAACTATGTACGAGTATAATTAATTTTAATTAAAATTGCACATTTCATGCTCATCATTATCATTGAAGTTATTAATTAAGTTGGGGGAACCTGTTTGCGCTAATTGTCATGATTTGCCTTTTGTAACGGACAATCAAAATTTAATCAACTTTACTCTTCACAATGAATCAACACTTTATAAAAGGTGAATTATAAACTAGTATTTAATGATTAAAATTTGTGAGTTATTATGTTACTTAGAGAATTAAAATAAATTTAATTGCTTTCCAAAAGCCAACTTGCAAGTAGTAATTTTTTACACAGCAATACATACAGCAATCCGACCAGAGGCGGCAATCAAAGTGCCCGTCGGAGTGTGTGATTTGCATTCGATAAGCAAGTCAAGAACACGCGCGGCCACCGTCAACTCAATTAAAACTTTACCTAACCACAGGACATCTGTTCAAGCTCTCTTTTGAATACAATAAAAGAATCAACTTAAACTAGAAACGCAGTAAATTCCAAGAACAGCTGAAAGTTTAATTAAATTTAAATGATATTTTGATTGAAGATGAAGAAGCAGAAAAGTTGTGTATGCTCTCTAATTACTGATATAAATAGTGTATCTTATTTAAAAATAAGTATTTCTTTTTCCACACAAAAGGAAGGACAGGATTAAATAATAAGACTGAACTAACCTGCCTTTTAATTCTGGTTGCAAAATAATAAGTTCTTATTGAAATAAATTTCATAATTTAAAAATTATAAATTAATAAACGAGCAAGTAAATGATTGAGAATTAAAAAATAGATATCCATAAAAACAGATGTCCTAGGGACAGTCATAAAAGTTGGCGGTTAAGAGCTCTCTAGAACGAGCTCAGTCAGCAGACTGACAATCCTAGGAAAATCAACGCAGATAAAGCCACGAATAAACAGCTGGTGAACATTGAAATAAAAGTGTCAAAAAATTCAATTGATTGTAAAAAAAAATATTCTTCATATGTATGTTACATATTCATAATTCCTTAGCAGTCTTTCGTATTCTCGTCCCATCACATAAGTGTTTCTTTTAAGAAATGTTTTCGGAACCAAATATTGTTAATACATACATATGGTATGTAACAAAATTTCCAAAAGACAATTAAAATCTTATTTAACAAAATTTTCAAAAGACAATTAAAATCTTATTGCAAATTGATCTGAATGTCAGTATCACTACTTGAAAGTCTGTTGGCATTTCTATTCACAATTGGGCAACACAAAGAATAAAAGTAATATTTTTTTTTTTTTTGCGCGAATGTGTATTGCCAGACTATAAATTTACCTGGTCGTTTGAAATATCCTTCCATGAAATTGCTGTATATATATATATTTTTTTTTTTTTTGCTTTCTCCATTGTTGTTTATGTTTGCTTTCGAGGCGCCACTTTTCGTATAAAGTAAAATAATGTAACGCATATACATACTACACCCAGTTACAATATATGTGCATATATGGGTGAATTCATATATACACATTTTTATCGAAAGCAGAATATTCGCTTAGCTTTATGTTGGATAGGAAATACTTATCCATTTCGCTTGCAATCTCCTACATTTCCAATATCCTTTCTTTTAGACATACTTCCTCTTCCTGTTCTGTTATGTTGCTGTTGATATTATATTTGGTTGTACAACATGGCAATGGCAAACGTTCTTGTTCGAAGAGTGAAACGGATGGCTGACTTTTATTATGTCCTTTCTACGCCTATCACTGCCTTTACCACGGTTACCGCTACTGACGCTGCCGATAGTCACTTGAGGGGAGAATGCTCGTACATTCGCAATAAAGATATTTTTATTTGAATATACGACATCGGCACACAATGAACAACTTATTTAACAAATACGTAATTCTGGGCTCAGAGATATTGGAAAGAAGAGGAAAATAAACATCAGGAAGGAAATAAAGAAATACTCGTACCTATACTACATATCTATTTTTGTTTTTTTTTTTTTTTCCTACTCGACCCGAACGCTTTAAATTGGCTTTTTTGGGAATACATATAAAAGCTATCAATTGGTGAGGAACTTCTTCATTTATTATAGCAAAAGAAGGGTTACTTAAGATGTATTTACATATGAAACTTATATCCTTTCAGAGAGTAGAGATAAAATAAAAATGGTAGTATATTATCTACGCCAAAGAAATACGCAAATCATGACAGGAATTTCAACATTAAATTGTACTTTTTTTCATTTCCCATGCATTTTTACTTACATGTTATTATACACAAAGACCCTTAACAATTAGCTTAACTAAATTATCTTATTCTACATTACTGACCCCATGCGGATGCTTAACACCTATTATTTAATAATGAAAATACATTTTACTATTTACAAAAAAAATGATTAAAAAGTCATTTTGTATCCCTTATTTTTTTTCTCTCTAATTTAAAATAATTCTACTTAAAATATATAAGACCTACCTAGTCTACCCTGTTTCGAATGAAACTGATGAAGGTGTTTTTTTTTTTTCATTCAACAAGACCATCATTTCTTGTGCTGTCGGGATGCAACCTAAACCGCGTCTCTCAGCTGTTCTAGGGACGTGGAAGCGGTGCCGCAAATCTGTCTTGGATCGCCCACTTTAATTCTAAATAGAGTGATGTCTCTATGGAGATGAACATTCTACGAGTATAATACAAATAATTGCGGTAGTAAATCCCGAAGATCAACTTATTCTTAGAATACGACCAGCTTTCGACATTGCCCTCTCTTATTAGGTTCGTCATATTGTAATAGACCTCAAGTCATCTGTAACGCTGTGACATGGTAAAGTGTTACAACAAGATCGCTGACTAGACGTCTATCTAAACACGTTTGATAGAGTGTGGGTAGTTTATGACAGTATAGCTTTACTATTATATCACCCGTTTCAAATTCAAAGAAGAAAATGAACCACATATCATATCTATCCTGACTATTAACAATGTCTTTTTCTTCCGTTCTTTAGCACTGCGAAATGATTTAAATTTGAGCCTTATCTGGTATCGACAAAATTAATTAAAGTTCAACGTTAACAAATGCTAAGCTACAACTTTCTTTCCCAAGCGCTCATAATAATATCAATAGTACATATGTACAAGTATATCAACAATAATGAATATCTTTCTACAGATACTTCAATTTTTCATGTTCCTCTAGCATTTATAACATTATTACCATCGAAAACATATACATACAATATATAAATAAAAAAAAAAAAAACTCGACACTAGAATTTGAAAGAATTTAAGGAAAAATTTCCATAGAAAAAGGGAAAATTTTAGTTGGCCCGGGGGCTAGGCTCAAAGTCCCTATATATTTCCTCTGGTACGCTTCGGTTTGATTTGGTTTCGGTGGAGATCTTGTGATATTCACATATGGCATACGTGTGTTTACATACATAAAGCGAACTTTGTGAAAAATCATCGAAAGTTGAAGTAAACGTTACATGATCTGTAGGGGAGCCCGTAGTGAACATTTGAATTCTTTGTACAACGAATTTTCGTTTTTGCAATTAGTAGTATTGTAATCTACAGAGTTTCTTATCTGCCTTACTACCGTTCTAGCGGGATGCCCTAGTCAAAAAAAATAAAAATTGTTCTACCAACAGCTTTTGGTTCAACAACCATATTAGAATTTACTTAAACCTTAAAAAATTTGATTTTATTTTTTAAAAAAAAGACCCTTATGTTTAGAAACATCGCATGAAATTGTTTGAATTTGCTTGAACTTTTCAAACCAATGTATGTTGATATATGTATTATGTATTGTTAAGATTCGGTTTGGATTTTACAAGCATTATGTTAACTTACATAATCTCTTTTGTTAAAATTAAAAAAATAAAAAAGTTTCGAAAATTTGTATGCTTAACCTATGCAGGTAAAAAACACAGGCTTTTTTTATATTAAATTAGTTCTTTGACACAAGAAAACCAAGCCTGCGTTCCTTTTTGATTGAATGAATGAATGCCTGTAATTTCAAAAAATTAAGATTTACGGAAGGACTCGGTAAATGTTGTCGCAAAAGAATTTGATATCTTAACGTAGATTGAAGCACTTCGAAAGATGTAAAGACTTTAATGATAATGACTCACTTTGTGAACTTGATTTTGTACCTTCTGATTCTGAAATGTAAGTATCAAATCAGATCTGTCCTCAGAAAAAAAAAAAAAAACAGTGGAAAAGCCGGAAAACAACGAAAACAGATCGAAACAGAGGACATCAACACCATTTTCAATTCCGTAGGACCTCGAGCGCTGACTGGAGGAGTCTGGATGTGGAGTGATTGCAACTCAAACGCCAGAGGAACCCTGCTTGCTAGGCGCATGTCCTAGGGCTAAAGTTCTAGAAACAGGCTCCCCGACAAGATATCTATATAGCAGTAGAGGAAGACCATCTGCCTCGACTTCGCTATATACCCAGGACTATCTGACAGATGTATACACATCTCGGATGTGCACACAAGCAATCTAGGTCTTGCCTGATCGCCGCCTTTTATCAAGAAACTCATCAATTCCAGTCTTCCAGAGAAACTTTAATGAGATAATCCACCTTAACATGGATTTTAGGACACCTGAAGATATAGACGATACAGTAAATTTTTTGACTCAAATAATCCAGCTTTCTACAGCTTTGTCAGGCAGTAGCGACATTGAATCTCGTCCCTAAACACTCTATTGCCTAAATAGGGAAACGAAGGACTTGATCACACTTAAAAGGCAGCAAAGACGAAGATATATCCGCACCCACTGACTTGAGGACAAAGCGTTTTGGTAACATACTAGCCGAGAGATGGAGGTGGTCCTTAAGAGTCAGAGAACGAAATATTTTGAGGTTAAGTTCGAAGCCATATATTACACAGTCGACTCTGGTTTCTAGATACTCTTTGTGGAAAGCTAATAGGTCCTTGAAGAGACAACCGCAACAACTTATGCCAATTAGGACCACTACTGGTGGGTTTTGCAAAACTGACGAACAGAATGCTGAAACGTTTGCAGTACACCTAAGTGTTGGATTCCAAAATTTCAACATGGCCGGCAAAGAGAAGGTTTTGCTGACTGAGAAAGAGCTTGATGTATTTATACATGAGCAGACTATGTTCATAGTTTCAAGTTTAAAGCATGCTTAGTTTGTTTTGAAATATAAAGAGTGCTCTAAAACACTTGAAATGTTGACAGTGGCATACGGTGAGTCTGCTCTAAGTAAGAAGAATTTTTCGAATGGCATATGCTCTTTCAAGATGGCCGAGAAGATGTCAATGGCGTACCTTGCTCTGGACGCCCCAGCATATCAATAAAAAATTATAACAAAATCGTCTAGTTACCATAAGAGAAGCTGCTGAGAATGTTGGCATATCGGTCGGCTCGTGTTATGCAATTTTTTCGAATGTTTGGGATATGAGACGTGTTTCAGCGAAGTTTGTTCCAAAACTTCTAAATTTTGATCAGAAGAACCGTCGCATGAGCATCGCTCGGTAGCTCTTGCATGACGTAAATGATGATTCTGACTTGCTTAAAGGGTCATAACTGATGACAAATCATGGATATATGACTTCGAAATCAAAGCCCAATCCTCCCAATGGAAGCACCGTTAAGAGCGAAGACCGTAATGCTGGAAGAGCTCAAGGCTATACAAAAAAGTACTTTTATTCTTTAAATTTTGTTTATCTATAGTGATGATGAACGGTTTTTTTCGCAACACTGCTCGGATCGTTTCAGGATTCACCGCTTTATAAAGGTAATTTTTATCTTCTATTGTTAGCTTAGGAGCACTAAGACGGCGATTTTTCTGTACTTGCCTGACAATCCATAGTTCTATCTTCTTCAGTGATCCTTGGTTTTTCAGATTTTGGTGAATTGTTTAACAAATTGTGGTTTTTATACCTTTTTATAATATCTACGATAGTTGAGTGACTTCTTTTTACCATTTTTCCAATTTCTCTAGCTATTAAAATGTTCGAACCCAATTTTTTGGATTTCAAACATCATTAGATTGTTTGACGATGTTGTCGCCACAGTTTTCCTTTATTTTTAAACAGGTATTGTCATTTGAATGCAGAAAATGTAAACTATTAACTAAAGTGCGATAACATTGCAACTGTCACATAAGAGAATTGAAAATAATTCAGTGTTCTTCTTCTTTTTCAAGATGGAATTGGCTGGATTTTTTTAAAAAAATATTTTTTTACTTTCTGTTTTATAAAACAACTCGAATATTATGTCATTAATTAAATGCACAAATACAAAACTTTTAAATGTATAAAATAAAAACGAATATAATATTATGAAATATATACTTGCCATTATTAAATTAAAAATACAAATAATTGCCTTATGTTTCTTTATTTCTTAAGTCATCTTAGATTATTCCAATTTATTGTGCTACTTGTGTTAATTTATTTCTTAATTAGTGCCAAATTTTATCAAAAGCACTTACATAAGTTAAAGAACTTAGTTTCTGGTGACTTTTCTTACATATTTTTTCTTTTAAATAAATGTAAACAGTAAATATGTATATGTATAAACCACTTTATTCAATTGAACTCACCAAAAATTAACAACAAACAAAACTGATTGCTTAAGATAAGAACCCTGATGATACTCTGTCATACTTGCACAGATACATTCCTCATCTATCATAAATGTAAGGAGCTTATTTAAATATGATATAAAAAAGATTTGTATTTTTTCGCAAAGTAATGTTTTTCTCTTTATTTAAATCAAACTTAGCAGCTGGGGTACCTGTAAAAAAAATAAGAACAATTTTATGCTACGTTATTAAAAAAATTCAAATCTTATAATTCAGTCTGCCGGACCAGTGAAAGCATATGCACAAAAAGCTTAAACATGCTTATACGAGTACTCGTAAATCATAGTACAAAACACTGTTTGTTCAAATTTTATTTTTTATAAAATTACTTTAGTCCTAGTTATATGTAAAAGTTTATTTTGTTGAGTACTTTAATAGAATTTAAATATTGACCAATATACTACATTACCTAACTAACAACATATGTATGTGTACATGCATTTATATGTATGAATGTAAGTGTCTATTCAGAAAATTTAAAATTCCAAAAGAATGATACCTAGGGTCTGTAACAGATGTGCCCTGTCACACGAAATTCAACCCAATCTCTTTCGAAATGATGTAGAGGGTTTTAGTGATAAATGTCGATGGCATTCATTTAACAACCCCACTTGATATTAATTTGAATAAAGGACAAGCACAACCCACCCCACTCACGTTCGCCTCATAGCGAATGGGGGTAGTGTTATATACATACGCAGATATAGTATGTATTCAGGTATTTGTTGAGCTATTTCCTTTATATTTAAATTAGAATTTGATTATATACATGGCGATGGCCTAGAATATATTTAAATTAAGTTATCATTTCCGGCAGTTCCATATCACCCTGTTCATAAATTTGATGACCAGGAACGCAATTGACATTAACCAATGCTTGAGCACACAGTTCTGACGAAGATAATGGCCTATTGAAGAAAATATATACTACACCGTTATAAACTGATTTCGTCTTATTTGTATTCAAGGTGCGAAGGCAGGCTTTCGGTCATAATTTTTTCCTATTGGTCCTTGCATTATCTGAGTCAGGTATTTGAGCGGCGACATACAATTTATTTTACGGATTAATAATGTTGGGACTAATCGAAGGTAAAGGACTGTTTTTAGAAATACATATATTTTTAACTACTTCATTTACTCTGTATCCTGTACTGTATCTATACAGGATGTTTTCTTTAAAGTAAGTATTAGTAACTTTAAGATTCCACATATAGGAGCTAATCCAGCAAGATATCATTGCCGACCACATTAAAAAGAGGTACGAAATAAGTATGAGCATTAACCAGTGAATAAAAAAAAACTAAAATGGTAATAGGAGGACCTACTCGTAATAAAAAAACAGCCGTACGGGTTATAATAGATGAAGTGGTAGCTCTTAAAAAAAACTCAACTTGGAGGTGGATTTAAATGAATATCTTAGTATGAAGGACGGTATCGATAAAACAATATAAGAACGAGTAACATCCAGAGGACTGAAATATGCGAGCACTAAAATCAAATTTGTAATAGCATGACTTATCAATTCAGAAGGTGAAAGTGTCTTTAAAACATTTGAAATGAGTGTTAAGAAGAATCAAAAAAATTTACTGTTAGTGTCATCGCCGTCACAAACCCAGCTGTAGAGACCTGTCGACAATCTACATCCAAATGTGTTCTATAAACTATTATTTTATTTTTTCTCACTTAACATAAACATTTTTAAATGGCCACCCATAAAGTGTGTTTTTCTTCAATGACAGATCTTCCGATGGGGATCACTTTCAAATTGAGTTGCCATTTTTGAAAGTTTTTTGACATTCGTATTCAGAATTGAATTGACCAATCAATATAAATAGACTTGCACCAGAAGAACGCTTCTGTATCACTCAAACTTTTTTCGAAAATCGGTCTTCTATGTGCAAAAGGTTCAATGTTTGGTCATCATAATCGACCAATCGACTTTACATGACGGAAAGCTATCAACACGTCAGAGTAATGTGCGTGCAGAAGAAATTGTTGTTTCATGAGAGTGAAATTGGCGAAAGATCCAGAATTGTTTGTATAGGATTTAGCTGATGTAGGATAGGGCTTTTGAGCATCGATCGATTCTTAATTTTATACATAAATTGTGTTTAGTGACGATGCTCACTTTTGACTCAAATGGTTTATGAAAAAGCAGGATTTGCCATTCTTGATTGAAGTGAATCCATAAGAGACTCTTGAGACTCAAAAGTGCACTGTATGATCTTCAAACTAGTTTGGCATTACCGGCTCTTATTTTTTCAAAAATGAAGCCAGAGCTTGCGGGATACTTCCACCCTTTACAAGCATATTTAATTTGCTTGTGGGGCGAATTGCAACAATTGATTGATTTGAAAAGCAAATGAATTCTGAATTAAATATTGCTGGATGTCTGGATATATTGGGTCGTGCGGTTTGCTAAGAGATGGCGTAACTTGTATTATTCCATTGGAACATGCATTGGAAAGCTACTGTCATTGTACGTCATTTCAGTATATGTCATTCATTTGAAGCGTAAACAACAATAATTCTTTTTTTCACTCAAATATGTCGAACTTTGTGCCTGAAAAAGTGTTTTTGTGGGGAGCTCTTCTTCATTAATTTAATATGAAGAAAACTGCTGCCGAAAGGCAATAATTTTCCATCATAACAACACTCGGCAAAACGTTGCTATTCCTGTTAAGAACTATTTAGAAAACAGTGGATGGAAAATCTTACCCCACCCGCCTTACAGCCCAGATCATGCCCCTTCTGACTTGTGTTTGTTCCCGTCGATGCAGAGCGCCCTCACTGAAATACGGTTCACATCAGAGCAGAATATCAAAAATTGGCTTGTTCATTCTTGGCTGCCAAGCCGGCGCAGTTCTTTTGGGATGGGATCCACAAACTGCCAGAAAGATGGAAAAAAGTCATAGCTTCAGATGGGAAATACTTTGAATAATACTATTGTACATGATTTTCTTAAATAAACGTTCAAATTTTGAAAAAAAAAAACCGAATTAAGTTATATACCTAATATAAAATTCAAAAATTTAATGCGTTTTTACATACTCGTATGTGCAATATAAAACAATTTAAAATTTCATATACCCTAATAACACCTCAACTTAACACCTTATCCAATTAGCATTAGTTTAGTTTACAAATAAGTATATGACCCACTAGATATGTGTATGGCGGAATTTTCCACATCAACTCCCAAATTACGTGCCCTTCCGTTTCCGAGTATATATACCCGAATAAACTTACATTCCTCTACTACTTGAGAGTACCTTAAATTTTTCGTCGACGAACTGTGACTGTAACCGAATTATTTCAATAAAGATACATTCGCCGTTGAAAAGAATAACAAATCAGACCATATCATCCCTCATTTGTGCTTCAATTTCATAATCATCATCATCATCATCATCGTCATCATCATTATCATCATCATATCATAATCATCATTAACATCGTCGTCTTCAACGCACTCGTACGCTGACTGCTATGCTGTTAACATGGGCGCCTTTCTTTTCACATTTCTACTGCCAGCCAATACCAAGTGAATTTGTTCTCAATCTTCTTGGAAATTCATATTTGCATAGGAATGGAATCCGTTCATTTCCCTCGGGTATTATTTTCCCTTCACTTTCTTGCGAACCTATAAGAGTCACTTCGAACTCGGAAGGGGGGCGAAATGTAAATCAAGTGAAAGGTCCGCCTTAGCTTCACCAGAAGCATCCATACACTAGCACAGCACGCACAGCATCCCCTACACTCTTCCAGAAAAAAGGAACAAAAAAAAAAAAAAAAACAATTCTTTACCCAAGCGAGCTGAGTTATACTGAACCTCAACGATGGAATAGTGTGTAATAAGAAAAAAAGCTACAGGACTTCCATGATGACAAAACGCCAGAACGACAAGGCGACTGAGCAACCCACAAACGGATTCTTTTGAACTATACAATTCCATGACATAAAACGATTGTGTCACTGTAACTACCACCTTTCGAGTGAGTGGGGTATGCGGGATGACAAACTCAAACTTACGCAGTTTTTCTCGTTTTCCCTTTATTTATTCCTTTGCAATGATGAAAACCTGGTGGATTTGTACTTTTCGGAAGCCCTTCGTGCGTCGTGCTATACTTGTATTTGCGTTCAAAATGTGTTTATTTTCACAGGACTATCATTTCCCGTTTCCGCAAATTTACCATCTTTCACCCACTTTTACTCGGGTACAACGGTACAACGACTTTATGCCTTTTCCTTATTTATAAATACAACTTGAAGAAAACATGTTTACCATCCTGACACTTTGTTGACAACATATCTGTGAATCTGAAGACGAAACCAACATTATTAGTCCATCACCTCAAGATGTTGCGCAGACCTTTGTTCGATTGTAACCTTGCACCCCTCTTGTTACTGCGGGTATGCATGTATGTGCAAAATTTGAATTTGAATCTAAATTAATGAAATCTACTGCTGTTGTTTTGTATAACATATATGTAGAAGCTTTCTTGAGGACATCTGCAACGCGCAATGCAACAGTGCGGAACGGGGAACCTTGTCTGCAAAAAGTCTACCGATGCAGCATATGTCGCTAGTGATTGATGACACATTCGGGCCTCATATATGTAGGTCCCTGCGTATGTTTTCACTTAGCTTGGCTACAAAGATGATGAATGATTTGACTACCATTCGTAAAGAGACGAGAAACAATTAAATTTAAATGAAGTATTTTGAGGGAAATTTTGGAATTGAATTAAATACACATACATACAATTGGGGAGTGATGTTGTAACACTAGTCTTTTGCAATTTAGATGGTGGATATCGACAGACTCCATTTCATCAGTAGTGAAATTTAAAATGAATATAACGCACTTATAACATACAAATATAACATTTTCTTAAATTATCGGTGGAGTAAACATTGAAATAAGTTATCACATATTGATCTATAATAAATCTTATTGTATAGAGACATCTCTTTTAAGTTCAAGTCATCAAAACACGTTCCTTTTGCAAACAAACAAAGTTCGTAAATTGAGAATTTCTATTTCGTAGTTCTAAAACCTTCACGGACTGTAATTACACTCAATAATGACTTCAACAAAAGTTTTCATAAGGTCATATCCATGTACAAAGTGGGTTTTTTTTGGAAGTTATTTTTGATGAATGTATATGATTTTATGTATCATAGAATTTACTGTACGAAACTATCAGTTATTGTCAGAACAACAGCAATGTAAAACTTATATAATAGCGTTCAAAAATCAATTCGCGAAATAACAGAAACAGGGCCCGTTACTTCTATTTGCAAACGAAACCATACAAAATATTTCATTACAGAGGGAACTTATAGCTGAACTTTTAGAAAAGCATATCAAAAATCACCAACCGATTAATGACCATAGAACTGATTATTAAACAAAAAATTTTGAATATGGTTGACGCCTAGCGCAAGTAGGTATTGAGCCTTTGGAAAAAAAATATTTTGACCCTACTTAGAGAAGGGGGAATTGAACTACAAATACGAATACTAAATTCATTCAAATCGCATGCCCTTATTTTATTGAACAATAGCGGCACATACTCGTAATTACATGCAGAAGATACCCATTGAAATAGCGCCAAACGGAGTGTAAGGATGATCTTAAAGTACGATAGTCGAAACATATCAGAGTAGCGCACAACCTCTGCTAAAAAAATTAAGTTAAAGCCTGCATATCCGGATAGCTTTATTTAAATAAAAACAAAATCTAACAATTTTGATATGTAGTAGGAGTAGTGGTCGAGAAGCAAAGGAAGACTAGAGAGCAATCTTAAAGAAAAATTTGCTTAGGTCATAGTTGAAAGTTGACTTCGCGTAGCACTCCGCGCGTGGGTACATTGTATCCATAACTTGTTAACAGAGGAATAGATCTTATATTCCGTGGAAATAACTAAACCTATAAAGTGAGCCTTGAGATAGATTAGGAACGGGGCAAACAGGGAGCGAAGTAAGCTGTACCTAGAGAACGTGCGTAACAGTAGGGACATCATATCGGTACTTTGAAAATGTAGCCTCTTACAACCTACAAACAGGCGACAAATGCAACATCGAAGAGCAGGCAGCCTAAATACAATAATATTTTTAAGTTTTCGTCACAACCAAGAAAAAACTGAGAAAACTACAGGTTTACGAGGAATTCGCCTTACTATCGCTGGAGTTCATGTCGCATGCAATGAAAATATATAAGCTACAGTCGACACGTAATATTCATTGATAGTGCTATTGGAAATAATTGTTCAATCAACTCTTAATAATTGAGTTAAAGCGCTAGAAGATAACGAATTACGAATCAGTCGTACTAAGACCGAATAACTGCATTGCCGAGCCCCCGAAACCACTTCCTGATATTTATTTAGAATTCCGAAATGGAAACAAAATTTGAGGCCAAGCCATAAGCCATCAACGAAAATGCAATGACGACGGCTCAAAAAATATTTTTCAAAAATATGATTTCAAACCAAAATTCCTTTAAAACACACATAAGAGCAGTATACTTCTGTTGCAAGCAGCTTAAGGATTAACACATTAACATTTGCTATTACTAGCCCAAAGGAATAAATTATACTTTTAAAATATTCAATTACAAAATTTAAAAACCCTTTCATCCACACTCTCTCATTATAAAAGACAAGGACAAACGACTGGTCAAAACTTTTGGCATAATTTTGGTTGACTTCATTCGCATCAGGGCTCAAAATAATGGAACTTTCAAAAAAGTGTATCTCTATCCCATTTTGGTTCGTGAATGAATTTTTTTCTTCTCTTCTGCTATCCCTTCAAATGGTGGTGGCAGTGCCTACTGTTTAGAGATGTATCTTCGTCGTCGCCAACAAAGTACAAGAGCAGTTCATCTCGCTAAGTCTAGACCCTGTCAACACGAGGAATTCGAAAAGTATCATCGCTGTATACTACTACAGATTGGAGTAGATGCATACGAATAGAGTACATATTCTGCTTTCCCAGTCGTCCTTTCGAAATAAACTGCAAACTTAATTGAAAAACTTTTCCATTTTCCCTTTCGGTAGCGGCGAGTGATAAGCAAAAGAGAAAAAACAAAATTTTAAAAATTGCCTCAACTCTTTTAGCAATCGAAATTCACGCCTTTTATACTTCTGCCAGGATGTGATGCTTTCAATGTATCCAACTAAACCACGTTGTGGTGCTCCTCGTCCGTGGCAGTCGTGGTAGTCATTGTATACTCGAACATCGACCAAATGCAGCCTGACAAGTGATGCAGGGTATGTGTTGAATGTCCTGCTAAGTTATAGCAACCATTTTTCGCAATTTACTTGTTTTTTTTTTTATTTTTATTTTCTTCCTTTGGTATAACCCGGATAACTGAGAAAGTGAACCTTATTGCATCCGTTCATCCATAAATTTTGCAAGTTTTAAGTCTGAAACAATACAAATTTCCGGGGTGCTTCCTTTAACAATTAGCCAGACGCTCACAAAGCAAAATACGAGTATGTAAGACGAGATGGTAGGGATAGCAACCTGGCTACAATAAACTGCTAGTGTCACAGTAAAAAGGCCAATACCAATCAGGACCAAAATCATGACAGTGTAAAAAAGGGAAACTCCGGACTCAGTACTAGCAATTGAGAAATGAGTTTGTAACAACTCCCAAATAAGCTTAATTTAATTCACCAATGTGACGAGTGGTTTTAATGGGCAACTTGGCGAAGATGCAATTATTTTTCCTGAAACTGTGTACATTGTTCATCTTAGGATGTGTCTGAGTTTTATGGCGCACAGATTTTAATAAGCTTCTACTACAAACCAAACTGCAGTGTTAGATACTTTTTTGTTTTTGCTCAAATTAACGAATGAATGCAATATGTTGTCGTGTATCATTTTTGTCTTGCGACATCTATGGATGGCGACTACAAAAGCTCTCTGAGTACCTACATTCTACTCGTATGTGCTTTAACAGCTCTCCCGGGAGACGTTATTACAATCTCACAAAAGGATATTTGCGACGTTGGTAAAATGTCAATGGAATATTATATCATAAGACATAAACAT
Source organism: Volucella inanis (assembly GCA_907269105.1). Classification (NCBI taxonomy): domain Eukaryota; kingdom Metazoa; phylum Arthropoda; class Insecta; order Diptera; family Syrphidae; genus Volucella; species Volucella inanis. Next base: position 140,475,395 of record OU026157.1, read on the forward strand.
AAAATTGGATAGAAATTGACCGCTTCTAATGGCGCACGATAAGACTCACAAGTGCGGAAAAGTGTCTGTAATCTTGGCACATATTGTTCTTTTGATGTTCGCAGAAGGCAATCAAACTGCACCATATACGAATTATACGAGTACTCGTAGAGGCACTATACTCGCACAGCAGATTAAAGGAGTGGCGTTGGGGAATTGGGGGTTGGCGTAAAATGTTAATTAGATTGTCAGCTTTACCCTTGTTCTTGGTCCAGGAAAAATCCCATTAGGCTGTCTACTTGTGCTTCTACACATGTATAGGGGCTGGAAAATATCATCCCCTAGGAGATGTTCAAATCTAGATAATGTCGAACTTGTCATTAAGTTCCAATGAATTTTTGCCTAAAGCTGAAGGGTGTTATGGTGTTAGGCGCCACAGAATCCATTAGATCATCTCATGGATATGGAAAACTTGTTTATATAAATAAGGATGAAGAATAATTATTATTCTGTCACTTGGAGTGATTACATAAATTAAAGAAGACCTTAATTATGCTTGTATGGTATGCTGGGTTTTGTCATGTTAAGTTCCACAGGAGTCGCAGAAGTTGACGCATGTCACAGCTACCGGGCTAGCAAATTTATGGAAATTCAAATTGAACGAGAACCGATTTGTTTTCGATGTTTTTATAGTTCACAACTATAATTATCACATATTGATTGATGTGCGGCAGAGAATACTTATCCGTATCGGGTTGCTATACCGTATTTTTCTCTCAAGATACCTTTTAACCTTTTCAATCAATCGCCTAATAACTCAATCAGCGGATGGTTGGTTGGTGCTCTGCAAAAAATACCAATCAATCATTCTAAATTAATGGAAAGTTTGTGGTAACAAATTGAACATTTTGTTCAGGCTATTCCCGCTTCTGGTGTGTTGGTCAAACCAACCACCAAGAAACTTGGAAGCGTAAAAGAACGTCAATTAATCATTTGTGTTTTGTAGGCACTGCCGACAATGTAGTTGGTCTCACCTTTGGTTTGATGATAATGTATTCAGTACAACTTTGCGGGAATTTAGGGAAGACATTGATTATTTTCTTTTTTTTGAGAGAGAGATTGTGTTTCGATTGTAAAACAAGAAAAAAGATATATATTGGGTTTCAAATCTCTTCTTCCAGGAGTTGTGAGAGTGGCCTACAAAATCTGTAAGACAACACTGATTAAGTAGCGTTGTTCAATAAAATAATTGGGTACACAAAATCCTTTGAGCGCTGATAATTATATAAAAACCCATCGCATATATAAATTTTGAAATATTAAGACGTTTACTTAAGGTATTGTAAAATGTTTGTGTGGGTTCGAATGATAGAGCTTATATTTCTTTCATCACAATCGCTTTATTAAATACAACTACAATTTATAATTTAATCCCTTTTACCAACTATTTTTACTTACTCTATCTTTTAATTAAACCACTTTATGACAACTCTTCAATCATTTTCAAATTCAACTTTTAAACTGACTTCACCTCTGTACGATGCTTGTATTTATACTCCCTGCCACCTTTCGTATTAGTCAGCTGTCTTCTGCTTTTCAAATATAGATGCCGCTGTTTACATTTAAGGGGCTATCACGCTGCTCCCTCCCTAAAGTTGTTCGTCCCGATCCACTTTGTCATTTTTCATTCCGTTTAAGTGGCACATTCAATCAACATTTTTTGCCGATCTCCACGTTGGATCCGGTGGACAACGTCGTTAATGCGGGTTAGCTGCTTGTATGGATCTTTTCAATCCTGTTGTAATTTTCGTGATTTGTTTCTTTAACGCAGAGGATTATACAGCCCCTTCGTTGAAACCGCAAGATTTTGCTCCGACGCCGTGCGATTGTTCTTCGTGCGATTGTTCGGGCAATTTAGGAAATCACGTTATAGTTGGTTCCACTAAAATCTTTCCCACCATGAAGTCTCTCTGATTTTTTGGCTTCGTCAAATAAAATTGGTGGCTATCAGGAACACTTTCCATTTTTGCGCAAACAATTGCTACCGACAAAAGCTCTAGAACCTGATTTCGAGAGACGACGGTATCTCCATGTTTCGGTATTCCAGAGTTTGTGTCTCTAAGTCGACTGGTAATCTATGTTCTTTCATGAAATCTATACCAATGATGTACTCGTCATATATGTCATCCATCAGAAAACTGTGAGAAAAGGCATTACTATATACCTTAGCCGTTTCTAAACGGGTAAGGGCATAATTTAGAATTTCACTGATTGCGGGGAGGAACTTGACGGTGGCCATAGAAACCACATCATTCCGATTTTAGGCCCTCCATTCGTACGTTCAAAAGTATTTTATTGACAACTACAGTCTACGTAAGAAGTGATATCACTTGTCCTTGAGAGGACTGCCTTGAGGTAGTGACCTTCAATATAGTGTTGTTTAATGTTGCATCAATGTTCCCGTTCAAGAGCATATAATTTATCAGGTGCGTTAATGGCGAATTAACTCTGACATTTTCTAATATTCTACGTTCTCGTAGAGCAGGAACGTTAACATTATTGCTGCTTCAGTGTCTAGAAAAACCTTTAATATGTATTCTCTGTGGTACAGCCTTTTTTTAACTGTGCTGACGACTTCATATAGAGCCGTTTCCGTACCTTTACATTAAGTGTAGGCATACTGGCTTCAGGTTAGATCTTCTGTGTGCAGTTTACTATGAATATGATTGTCAAGTTTTTCAAGTTTTCCAACGTTTTTAGAACAAACGATGTTAAGCTTATGGGTTAGAAGTCTTTTGAATCTATATGGCTGGACTTACCTGTCTTGGGAAAGACACTTCCCTTTGGCATTCTAGAAATTATTCATATTTGGTGAGACAAGTCTTTCCGCAAAGTGCCAAATCTTGAGAACGTAGTGGAATTGATTCATTGCGGTCTTGGCCTACAGTCTCTTCTATATTCGCAAAATTCACTTTACTTGTTGTTGATGTTTCGTCGTCGCATTGGCAATGCAACATTATGGAGTGAAGAAATCGGTTCGATCTATGTATATCATTAACCGTTTAATTTTTCGCTTCTCAGGATGATTATAAAAGCCGAAAATTGGCTTAGCGAATTTTATTAAAAAATAAAAAAACGTTGTTAAACGAATATCTTTTCATATTAAATGATAGACAATCTAAAACACAAATATGACATTTTTCAAGAGGTGGTATTCGTTAGTTCAGAAAATCCCAATTGGAAGTATCTTCTGAAAAACCCTTTATACCTATTTGTTAAGCATCACAAATAAACACAATTTAAAGCCACCGTTAAGACAATAAGGTGGCTTTCTGCTTTGTTTTGTAGTGCTAATTATCCATTCAATTGACAATAAAAAATAACCAAACATCACAATTGCACGTGGTTAAGCTACGTGTGTGTTAGGAATTTTAAACCAAAATAGAAGGTTCGCTTGGATTCAATTAGTAAATTGAGAAAGTTCTCTTGGTGCACCATAGCAGCTCACACCACACTTGTGCCATTAATTAATGACCTGCAGTTGTGCAGAAACATTAAAATCGACAAAAGTACTATACGAGTATGTCTGGTAACAAATCATGATATAAAAATACGTCAAATTGATATAAATTAATTCCGATGCGGGACAAGAATAAAAATGCACTTTTGTTGTTTAAGCAGCTAGAACCGTTTGTTATTCACTGAAAATGCATACCATATCGTGACTGGAGACCGGCTGTGCCGGGCGTGAGACATGTGGGCGATGAAGTAGCAAATTGTGTCGATGCATATACTCAAGTGTCAAGACAGACATTTCAAAGGAATGAGAATTTTATTAAATTCAATTCAATACGAGTGCAAGACAGAGTACATGCTCTAGAATATGAGACAAAGTTGAAACCTCATTGTCAAGATGCAATTTTCCGGCAGCTTAGACAGTATATTGCTAGGATATGACAATTGTCAGGGTTATTGAAATTGAAGTTGAAGATATGGGGATAGGCTTCGTATCCAAATCCAATATGAGAACACCCTTTTGGATGAGTGAAGTTTCACAAAATTCAAAACAGGACAAAGCATATTACTATCTATATGTGCGCTGCACATGACACTGAATGAATATTCTATAATCCGTATTGGATAGATAGATGTATTGCATTAGTAATACATAGTACATAGCAATAATATTGAACTGACCCATCATCTCTTTGTATCAGATGCCAAATACTTGTGCATACAATTTATCAATAAAGTAATTTTGTTTTTAATTAAAAAATCAAATCTTGTCAAAGTCAAATGTAAACAACTTGTCAGGACGCATGTTCTAAAATTAGATGAGATTTCTGTATACTCGTGTATATTGACAAGGTGTTAACCCATCTCAGCCCAACGAACATCCGGGAAGTGAATGAAAAACAAACGAAACAAACGAAACAAACGAAACGTGTCATGCGTTGCGAAACATGGATTACGTGCTAAACAGATGGATTACTTTCAACGCTCTTAGCGTGCGAACTGCATGAAGCTGTGCTTCAGTTTCGGTAGTCATAAATTAAGTCCCAGTCTCACTGGTCGTATAACTGGTATTGGTTATAAAAAAAAAAAAAAACAGTCCGACACGTGTTACATGCATTGATAATTACCCAGGCCTCAGTTGGAGTAGTATACTCGTATGTATGTACATACTCTGTGCTGAATGACATACAGGCAGTCTTTCACCACTCCTTTCAAATAAAAAAAAAAATTAAATTTACTCTCTGGAAACTCTTGAAATGTACGCCCAATCGAGTACGACCACAAGACAAATCTTTAATTTATTGGAGTTGGTGGTGTGGTTTGTGCAAGAGTTTCGCACTACTCTGAAACATACCCGTACCCGTACCCGTACTCGTATTCGTACTCGCATTCGTAATCGTATTCGTTTTCCTATTTGGATTCTTACTCGTACTGTTGCAAGCAATGCATTGCAAATACAACTAACTGCGAAATTTTTGATTTATACCTAAAAACGTTATGTAGTCTTGGATTAAGAACTTGAATTCATTTTTAAGCCGAGGTTTGAGAACCACCTAAAATTCGTATTTTTGGTTTTATTTTTGAATTGCTGTTATGGAATTAATTTTCAACTTTGGAATTGGAAACAGATAATGTACATGCATCTACAAAATATAAACCCAAAGAACTGCCACTTCGTTGTAGACACATATTAAAATTGCTTTGAGATCTTTTGGAACCCAGTCTACAAATAATTCTTTTGGCTTGTTCTCTAAGCCTCCAGCACTTAAGGTTAAGTGTATAAGGAAGAACACATGCAACCAATTGTATTTGCGGGTTTGTAGATTTACTAACTAGGAATGATTTTGAACAAGAAAGCCCATGGTGAACAATAGCTTATAAAGCTTTACGTTAAATGTTTATACAGATATGTATATGTTCGAGTATGTGTCTCCTTAAATTTGCAATCGTAATAATTTGAAATAAGAAATGATGGCACCTCCTTCCTTTACATACACTTCAATGAACGTTACTAACAAAACAGATTGAGTAGTCAGTTATTCGTATGGTATATGGTATACAATACATGCCACATACTCGCACTAGGAATCAACACTTAGCCGAAGATAAGATACGATAGAAATGCATCGCTAAGCTTCGTGAAGATAACTAGAGATACTTATGCGACTTTGGTTGGTTTTTCTTCATTTAATTAACACCAATATTACAGTCTGTACAAATATGTGACCAATCAAGTTTCGCCAATATCATTAAATGCCACTGAGTCTGGGCATAGTACTATTGGGAAAAATAAACAAGAATCTTTATGTCCAAGTCTGAAAATAAGCAACAACCGCAACAAGCAAACATCTATTTCATTAAATCTTTTCTTGCTTTGCTACTCAATATCAACGAAGTCAATCCAATCCCATACATTTATATAGAACATGTTATTTGGTAGAAAGTGGGATACGAAAAATAAAAAAAATAAAAATTCACCGTGAGGAGATAAGGGAAATAAATGTAGACAGTTATAGAGTGTGAGGGTGCGCATCTATGATAGAACGCAAGGTGCCACCCTCGATATAAAAAATCAGATGTTCCTTTGAGGTGACATTATTTTTCGCTTGACGTGGCATCTGAAAGGCGTACACATACATACAAGGGTAAAGATCCAGTGAAATCTTCTTTAATATCATCCATTTCAATAAACTGGACTGAAAGGGCCCAAAGGTACACATGGAAGCAGTTCTATCAAAAGCCAGGCAATAACTATGAAAGCCGACTCCGGCGATGTCAGCGATGATGAGGAAGAGGACAACGATGGCACACATACATATATATGTATACGAGTATAGCAGTGCGGGGCTGGCAGGGATGATGCACTTCACAAAAAGAAGATGAAGAAAAACTCTCCTATATCATATACACATGTATTCGTAGTTATGTATCTACTACATCCATCCATATATGCATATGTAGGTATGTTAAAAGGCGCACTTTACTTCCTACACACGAGTATTACGTTGTTCCGGAATATTTCTCAAATTGCTAGCGACAATTCAATGAACCCTGCATCTAAATCAAGACGACAGTTGTTGTAAATATAAGAGTTCTCACTGAGGCACAGTTCGATAAGGACTATTTTCTACTTTTCTTGGATCTATAAAGGCTATTCATACTTGTACTCGTACTCATACTCGAACTCATGGTTCTTTAACAGGTGCTCTTACCCACGTCTGAGACAGTAGCGACACTAAGTTTGTGCACTTTAAAAGCATTTTCCTTGCGGCCAAACTCAATTAATTCTCATTCAAATTTTCACAATAACTTTCGATTAGATGATGTCGCTTTCTACATGGCAAGTCCCTTACGGCTCATTGCTGCCATCTCTCGAGAAGCAAAGTGAGCTATACTGTGACACTAATTTGATTTATGTGTGAACTTTTTGCCTCGAGTGGATGCTGCACGTAAATTAAATAACATGATGAAGCAGAAAAAAAGTCTAACGAATAGCAAAGTATCGCTCTAGGGTATGGAACCGAGAATGGGTTCATACGCAAATGATAGCAAAAAGCACTTCACATGTTGGGTTTGTTAAAGTAGGTGCTTTTAATTTTCATTTAAATACTGCAATTTTTTCCCTCATTGCAGCTACCATGCACACTACACATTGCACATATGCACAAATGGAAATATTTTTGTATCTACGAATATGAATGCACATTATATACATAGAAACATATAAAAATGGTTCTTTTGAAACCATTGCAAACAAAATCGGACGAATGATGGCATGACACGTGACCAAACTAACTGTAGCATGAGTGGATGTGCTGCAGCAGAGCAAATAGATTCCGGTCGTCATCGACTACTATTACCACGCGATTCCAATTGAAAACATAGCTATGTACATATGTACAGCCGAAATAAAGTTGAAAACTTAATCAAAACGCCTTAATGCAACCGCGTTGCAAAGTTTGTTGATTGGTTTACGTTAAAAATTCGGTGAGGTTTATACAAGAAACGAGATAAGAAGCAACCAACTGAGAATGCTATTATCTGTCCAAAGGTAAATCTAAACAACACACAGCAACTTTGCGACAGGTCTATCAGATTCCGGCATCTAACTATGTAAGTATATCTAGCTCTCAAAAAAAAAAAAAATAAATAAATAAATAAAAAATAACATCAACAGCAAGTCTGTGGAGGTTTGTTATCTATTGAAGATAATGTGGTTTGTACTCGAATTCACATTAACCGACTGATTCGTAGAACCAAGACTTTTGACCTTGCAACGTTGGGTCCTAAGAGAACATTATTTATTTATTTATTTATTTATTTATTTTTTAATTTCCGCTCGAGTGATGATGGAGGTTTGTTACCTCCGACTCGTTGTCGTCTTTTGCATCTTCAAAGACGCAAAAGGAAATTAAATTTGTTTCAGATACGATATGACATACCCAAGAGAAAAAAAAAGCACATTGCTCCCTTTATCGTTGCCCCTCGTTATTTTTCTCTGATATATGAATTCTTGTCTTGTTTGTCAGAAGAAAAATGAAATCGAAAATCGATTTCACTTATTTTTTATGAATACGAGTATGTTACTGTTGCCCTCATTTAATAAATGGGGAAAAAAAAATCAAAACCTATCTTTAGCGTCGAAGAAAAATAAATAAAGTTAAGTTAGATCAAATGTGATAATAAAAAAGTAAAGCACTCTTCCGATCACATTTTCCAGCGTCTACATTCGTTTATTTAATTGTAGTAGAGAAGATACTTTTGTGAAATAAGCACTTTTGATGAAATACATTTAAAATAAATTCGATTTCAATTCTAAAACAATTTTCGTTTAAAGAGGTTTTTATTAGGATCTACATATATTTAAGTCAAGTTACTCGTACTTTGATCTACCATAGCTTGATAGCGTGAGGCTTTCCAAATACTTACAGAAATCATTTATTTGATTCTTAACAAATTAAATATTTACAAATGCTTGCTTCGAATATTTTTTCAGGAAAGCACGGTCAAAGGTACATAAGGAAAATGTGAGTTTCCGTAGTAGTAAAGTTTTTTTTTTTTTCAGGTAAGGGATACTTCTGTACCCTCCTGATCAACTGTTTGCTGTCATAAAGTATTGTCCATCTAAAATAGACGACGAGTCATTCAACAATTACATTTGTCCGATTAATGTAAGTTGAGGACAGTCATAGGCTGAGTAAAAAGTGACGAGATCTTTGTAATACGGCATGAATGTAATACAGCACACAGTCAAAAAAGGATTATGACGAAGCTTTGCACTCTACGAGTGCTTAGACTTCTTTTACCTTATATTTGAACAAGTTGTAGGAAACTCGCAAGTGAATATAGCGGCTCAACCTCTTTCTCCGTGATACAAAGTAGCTGATGAGGTCGACATAATATGAATAACATGGCCAGAAGTCTTCTTCTTTTATTAACAGTTAAGGGGTGATTTATCGTGAGGTTTGATTTTCAATAGACTTTTTTGACAGATCACGCGTGATTCCTAGCAAACTGCCTTGTCATTTTTGTTCAGTGTCGTTTGGCAAGTCATCATGGGAAGACTCATATCAAACAGCGTCTCCAAATTGTTCAGCTGTATTACGAAAATCAGAGTTCTATGAGAAATGTTTTTCATGCGATTCGAGGAACTTGCGGTGCGCATAATCAACCTACTGAAACCAATACTATTCTCAAATTTGAGTCCCAGTTTATATTAGTGGATGATACTCGACCGGTTAGACCACATCCAGCACGTAGTGAAAAGACTATAGCAGCTGTAGCTGCTATACGACAACTTGGCGTATTTTACGTTGGGATCTCGGCCTAAAAGCGTACAAAACTCAACTTGTGGAAGAGTTGAAGCCAGGCGACTTGAATTTGCGTCATATTTTCAGTGAATGGGCTCTGAAAAAACTCAATGAAAATCCGATGTTTTATCGTGAAATTTTGTTCAATGATGAAGCCCATTTCTGGCTCAATGGATACGTTAATAAACAAATTAGGAATCATTGCTTCATATTTCTTCAAAAATGAGGCAAATCAGATGGTAACCGTTATCGCGCCATGTTAACGGACTATGTGCTTCCTGAAATTAAAGCACATGTTCCGGTGAGCTCTGGTTTCAACAAGACGGAGCTATGAACCATACAGCGTCTAAAAAAATGAACTTGTTGAGAAATCATTTTGGTGAGCACTTAATTTCACGTTTTGTTACTGTAAATTGGCCGCCTAGACCGTGCGATATCACACCTTTGGACTATTTTCTCTCTGAAATTTAAAGTCTCAGGGCTTCAGAAATCAGCCAGCTACAATTGACGCTTTGTAAGCCAACATTATTCGTGTTATCCGCGAAATACCAGTCGCTATGCTCCAACGAGTCGCACAAAATTTGACATACCAAATGGACCACCTCAGACGTAGTGGTGACCAACATTTACATGAGATCATTTTCAAAAAGTAAATGCCGTGAATTGTTCTTTTAACCGATAATAAAAATTTTAAGTTCACTTTTAAATTTATGTGTTCTATTTTACATTATAAAGCAAAACTCACGATGAATTACCCTGCGTATAATTACATCTAATGTTACATATTCCTCTCGCATATATGCATTGATTCTGCTCCGTTTATGGGGTTGGCTAAGCTTGCGAATCTTAGAACCATTCTATAGACCATTCTATTTTGGATCACCCACCAAAAATTTTTTGGTGTTTTCGAATTTGCTGGATCCATTTATTACCCCTCCGGCCTCATCTTTGCAACTCGGCTGGAACTTGAGTCTATAATACTTTTCGGACCATATTTTTAGGCGAAATTAGTTGAAGATGCCAAAACCAGTTGATTTGCTCAGTCCCAAGCTTCTTCACTATTGGTTTCTTAATGTGTAAACGCGAGTTTTTCTTTCGTTGTGTGGCATTCTTAAAAATGTTAGGTCGTTTATCCGTTCCTCAACGTTGCACTTATTTTACTGCTTGTCGCTTGGTTAGTGAAGCTGTAAAGATGCCTTTCAAAATTTCCGGTACAATGCCTCTTCTGACTACCGCTTTTCTCGCCTCTTTTGTGCAACGTTTATCGTCTAATTCAAGACGAACTCGCTATTTTCGCCGTACTTAGTCCTACCTGTTTTATGAAATACCAAGCAGAGTTTCTTACATTTTTCTTCCAAGTTGTTCCATGTACATTTTGCGCTTCTACTTTTTTGTTTATAGGATTCTGAAGCCATTCTCGCATGTCCAGATCTGCATATTTCCTTGTTTAAATTTTACCAATTTTTACTGATGCCGATTTCGTTGGTTGTTCTCTGGTTCCTTAAAAAGATTTCTACATCGAAGGGTTAATCCTGTCTATCGTTGCTTGTTGAACTAAGGGAATAATTGAATAGCAAAAAGCTCTCGAATGCAATTAAGTACAGAATCGTGGTCTTTTACCCAGATGTATGAATATATGCTTGTCTGTTTCAATTGAAAAGTTCTTAGTGTAACGTTACACATGGCCCCTTTCGTCTTGAAAAAGAATAGAGAAGAAAATTATATGAAAAACTATAAATTTACATTTACACTGCTTTACGAGAGTTACAAAACAAAAACTGAATTATTGTTACCACATGATTGTAGTCGTGAAATTCTAACAAACCAGTAAAGGAATCTGGTTTGATTAGATGTGGTGAAAACATGCTTCGCACGTCAGTTCTCCTTTATATCTGAAATAAAGTTACTTGAAAATCGTCAGTTGAAACACATCTACGAGTTTGTCTGTCTTTCAGATAAAAATTCTTGTGTTGCAAGAGGTGTTTTACGTTAAAAAATGTGGAACTCCTCAGTCGTTGTGGCGCACGTCAGATAAATCAAAACCGATTAAGAGAATATGTTGCCTTTTGAAAAAGATACTTTATTTCTATCATAGAATTGGAAGACGATTAACAAATTTGCTGGTAATCTATCGATGATATGCCTAAAGCTTTTTACGGAATAAAAAATGTACGAGTATATATGTTAGATGTTAGGACATATCCTAATTTAACAAACGTGCTTATATGTAGATATATTCTACATACGTAGATAATATTATATATTATATGTATCGATGCGACAACGTGTTGGAGGTCAGTCGAAGAGCTGTTAAACTTATTTTTCCTGGTTTCAATTCGCTTATGAATGAAATTGCAATTTCATCTGGGTGCGGTTAACTCGCCTGTATCACCTTGTACACCAGCAGTTTTGGTCTCACCCCTTTGCATTAGTGACTAGGACTTCGCATATCCGATAATTGGAGCCTACATGGTTTCATAATTATTTCTCTACTTTACATATATGCACTGTAGTCAAAATTCATATCTCATCTGCTAACAATTCCATGCGCCCGCATAACTGTCATTCTTCATGTAAAATTAGTTCCGATTCATTTGTCTAAAGAAATTCCTAATTAATATTTCAGACGATTTTGCAACTCACTTGTTCAACATCAATGTTGTTACCATTTGGTTTGTCGGACTGACTTTCTGCATTGAGGTTGATTGGGTTCTCGCTGATTAGGATGGGATCAGGAAATAACTTTGCACTTCGGAGGTACAAATTTTAGTTGCCTTTATGGGCTCTCAAAAGTAAAACATTAAGGAACGGAAATTACTAAGGTGTGCTTTGTAAGGTTCGAAAAACTCTATTTGATGTACGAATAATTGTGTGTATTATTATTATTATTTTAATTTGGGGTTACGTGAAAAAAAGAAACTCAGAAAGAAATAACATCTTAGTTAAAAGAAAACAGAAGCAAAAATAAAAAAAATATGATGTTTGTTCAAAATGTTCAGAACTTATTGTAACAAAAATATGTTTCAAACATCTTTAATAGCCACAGAGTCCTTTATTATTCATTGACGTGGACGCTTTGTTTTTGGCATGGAGCCTATGAGTTTTCCGTATCCTGCAATGCTAAGCTCGAGCCATATCTTGCTTATGAAGTCCTTGAGTTTATTATTCTTTGTTTTCCAGGCCGAAATATTTAATTTGACTAAAGCCAATAGGTTCTGCATTAGATCTCTGTTAGAGATCAGGGCTTTGTGATGGCTCTTGCATTATATATGTATTTTTCTGAGTTAATTCATGATATTGGCTTAATGTGTTTGACTTTTGTCCAGCTGAATCGCTAAATCTTCCCCAAACTGACCGGAGCCCTTATAAATAATTTTTACATGGACTGAAAAGTCTGTTTCTAAGAGAGGACACCACTTGAATTACAAAATTGAATTACAAAATGATTACGAATGACCGTAAAGTGAAGTTGATCGAGATAGCTGAGGCTCTGAAGATATCAAAAGAGCGTGTTGGATATACCATACAAAAATATTTGGACATGCGAAAGCTCTGTTCAAAGTGGGTGCCGCGTTTGCTCACAGTCGACCAAAAACAACAACGTGTTGATGATTCAGAAGAGTGTTTAAAGCTGTTCAACATCGGTATGTGATAATGGATGAAACTTGGCTCCATCACTTCACACCAGAGTCAAGTCGGCAGTCAGCTGAGTGGCGAGCAGGCGACGAACCTCGTTAAAAACGACTAAAAACTCAACAGTCGGATGGCAAGGTTATGGCATCCGTTTTTTGGGATACACATTTAATAATTTTCATCGACTATCTCCAAAAAGGGGCAGACTATCAACAGCGACTATTACATTGCGTTGTTGGAGCGTTTGAAGGACGAAATCGCAGAAAAACGGCCGCATTTGAAGAAAAAGAAAGTGCCGGTTTATCAAGACAATGCACCGTGTCACAAGTCGATGAAAACGATGGCAAAATTGAATGAATTCGGCTACGAATTGCTTCCCCACCCACCGCATTTTCCAGATTTGGCCCCCAGCGACTATTTCCTGTTCGCAGACCTCAAAAGAATGCTCGCTGGAAAGAGATTTAAGACCGATGAAGAAGTAATCGCCGAAACAGAGGCCTATTTTGAGGCTAAACCGAAATCGTACTACAACACTGGTATCGAAAGATTGAAAAATCGTTTCAATCAGTGTATCGCCCTCGAAGGCAACTATATTGATAAATAAAATTGAATTTTGCAAAAATGTTGTGTTTTACTATAAAACGGCAGTTCATCCCATGAAGTATTATTTCCTTTTCCAGATTTACGAATTTTTACATTCCAAATGAAGAAAGACATCCCCATAACATTTCACACTTTCGCTATAGGTTTGTCACATTTATAAAAAAGTTCTTTCAGACGTGAACGGCCATCCAAAAATATCCCACAAATATTCATTTTGTTAAATGTGGTATTGATAGAACCCTAATTTTTTCCTCATGTCGACCTTTTCTTACGTATAGTAATTTTTGAGTGATACAATTGCGTTTTTCATCTTTGTGTAGACGCCTACGAATCGTGTTAACCGACAGTTCTTTTGAATACTCGTTGCTTATTCCAGATTTTTTTTTTTTTAAAGACAGGTGCGACTTTATTGATTGTCCTGTGTTTTTTTGAAAGAACATTTTGTGTATTTACATATGAGTAGACTGTATTTGGTGATTTTTAAACCGTATGGTGTTGGGAGGAAGGTCTCTAAAATCCTGTTCTCGTCGAGTTTTATAAAACCTTTAGAAAAATCTTATGGTTTGAAGATCATGCGTAGAAGACCAGTGGTAACATTGAAAGCGAACTTTATCAACAAAGGTAGGGTCACCGGCTTCTTTGAAAGAAATATGAAGAGTTAGAAATTTGCTCAATCGCAAACATGGAAAGGCGCTAAGAACATAGTTGCCAATAAAAGCAAGCAGATATACGATTATGTAGGTTTGTTTTCTCATAGATCTTTATTTAATAAAATTAGTATTAAAAGGAATAGGTAGTGACATTTAGTGATACCTAAATAATCAACAAATAATTACGGCTATTTTTTATCAACAGTAAAAGACGATAAAGAAATGAGAGCAGTGAAAGAAGTATAGGCAAATTAAACTATAAAATATAGTTTTATTTAAATTATATTCTTTTAACTTTTTTTTAAAACACAACTTAACTAACAGTTCAACTTAAAAAAGACGAAAGGCTTCTACAGGTTACCAATCGTCTTTTCATCGATTTTAAGGACGCGTATTTTTCCATTATTAGGAGACGGACTATACGAGTACAGTTCCTCCAAACTCATGTATACATGGAGATAATAGAGAACGCTTGTTGCCCTATATATCTCAATTGTGGTATCACTAAAATTTTTATGTCAAAAAAGGACTTCCATAATTTGGCGCGCTTTCATATGTATAAACAATTTCAACGTCATATGTTGTTTTTATAAGTAAGAATTACTAAAACAAAAAAAAAAAAAAAAAAAAAATAGTGAATATAATAGCTTATCTCCAGTAAGAATAAAAATTTAAATCTATACATATATTGTATGTACATAATTGATCAGTTGAAATTATGGCAGAAAATCAATGGAAGGAAATAGAAACGAACGAATAGTTAACGAGAGCAAAGGTACATTTAAGTCAGCTTTAACGCAGAGAAGTAGAAAGCAACTTTGTGTTTGTTTGTCGTGATGTCGTTGACCATGTGACGTGGACATAATTTGAAGGATCATTTAGCGGGTACATAATATGAAGCATTTGGATTGTAAGAATATATATGTATGTATATGTATATTACTGTACATATGTACGTGTTTACATGTTTACGTGTCGACAAGGAATCAAACCAAAAACCAAGAGCTTGGACAGAAGTAGTTATAACTTTAACGTAAAAAGGAGTTTATGTACCCTTCTGCTCCCCGCTGTGAATTTTTTTTGGCAACTACACCCTTTTTATTTGCAACTAAAAGGTAAATATTTTTCACAACTACACAGTTGTTTGATTTTTATTGTTCTGGGATATCATTTAAGAAGTTGTTCGCTAAACTCTTGTTGAGAATACAAACGTTCGTTTGTATTTGATTTAAAAAAAAAAAATCATATTTATCAGGAAATTCATACGACTAAGCCTCATCCTTTATTTTTTTATCCATCCCCCTCTTAATCCGTTTTAAATAATAGCTTAGAAACGATTTTCAAATATTTCGCTTCACTGCTTATAAATGTAATTTTCCGATGAATTCATTAATATGCATATTGTTTGCTTACTGACACACCCACGCCTAAATAAATGACAAAAAAAATGTAACAAAAAATACGAAATCCAATTAAATCATCCCTTTCCATCAAGTCAAACCTTCGAGTGAAAGCTATCTAATCTAATTCCCAGCAAACAAAAGCAGGATATACCATACTCGCATTGTATTTACACACGTTTCTACTCCAATGTCCCAAATGCTCAAAATTACAGTCCAACGACGCGTTCATACGATGCGAAAACATACAAAACATACGAGTACTATATATGTCCCTTTTTTGACCCTTAGCCCAACACACCATACACACCATACACAAGTTAAAGTACAAAACAAATTGACACTATGTCAATAGGTAGAGCGGGTAAAGGGCAATGCTAAAAGGATGCCCCTATCAAAGGATACTCTCGTTGTGTTATTATATGAACAACCGATTTCCTTTTTATTTCGGCACTTACACTTTTGCTACTACTGACAATTGCCACCCCATCGTTCACCTCAATATCCTCCTTTTGTTATCAGGAAATATTTTCGCTAGGATGACAAGAATTAAGCTTGATGGAGAATGGCCTGTTATAAAGAAAAATTATCCGCACATATGCACATGTTACGAATGTACAAAAAGTCTTATAAACTTTCATCAATGTCAATCAGCCAAACAATCAACTAGAAGGTCGTCTTCAATATTCGCGTGTTAAAAATACCATATATACTCGTGTATTTTTAAGAGCAATTTGATGGAAGCTAATTGCTGAACAAAAAACTTGCCGAAATGGGTGCGACCGATTGGTCACGCTAAGAACTTCTTAATAAAGAGAATTTGTAGTATTCTTCAATGGTTTCTTTAGGTTAAGCATAACCGGTTTCAGTCTGCCTTTAAGAAAAGAAATATTTGGGAGATTGTAAAATTTGTAATCATTCTTGCTTACCGTAGTTTTAGGCTTTGAAATAAAAGAACTGTCAGCTTTATGCTTCAGTGACTTTCTTCTACGAAGCATATGGTTTTTTTTCTATTTAAAGAAAAAAATAAAAATATATCATACATTATTCGTATTATTTATAACATTATATTCTTTATTAACTAATTCGAAAGCAAACTAATGGTAAACGCACTCTAATGAAAATTTCTAAATTTTTGCTAGAGTTCTACGTTCGTAAATTTAGGATCTCTATGGAGTCCTATGACATAAAGCGTAAGGTATATTTTTATTTTTGTGTATTATTGTATTTATCGGAGTACATACACTAAGTAGATGCAATGTACATAGATTGAATGGTTCTGTAGTCCGCTTTGTTGAAAATATGATACCATCGGTATGAACGATTCGTTCCTAGTTTATTAGTTTGTTTAAATTTTTCTCCCCGAAACAAAATCGTAGCAATACATTGACGGTTCTAAAATGTTAACTATTCCTTGAGAAACTCACGTGATTCTGAACCATTTTTTTCCAAATGTTCGTTAAATATGAGCAATGTTAATAGATTTCGAATAATATTGCAAATATTTCGATAAAGCTCTCTATTTTTATGAAGAAAACGATTGTATTTCTGTACGAGATTTATTTCTTTTTTTTTTCATAACTTCAAAAATCATCAGTAGATGTCGGTCAAAATCAGCATGCAGACTTATCATTTGAAACAAACTCATTTGCGAATTATCGTTTACACACTCACACAGAGAGATTTTCTTAAAAACACTCTAAAAACGTTATAGACACCTTGAACCGTAAAGCTATCACTAATTTTTTATTTTCGATCTTCGAGATAGATGCAAGAACTTCCCTAAAACGAAGTTGAAAATAAAGAGATTTTTTCCGCTGAGCTACGATTATCTTCAGTCAGAGCTACGCTAAGACTGCTTAAAGGTAAACCACAAATTATGCTCAACACTACCTCGACAATTGTCTGGACTGAGTAAAGCGGAACTACAATAAATCTCATGTTAAATGTTCCAAAATTATGTATGACTTCATGAGCAGTGCAGAGAAGTTGTAAATACTTCAGCTGTGTGGTATTCAATTTGCACTATAAACTGGCAACGAGCCAACTAGAAAGAGTACTTCAAATTCGGATATGATTCCAAAATCGAGAACGACGAAGACTAGAACGACGATCGGAATTCAGTTCATTGGAAATTTATAAGTACACATTTGTAATTTTTGTCAAGTGCAGATATTCTCTAGGTGTAATGTATCTATTCTGCCTGGTATAGATACATATGTATGTATGTATAAATGAATAAATATGCCAATATACCAGTATCTCTCATACCACAGTTTCGCGTGTTAATTTAATCAAATTCGCATTCAAAGTTCTTCGATTCATTGCAAGACTCGGCTATACAGAAAGGTTTAAAAAGGACAGGAAGCGAAACGGTAGAGGTAGTGTCGAAAATTAAATTCGGAACGCGACACCTATGGTACTAATTCAATTTGCTTGTTCCATTAATGCAATGCGAGTGTAAAACGAAAGGATTTATCCAGTCACATGATTGTGGTGTCACTAACCATCCTCCATTCGTTAGTTGTCGTGTTCGGATTTAGCCCTTTCTACATTCATGGGCGAGACAGTGAAATGCGCAGTTTAAATTAATGAAATTGTCTATAATGACACGACATGCCGCAAAATACATTTAAACGAAGTAATATGCTGGTCTATGGGAGAACACTCATATCTACTAACTTAATGTACTATGTACAGCTCTATACTCGTATCTATGCTACTCCATTAGAGTCTCACTCGATTTTCACCACATACTCGTAAACCTGGTAGTGTACCCATGGGGACAATTTCAGGCAAAGGGAGTTGCAATTTTATTTCGGTGATGGGCTATGTGTGTAATTTTATTGATAGCTACTCATCAATTGATGGCTAAATTCAGCTGACTATGAGGGGGTGTGCCCTTTCCCTTGCTTTTACTTCCGAAGCTGATATCGATGTCAATGCCAATGTTGATAAACTGGTATTTCTCTTCTAGGTATGTGAAAGTATTTGACTGCAAGCGACAAAAAAGTAAGTTCAGTTGAAATATGTTATGTGGTTAAAGTTTTATAATTAAGATATGGTTTAGTTAGCTTAAAGGTAAATACGGTTTGCTCGAATAAAGTGCATTTTTTTACCACTTTTTCAAACTCTTGGGGCTAAGATGCTGGCTCAAGTCGTCCATCGCCTCTAGCTTATCGGCATACCATAGAATAAAATCCAAAGGTATCAAATTACACCTTTAAGGAGACGAAATTATGCTCTCATTGAATGTTTCCTTCGAAGAATTGATTATGCCCCACGCTGAGTGGCATGTTATCCAGTTTTGTTGAAACCACATCTCTTCCACATTAATGTAATTCTATCGGCAAGGTCAGTAATCATGCATCTACAATATAGCACTCTCCATTGAGAGCAACGTTCTGGCCCGCACAATTTTTGAAAAAATATGGACAAATGATTCCACCTACCAAATAATGACTTTTGTGAATATTTTTTCACTTCAAGTGCAACAATATTGTTTATTGAACGTGCGACGTATACAATAATCAAGCGGCTTGTTTTCTTTTTGTATTAACTGTCAAATTCGTTTACTGGAAAAAGTGTTGCCAGTTGGGAAAACAAATAATATTAATCAATACATTTTTTTTCTGACAAATAAGGTTGGTTTAGTACGATTACAATAAATAGATCTTCTCGTTAGTTACCAATTGATTTAGATACACTTAACAAAACCACATGGGATTGTAAATTTTTACTCCCAAGCAAAACTTAGTTGCTTATCTGATCCTTACTAGCATTGTAGGCACTCCAGGCCATGTGGCTATGTTCATAAGCCATCGATAAACGTCCATGCAGTTCAATGTTATTTGGTGTTATTTCTTTGATCCAAATTTCATTTATAAACACGGAGTTGAAAATCGCTCAAAGAACTTTTGTCTCGAATCAGTCAGGAGTATTTCCGTCTGTAAATGCTTCCGCATCTTATCGTAAGACTAGGAAGATAAGGCATTTGTACACTACGTTAGAGAGTTGTTTGTGAAAGAGTTTGTGAAAGTTTTCCCTCTTAGTCTAAAAGAACTGAGATTGACAAGAATAATTCATCGCCTGATCTCAATCACAATACTTCACATTTTTATTAATTTCTAATCTTTTATATTTGTTGTTATAAAATTCATTTAATTTTTAAGTCTGTATTTCAGATTTATACCAAGATTTTAAATTTTTAATTTCAAAAAATAAAATTTTTTGTCATACAATAATGGAAAAGGAAATAGCAAATCTATAAAACGAAAAGTAAACATAATTTTTTACTATGAAGTGTAAATGAAAAATCGCATTCAAAGAATGCAACACTTTTAAAGACGAATACCTACAATATACCATATACCAATATGTATACCACTTTCATAAATAAGAGTGTACGTGGCTGTGCCCCCCTTTACGCATGGCTTTCAAATTTTATGCGTACTCATCTCCTCAGGGGATGAATAAAGAGATCCTCTTATTAAAAAAAAAGATGCCAAAAGGTTTCAAATTTCAATGAAATTCAAATAAAATAAATGAAAAAGCAAATCTTTTATGCACGAGACCAGTAAGTAGGATGCAGAGGTGGTTGAACAATAAAAACGCAAACATCACATTTTCGGCATGTGTATAGAACAATTTCTCACATTGAAATTTTTGGTGGTGGAATGGTGTCAAACCAATTCTCCACTGAGTGTTTGTTCAATTCAAATATGTACTTTGTTTTACTTGGAATCCTAAAGGGGATGATTGGAGAAATAGGTGACCATATCATCTGCACTCAACGGAGTTCTGGACAAAAAAAATTGTCAATTAAAAAATTAAAATGAAAATGCCTGCTAGGAGATGCTGCCATAGATTTTTTACAGTATGCGGTAATGATTATACATAGAATCCACATCTATTAAAAAAATTTGGTTTATAGATTTCATCATGAAAATCTGAAAATATAATATTGTGTGCAATCGTAATACAATGTGACAGTATTAAATTTTTGAGATGTGAATGTATATAGATTGTTATTATGGTTATAGCAGAGTTTAAAAAAATTAGGTCTTTCAATGTCGCCTGTTTGTCTGACAATTTTCGACGTTCCATTTCAATCTCGCAATTAAGGGCACTTCCCGTATAGTCGAAAGAATGATTTTAATTAAAACGGCTCTAATAAGATTAAAATTGATAACCGACGTTTGAGTAATATACCTATAGAGACACATATTCGTACATATGGATGTAACGATATGGCATATTAAGTGTTTTTTTTTTTTTTTTTAAATATAGTAAATCCGAATAAGAGAAATTTCAAACTACTCGTACTATAGCCCGCAAACGACTGAAACAATTTATCCATAAGTTAACACTTAACGTTAATTTCACATAGAGATAAAATTTAAAGAAACATATTTAGTAGATAATTTCTTAATTTCCTTAAGAGGGTTTTTTTTTTTATAAAATACAGTATGTTTGATAAAAGTGTGTAGTTTAGGGGACATACAATTAATTTCTTTAATGCTTAAAGTACTTAATGTATTGTCTAATCTCCTCCATTCCCAATTATTTTCGCCTTACACTTTTGTTAATAATTTACGGTTTTCCCTTTGACATTTTCAAAATACTGAAGACAGAAACCCCGCGCTTCTTTTCTAACATCATTTCTATATAAACTTGTTAGTTTTTTCAGCAAATTCGAGTACTTTGTTTTCTGTACTCAGAAAAGCTGACACTATTCCGCAATAAACCCTCGGACTTTCGGAGATACTTTGCGGCAAGTGTAACGGTTAATTTTGTCCCCGTGGATGAGCAAAAACAAAAACAACTTCAAACCGAACGCTATATAGACTTCGATATATAGATTATGTTCTTCGGACGTGTGTCAATTTCTCTGTGTCTTTCTCGGTTTTGTGTACATCGTTGTTCAGAATCAGTGTCATTTTTTTTTTTGAACACTTTATTTATTAGCTCAGCAATCTTAGCAAGTAAAAATTCGTGCAAAATACTAAACAGTATATTAAAAACTTCATCAAAATCCTAAGAGTAAGACACAAGTTATATGACGATATATACATTGTATTGTACCATGCAGCAAGTTCCTGTTTTTAATTATTTTATGAATTTATTATGTTCACTGGCTTCAGGGTGTTCTCATGTTGATGGCTGTTTTGGATTATTTAAGCTTACATTGATGTTGTTTTTCACTCTTACGTTTTTTATTGTTTGACGAGAAAATGTCAACGTCAGATCTTCAGATACAGTCAACTTCACAGCAGATAACCTCTGTAAATGAGAGAGTAGAAAAGTTTCTTAAATAACTGATTTTTTCTAATTTTACATTTCTAATAAGCATCAATTGCTTAGCAAAATATTTCCTCATGTCTTCAGAATATCGTAACTTCAAAGTAGTGTGGTTTCTTTAAGTGGAAAGTGGTGAGATATGTAGTGAGTTTGATTTATCGAAGCTTAAATTTTTAGACTGAAGATCTGATATGCTTTTTAAAACAATATAATCCAAACGCGATTCGTTTGATTTTTAATTATCGGATTAAAAACACCTAGCGCTAACAAATAAATGAAAAAAAATTTGCTTCTGCTAATATCATCAGAAAGCTACAATAAAGGTAACATGCATGCTTTTAAATTATATGCCCGGTAAGAAGTCGTGAAATATAAACATTGTGTCAGAGGAAAATAATGAAGGAATAGGAGCCTGTAATAAGTAATGGGATAAAGTTGCATCTCACGAATTGTTGAAAACAATTTGCTAGTTGCTTAAAACCCCATTGATAACGATAATTTTTGGCCGAATAATTATAAGTAACTTTTCCATAAAATGTAAAACCTTGAAAAACTTAAATAATTCCAAAAAAGGGACGTGGTATAAAATGGACAATTAAGTTATATCCAGTACTTGCAATTATTAAATAACAATAAAGTTTTCCAAATATATAACAGCATTATTTCTTTTCATTCCATTTAATCTGTTTTCTTATACCCTTCATAATGTGGGAAACATTTCTTGCATCTTTATAAATGAGATACCAGCTAAGTTAGAAACCGAAAAAAAAAGAAACAGAAAAAATGCCGATAACTTGAACTCTCACTTAACCAAGTTTGACTGTATAGCAAGATAATTCCTTGTGCAGGATACTGCTCTGCCGCTAAAAGGTTTTCGTAATAAACTAAACAAAAGAAAAATAATGATAAAAAGTAATCAACTTTGGGAGAGATTAAATCAGGCTCCCCCTGCCAGTGTCCTTAGCACCACCCTATTCAAACTCAAAGTCAATTGTGGAGTTTAAACAAACAAAATGCACATATAAATGTGTCTATATGTACAAACCAATCCCAATAGTATTCTTATCGCATGCGGTCAGGAAATCATGAAGAATTTCTTTCTTTATTCACTTTAATTCACCCGTAGATATCAAAATTCGCACAATATGTCGGCCGACCATATTTGAAGTTTCCCTCCTGTAAAGCAATTAGGGAGCTTATCTTCATCGAGCACCACATCATGGTGTTAATAGGATGTTGAGCAATAATTTGACTTAAGAATGTAAGATGCCGTACTCGCATATACGAGTACATATGTATGTATGTTCGTATTTGATCGCAGATTTTAATTAGCTACCTTGTACTGGTAGTCATCGCCTTTTGCGAAGTGGTATTTCTTCGAAGACGACAAAGGCAATTTGTCATCTTATTTAATTTATTTTGCACATCATCAATCATTTCTTGGTTTATCTCATATCCTTTCTTACTCGTACGAGTGTGTCGTTGTTGCAAAAATAGCATGCTCAGATACTTGTGCTTTCTTGGATATGGTCCTTAACTGATATTGCTATAATTAAAAGAACGTCTCAAGTAAGTTATTGCATTTGCTATTTAAAATGTAATACATTTTCAGTTTAAAAAAAGGCCAAAAATACTTGTGAATCCATCTTTCGGCAGATAAGGAGTGGAAAATGTCTTCTTTGTAAAAGAAAACCGCAACCTTATCATATTATTAACACCCGTTTGATTTTTATGAAATCTGAATTTAATTATGACGCCAGTAATTTTTTTGTGGTTTCTAATTATATACTTTAATTGCGTTTCTCCAGGTGTCTGATTTTCTACAAAGCAATTAAGAAGTCAGGGGCAAACGTTTAATTAAAATACCAAAAAGTGGGATACTAAGGTTTTTTTTTCCATTTCTGTTAATTGTGGGGATAATGTGCTGGAAAAGCATAGAGGTGAAAAGTAAGAATGCGATACTATTTGAAACCATGGAAAAGAACTTGTGTTATTTTTTAACCAGTTTGCGATATCAAAAAAACTTCTTTTTAAAATGAAATGAGTGAAAACTTGGCTTAAAAGATACTATTAAAGCAGTAAAGATAGTATTGTAGTTTCTATTTTTTTTATATTTTTTTTTTTGCATTGGGAATCAGTAATTATCATAGCGATGCAATACGTGGCAATACAATCTAAGTCTTATATATAAATCAGCCTGCTCAGTAGCCTATCGTAACTTAAAAATTTCCCAAAATTTGTCCACATTTCTTTTACAATTGCTTTCTCAATATTTAACTTTTATCAAAGTATACATAAACATGAGATGCAATATTTCAGATAGTTATTCCGTGCGCTATATTCTATTATATAAAAGAAATTATATTATTCGGCAATCGGAAGTAATCATACTCACATTTTTCGCACTAGTTGTCATAGTAAATCATCTAAAAATTAAGACCTAAACGCAATTACATTATAATTCCTATATTAATCTGATGAACTGTTTACACTTATATTTCGCTATTTTTTGCTAACACAATGGCATCAACTGTACCTTAGATACGCCAAATACAATATCGTTGCAACAAATCCCACCATCGCAAACGCACAACTACTGCTTCAACTAAAGAAACTAACAAATACCGACACAGCAAAAGTATCCAGCAATTGAAATAGAAAAAAAAAACAAAAAAAATGTATGAATCTTGTTTTTATTGCTGCTCTTGGTCAATTTAAATGTGGTCGGACTCGGCAATTTCTTCTCTTTTCGCATAGACACAACGGCCTACTGTGGTGGGCAACGGGCGAATGGTTACTCTTAATGCTTTTAATGGATAAACCAACTTATACCTACGACCATCTCTATGACCAAGAACATCTGCAGCAGTGCAAAACGAAGGATTAATATTTGTAAAACATGGTTGTTCCTCTATTATATATCCTCTATCTTCTATCCTCAAACCGCTATTTGTATTTATGTACATTCGTGTAGACTTGGTGGAGGAAGTATTATCAAAGACAAGAAAAACACTATCAGACATGGAACTGAGGTGGCGAAAAATTCCAACTTGTGGTTTCGTCCACTAGCCCATTAAAGGGGATTTCACTGCAGACTCGTCCACAGTCATTAACTGGGGCAAGAATTTAAATGGACAGTATCCTGGACTGACTGCTACAGGTATGGGCAAACACCACTGATACTACTGCGGCTGTTGCAAAATACCACGAGTATGAGTTGCTTGATTAATTTTTTGCGCCTTTATCCCGGCGCAGTGGATGCATGTGATTTGAATGGCAATGCAGTGCATCATCGTCACTGGCAGTGGCAGTATCATCATTATTCCCTGCACACTCAATTTAAAACAAACTTAATGGGAACAATTGAAATTTAAAATTAAAATAAAAAAAATAACTACATATATGGATATATATATATATATATGTATGTATACGTACGTCATTGGAGAAACTGCACTCACACTCCAAAAGGATAGTATTTAATAAATGTTGTACCAGAACCTCAATTGGGACTCGAAAAACCCTTTGAAAATGCTACAAAAATCCATAACACTTAATAAAACCGCTATACGCGCGATATGATGGTCAACATATTATGGACGAGTGCTGACACTCCATAGGCCTATTTTTTTCTGCACGACACTTTTCGCTCGCGCAATTTTTGCACAACAATTCGATGCTTCCAGTAGCAGGACTGAAGTCGGTCAGGTTCGTGTCGGTGTTGGAAAATAAATTAATTTGTTTGAATAACCGCACCCGACTGCTGTTGATTGAAGTGACAGATTTGTAATTAATGCTCGCATTTCTGGTCATGATGGCCATCACCTCACTATAAATCCATATGTACGAGCATACTTGCATAACTCCATCAACACTGCAACTTTTGCGGCAAGTTGGTTGGTGCGATGCTCTTTGACTGCAATCGACCATACTGTCCTTTAGCATATGGATACTCGTACTTGTCGTGCTCTGCATGTGTGCTTTGGTGTGTAAATCTCATCGAGGTGAAACAATAATTATAATCATAATAATTTAATCCTTTGATCTTTCATGCATTAAGCTAATGAATAAACATAATACAGCTATAAGTCGGGAATTAATATTGTTTGTGTTCGAACGTGTAGACAGATAGAAGGCTAGCATCAGTATCAGACACGAGTAGAGGCAGCCAGCTACATAGTCAACCACTCAGGAGTCAACCGCCCCTTGAGCAACATATGATTGCTTCGTTTATTATTGGGCCGTAGTCATCGGCGCCTCGCGTTTGATGTTCGCTGAGAATTTTAAAAGTTACAGGTATTTCCAGTTGATTGAAGGTTATTTCCAGTATATTGATAGATTTAGAGGATAAATATCTATTTTGGTTATGAAAAAGTAATATAAATTTCTATTAGCAATAAACTTAATTATGAAGCAACTTAAAGAGGCTAAAGTTTTATAATTTGTTTGTAAGTGGGGAATAGGTTATATCTTTATAGAGAAAGCTATGGAATCCATAAAAATAAGGATGATTCTACACTTTTTTTGGACAGTACCAAATTGAAATTTTCATTGAATAATACATACATATGCACATGAATATTGACATACAAACTACAAAAGAAAGCAGTAGCCATTAGATATTAAGGTATTACTGTATTTGTAAAAGAGTTTTGCGCACAGGTGAAATAAATATTTATTCGTAATGAGTAAATCAAAGATTCGCGATTTAGATAATTTATGCACATAAACGTCAACAAAAATGATTTAAAATGGAAAATGGAAACACACTTTAAATAAGTAGCGAAAAACCAAAACAAGCTAATTTCAATTTGAAAGATATAAAATTTATTTTTTGTTGTTCTTACTGTTCACAAGAACTCTTAAACAAATTCCGATTCTGAAAAGCCTTTAACTTTTATTTCATAAATACTAGTACGAACAAATCTATCCAAAACGCTTCAACAATTAAGAAAATCGCGTAAATCTCAGGAAACTTTCCAGGAGAAAATTTCTAAGTTTTATGTTTTGTCTGCCTTCTTTCCTTCATCTGTTTTTCGTTTTTCATTTTATTTTTTCATGGCAAACTTTCGTTGAAATTTAAAGAAAACTTTCTTAAGGATACTCACGATCCAATTGTAGTGGCAATCCTCAATGCGTTAAACACAGGCTTTTGCCTGTTAAGAAAAGTGCCAGGGCCACTCTTGAGAAAGAAGTTATCTTTTAAACTACTTTGACCAACTTACATACCACACACTTCACTTAATTTTTATACGAACGAATATATTTCCTTTTAGTCCCTGAATTCAGTGACAAGGTTTAAGTTTTCTGCCAAACAACCACAGTGGGTTGGATTTTTTTTTTTAATCGTTTTGAGTAAATTTAAATGTGCAATGTGGTGCCGGATGTGTCGTTGCAATTTCCATTGCATAAACTGACTAGATGAGGCATAGCCGCACAAACAGAATCACTTTCTTCAGCTATTCCGACATCTTGCCAGTTTTCCAAGGGATACTTCAGCTAAATCCGACACCAGTTCAACTTCACTTTACTTGCCCGGCTATACGACTAATCTTTAATATTTATTCTTTGCCAAGAATGTAACTTGTTTTCTCTAAAAAAGAACAACTTATTCTATGTAGCGTGAAATGCTTATATTTGCTAAAGTAATTAGCATCTCTTTGTAGCCGGGGTATAACTAGCATATAAGTTCTGCCAATTGAAACGACTTCAAACGAATTACAGCAAACACGAAAACTTCCTAACAAGTTTGTTCCACTTTCTGATATTATTATGACCCAACTACAGGCTCCTAACTACGAAGCTCATAATAGTTATTTTGAAGTGATTCAGAAATAAACACCAGATAAAACGGCCAATTGACAAGTTGATGTTAATGAAAGAATTGAAAACAGCAACAAGATCATGATGGTCTATCTATTAGAATGCATCATTAAAATCATTCCACTCATAAGTTTAGTATAGTGTAG
Source organism: Volucella inanis (assembly GCA_907269105.1). Lineage (NCBI taxonomy): Eukaryota > Metazoa > Arthropoda > Insecta > Diptera > Syrphidae > Volucella > Volucella inanis. The sequence continues at coordinate 140,503,255 of OU026157.1, forward strand.
ATAGAGGGGAAAATAATCACTTAGACATTATTATCCCAATCCCAAGGAACAGTCAATAAAAACATAAGGGAGGAAAATATCCTTTTGACGAGAGCGGGTATATCTAATTTTTTTTTTTTGTCGGTTCAATTTTTTTTTCTCCAACTGCTAGGGGACTTGATGATGAAGCATAAAAAAAGAAAAATCTACCATAAAAGCATATGGTACACATACATACATATAAGATAAGAAAAGTAGCCGTATGTGGTGGTCCAATATTCTTTTTTTACGTAACAATTCATCCTTACTTAAGGGAGCACTTTATCATTTTACAAGTATAAGGAGGACTGGAGAATAGGGTGGTTGTAGCGTTGTTCAGATACCATAAAAAGTAAAAGAATATATTTGGAAAAATTTAGCTTCGCTTCGTACTCATCCGAGTAATGGGGAATGAATCAGGTGTACGCTGTTGCTTAATTTTTTAATGATCTCGAAAACCATAAACTTTGTTATTAAAGGTAAGCCGGTGCCTTTGTTGAATACATCCTTCTATTTCTCTTCAAAGTCCCATCTAAATTATGGTGCAACTTCTTCCTAAATAATCATAAGTTCCGAGAATTTTATTTATTAATGGATTTTGTTATTAAACGCTTTGGATAACACTTTTGGCAAAAAACATTAAGCCAGTCGAATAAAACAAGAGGTGGATCATTAATTTTGCAAAATATTTCTACCAAATTGTACTATGTGATTATTCTAATATCAAAGTAAACAAAGTATTATATAAAATATATCGGATTTTTTTTTTTTTTTTTTTTTGCTACGTTTTGAGAAGTTTTTGGAACATCATTTAACAAAACCTAGGATAGAATCAGTTCTATTTACAGTGTTTTCAGTAGGTGTAAGAAAATTTAGTCCACTATCTCATACAACCACTAAATCGCATAATGAAGTGACAAAGCGTATCAGTTAATTACTAATAAAAAACAGGTTCTTGTGAATTGGTGTACACGTATCTAAATCATTTTGTAATCCATAACAGTCAAAGAGCACTGAGATGTGTATATATATATCTCTTTCATATCATATGCGTAAAGGAAAATAAGAGATTGCCAAATAATGAAATCTACGACATTGATTGTTAAAATGAAAACTAGGGGACGATGGTGGCTTCCTTGAGGTACCCCAGATGTAAGCGTTATGGCATCTGAAATAGAAGATCTAAAGAGGGCGTTGTATTGGCATTCTGTTAAATAAGGTTAAAAGCCGATGGCTTCAATTTTGAGAAGGGTTATTTCTAGTAAAATATCATTTCATATCTAAAATCATTTGAATATCTTATTGATCTTGCAAGCCAAAAAGTGTGTTAGAGAAATTTCATTAAATTGGTAGTAGTTTGAAGAAAGCCGAAACAATCAGAAAGGAAGATACGCTTGCAAGCTAAGATTATCAGATCGTAGACTCTTCAAGATTTTGGAATGCCAGAGAGTTCAAGTATAGGATTGTGATTAGATATTTCATTTTTGTGAACATTTTTATGCAAAAATTCATAGATTAAAGGAACTCTTTCAAAAAGCTGAGAAATGAAACTGTGAATTGAAAGAGTTTTTAATGCTGTTTCAAAAGGTTCGCACAATTTTGTAAAACAATGGTAGATAGGCAATCAGATCATGACATCTACCTATTTACTAAAGTTAATAAGGTATACGTACATGCACTCATGTAAGAGAATGCACATGGGTAGTAGGTACTTGTAATTGGCTAAATACTTTAGAAAATAAGTTCGAAATTATTTCGGGATTCACTGATGTTATGTCGACAGGCTCAGGGTAGATGGATAACTATCTGATTTTTTCTTAGCATTTCCATAAAAAAATAACGTTTGCGATTGAGATAAGCGAGAAAAGTACTAAATCAAAAGATGTAACAACATCCGTATGTTGTGCATAGTAGTTAACCAACGCTCAGCTGATTTGGTTATAATGAAGAAAATCGAGTTCTAGGAAATGGTATTTTCATATTTGTAAAAGACCATTAAGTTCATTCGTCATGTGATTATGCAAATGTGGTATGTTAGCTACAGTGACGAGTAAAAATTCCAAATAAACAAAAACCAACAATAATTCTGTACTGAAACTGGACTTTAGAAAAGTTCTTATAAAATCATATTATCCTAAAATGGTAAACGTTTTTGTCAATTCTGGTATGGTATGAATTTAATGTTTCATACTCTCTATAACTTATTAATAGGGAAGGTCTTCGGAATCGGTACAAATACGTACACACATACATAATTTCATGCCGCCGAGTGTTAACCAAAAATATGTGTTTACTTCTATGGCTTGAAGCATGGAAACTTTTTCTATTTACCGTGGTTGAATAATAAAAATTGATTGCATATTAAAAGTTACTTCCATTACGAGTTCACTGGTTAGGTGAATATAGACGAGACTTGATAGCCGCGTGTCTCGACCGTTAAAAAAAATTCTTCCTTATTTTTCTTCTCTTCTGCAACTGTTTTCTTTTTCGTTTTTCATATTGTTGCTAAGAGTTTTATTATTTCATTTTAACGTGCACACTACTAAGATACTAGATACTCTAGAAACAAATTTAATTCATCCTTCTGCTCCTGCAATACCCGTCGAGACCGACACTCCCTATTTATATGGCAATGGGGAAACTTTGTTTGAAGTAGGATGAGAGAAGTGCTTTCCAGTGGTTTCAGCATTGCCTGTTAATTGAATTTCACCTTCGATTGAAGGCAGTCAAATTACGAAATAATAGGAGCCAATTAGCAATCACTAGAGAGAGGCACTTTTGGTTTAAAATTAAATTCAGTGTGCGTACAAATACTGGTCGGTGTAAAGGGAAATGTTCGTTTCATAGACCACGTGAACATGTACGTGCGCAAGGGAAAGCTAACAATAATAACAACAAAATGTTCAAATTCACCCAAAGTCCTGATGAAGAGTTTTTTTTTTTTTTTTGTGCATTTAGGTGAGATTTGCAGTTGAACTTTGTCTGTGCTGCGCATGCATTTGTTGTTCAGAGAGTATCTGGCATCGTTGCACTTACTGCACTTTATGCACACGATGGTGGCTAATTTGGTTTCGACTCCAGTCAACATAGGGACTTTAGTTGAAATAAATTGACTAAGACTTGACTTTTGACACAAAGGCATTAATTTCGATTTGTCGTACATATTTATCATCACATTTCAAGATACCAGTTTGTAAACGACTATGTACGAGTATTGTATTTAAACAAACGGACCACAGACGGCGCGGTCGATGGCCGATGGACCGTGGACGATAGACGATAGACGATAGACGGCAGACGGCGTATTATCAACTAAACTTGAAAATTTTGATGGTGTGCATCAGCTTTACTTATATGTGAACTCTTCAGTTGCAATTTCACTTTAATTGAAATCGATAATATTTTCTGATTTTTTTTTTTTTTAACAACGGAGGGCTGTACGATTGTATACGTACTCATACTCTGCATGTTGCTATGAAAACTGTCAGATGAAATAAATTTCATTTTATCGAATCGTAAATCATAAAATGACATTCATAGGTGAAGATAGTGTCGTATTTGCTCATGTTTATTGTATTGAGCCCAAGGGTTCATAGCCATACACAAAAAACACTCTCGTACTCGTATACCTTGCAATGATAAACCTGAGTTCACTTCATAAGCATAAATACGAGCAAACGTCGTCGTCGTTTCGCTTTGTATTCCCGTAGAATGACAGTCGGTAAAAGTTCAGGAGCAGGGAAAATGGATATGGATTCCATGCGTATGGCCTCCAAGTGGAGGCGAATGGGTGGTTTGAGGCAATGTCTATGGCTAGAACGTGTGTCGAATTCATCGATTTTATAAACAGAGTACTCATAGCATACTCGTAACATCGTTTTTGTCGTTTGTCTGAAGCAACAGCAGCCAGTGGAATAGCTCAGAAATTTGTAGCTCTATTTGTGTCTATTGTTTACGGTGGAAAGAGGTGAGAGAGTGAATGCAAAAAAAAAGGCATTTTAAGGCATTCAATGTCAATGATCCATCTAATTTCATGGTTCTTATGTTAACGCCCGGAACAAAGGATATGAGAAATTCCAATCTTATGTAAAGTGATACTTTTTATTATTGTATATTGAGGTAAATAGATTCATACGAGTACATACGTGTAAATGTATAAATCTTCTGCTTTACTGCACTGCTAAGGAGCACATGTATAAAGTTAGACCAAGTTAATTAAAACTAAACAATTAATGGGCCAGTAAAAGTCACACTAGGACTAGATAAATGTGATTAATTTTCATTCGCTATCAAGTAAACAGGCATAAGCCTTACCACATCACAAGTGAATCACTTCAACCATACTCTTGACTTCGTGTCTGTCGGAACTGTTCGAGGGTATCATGTATAGGCAGTCCATCACCTTAGTTTAAACCACATCGGTAATATAATACGTGCTGTAAGCAATTAATTATCACCAATGGCTCTTAATGCGAATTACCTTCGGTGAAAGCAGTTTCAGGTCTAGCTAAGTCGCACTCAACAGAAGTGCACTCAAGCGGAAAGTCATGCAATCAATTGTTTAATATATTAGTGTGCTCTGATGTCCGCATAATCTGTCACAGCTGAAGATTGATAGACTATTTGTGGTGGAAATAAGTTTCGGTTAAAGTCCGGTTCTGATGCCACCACCCTCTCGTTTAGCAATGTCAAACTTACGAATGTCAAATTTCTGCATAAATCAAATTTTTCTACTCTTAAGACGCTCATCTATTCAAATTAAAAAAAAAAAACAAAAAAAAAAAAATAATGAAAATAAACTTTTTGCGAGTAGGAGTGATCAACAACTTTTCTTTAACTTTTTGGTGTAACAAAATAAAAACTGATATTTTGTATTATGTTGTATGTCATAATATTTTTTGAGTATTTTTTATCGGCATTTGGCTTGTGAATGAAAAAACGGATATTTGCACATAACAATAAAGGCTGTGTTTTTACAACATCGTCTATCAGTCTGCATGAACCGCCCATCGAAAGCTAAATTTAGCATTCGGATTTAACTATGAACTGCTACTCGTTGAAACTGTTGTAAGAGTAGGTAATTGTGAAAAAGAAACCTATGCTCCTTGAAGAAATACATGTAATACATAAAATTGACAATTAGAGCATACTCGTATACATCAGATGTTTCAAGTGCATATTTATTATAGTTGCCTATATAAAATTGTTAATTTCAAAGAAAAAAAAACAACTTGTATAGAACAAACATTTTTAGTCCAGGCGATCAAATTGAGGCAACACATAATACTTTTGCATACGAAAGGGTACATGGAAATTGATTTCACCATACATCCACTCAATAATCTGCACTTTACACAATTCTGAGAGAGGTTTTCCGACATTTTATGTCAAGAGGTCATGACGATGAATTATGCGATCCGCTTCAGGGGACGACACAGCTTATGGATACAACTTAAGGATAAACCTTTTGACATCCCATTTTATAGCAGAAGAGCTCTTTCGTTCGTTTTAACAAAAATCGCTTTCAATGGAAATAAAAATGTTGATTAATAACAACCACCCTTGGTGCATAATTGTGCACAATGGGCGTGTGCACGTATACCACATAAATGCGCTCTTGAAAGAACCCTTCACAAAGTGTAAAAGGTTTTCTTTATTTCTAAACTCAAGAGAGTTCAGTTAAATTCTTTCAACTCTTTCCTAACCGCCGTAAGCTGTTTATCCCATACCATGAAGATTCGAATCCATTACCAGTTCTTCGCTTGATTTTCTTAATTGTCTTTAAGATACAACTTGATTCCTCAACTCAATGTGCATAGCAGTAAAAGCTCTAAAAATCAACAGATCCTTGCACAATGTAAATCAATTTTGCTCACGAACAAGTAAAATATTTAACTTTCGATTTTTCCAACTTCTGCTTGTTTTTCAGTTCAGTTCAAATCCGATGAACAAACAAAAGAAATTAAAGCAGGAACCAACCAGTACCAACTTCAAGCAAAGTTTCTTGGGTAAGCTCACATATATATTGTATATTATACAATATATAAATACATTCATACTATACTCGTATATAGAAGAGAATCTGTATATCGTCCTTCCGTTGTCTTACAAATATAATAATACCGACTATTGCCATCGTTCCTCAGAAACTGAATTTATAAAAGTTGAAATTAATATTGTTTCACAATTTCCGCTCTGTAGGCCACCATCTCAAGTCATCGTCGTCGTCGTCGTTCATTTGGTAAACATACTCTCCCCGAGGGTTGTGTTTACATTTCGTGGATCATTTGTCAAGTTGTTTGGAATTTAATTCTTCCCGACAACTGCGATAACTACATAGTAAAACAACGACAAAGGGGACACTGCGCCAGACAAATTCGCATTGAAAATTACCATGTTTTCGATTTTTCGATTTTTCGAATTTGCGTTGCGCTTCTAATTAAAAACTTTTTCAATTTAAATGTAAAAGGGCTGTGGCCACCGGTCTCGCCACACGCTCGGTCAATCTACACATGGATTGTTGCCGAAGGTGAAGGTGGCCACTGGTGGTATAATAAGTTGAGAAGAACCGCATGTGATAATAGTCATGAATAAAGTGTGTGTGTGTGGATTGTAGAACCGCCTGCCGCTGCCATGGTCGCATCCATTAAAAATGCCCACGCATCCGGATACTATTGTATGTATATGGAGCATAATCAAGCCGTAGCTCCTTAAATAGGTGGCAATACGTATATAGGGAATTCGGCAAACCACTTTATGACGCAAACAATTTAATGGAATGTTTTATTTTCAGCATGGTTGTGCTTCATTCAGGAATGGTATATATGTCCTCGTGTCGATAAATTTCATTGTCCACATAATGAATTCATCGTCGTTTTAATACGATACACTACATTTGGGTACTTTCTTTCTAAAAGAAATTTAAATTTAATTAAATTTAAGGAAAATTCGTTTTATTTCAAATAGATTCCAATAGCAATATGTTTTTCTTGTAAGGAAGAAAACAAAAACATTTATGACTTAAGAACAATTCAAGGAACCCTTTTAAAAATTATAGTACTTCTACAAATATTCAGAGTCAACCCAAGGAAGTAATTAAATTGCTAAAGGGTCAAACTCGAATTGTATCCCTTTTTATTTCAAAATAAAATTTGTTGCTATACATACGGAGAGAGAGCACCTCCTGCCATTTCCTGCCTTTTTCCCTATTTTTCTATTTTTAGGAATCAAACTTGACAGCAATCTAATTAATTAGTTGATATGCATACCATTAAACAAATTATTGTGTAAATTTATGTTGGTTAACAGAAGAAGAAGAACAGATACAAACTTTTTACTAACGGTATCTTTAAAAATTAAGGCAAAAAATATTAAATATTTTTATGAAAAAACAGTATTGAGATTTTTTGCACGTTTATAACATAAAATAAGCCATAATCGTTTCTAAACGATATGAAAAAAGTTTTAAATTTTTCTTTCTACAGAAATTATACACAAATATACTATAATAATATACTCAAGGCTTAACTATTAAGGAAGAGAATAATGTGCCAGTTGTTTGGATTGTTGCTAAGTTTGCGCACTTCAGGTCTGTTGGTGTGTTTCGGAATTTAATTGATTTAACTATTGGTCATTTGCCTTTTTTGTTAGAACCTCTTTTGACTGCAACTTGAGATTCACCTACTTTCCGTTAAATTTTATTGTATGATTCAGATTAAGCTGAAATATTTGATTTATTTTCCAATAATAATTTTTTTGGCACGGGGTCTCTCGCACATAATATCACGTTAATCCACCGATTTTTGGCAGTAGTTTTGTATAGATATAGAGTAGACTACCACTCGTAGAAGTATCATATTTGGTGTAATATTCGAAGACATTGTAAATTTGAAAAGACAAGGAAACCACTATTTTAATTTGTGATTTGATAAATGTCAGTCTACTCGTATAACTCTATATAAATAATGACTGTGACACTCTACTGAATTTCGTAACTTTTTCTGTTTCAAAACTTAATCTCTTAAGTGCTGACGCTCTTGCGATCGTAATTTTGATTGAAATAAATTTTCCATGTCCTAACTGTATCACAAGAACTCTCACTAACGTGAAAGGATTTTGGTGAATAAGGCTTTTCAAGTACCGAACTTGAATTGATGTCTATTATCGGTAGTCATAGAACATCAACAAAGATGATAATTTTCGTTTCGAAGCCGTTTGTTTGTTGTTTTCTTATCGTACTTTGCCAATTGTTCAACCATTGGCATATTTTTTGTTTTAAGTATGCTAATATCCTGTGGAGGCGTCTAGATTTTCCGTTATCCTTACTCTTCGCAATGGAAATTAGGATTACATTAAATTGGAAGATAGACCTCTGATTTCTCAACTACACCGTCTCTTATCACCTGGTTATTTTCAGACCCACTTGCTGAATGGAAAGAAATTCAATATTGTAGATGCTACCTCTGCAAGGCTTTAAACTAGTAATTCCCACCTTCAGATTCTCAAGTTCTTAAGTTTTAATGTCATACAAGGAGATCTAATCAGCGAAATGCAGCGAATTAAAGATGTATTTCAACAGCATTTTCAGCAGTTTCTGGATTAGTACAATATTGAAAGGCTACTTTTGCAAGAATTGTTCCCAATAAACATTTACAGATGACATTTCTGTAAAGCCGTACATAATGTATTTACCGTCTTAGGATCTTTAGGGCGACAAACAAACATTGAAAACAAGCTATGCAAGGGACAGTTTAAAAATATATAGCCCTATTCCAGCTTTGTCCATATTACGACAGGAAGACACTCTATCATGTAAAGTCCCCAATCTAACAAAGTGATGCAACAGATAGTGAGCAGTGAAACCGTCTCCTAGAAAGGGCCTATCTGTAAAAAATCTGATGGGAATATGCAAATGATATGAGAGAGGCTTTTACGGAAATTGTTACTGTTACTGTAGTTTAGCAAAGTAAAGCTCATAACTCATAGCCGAAACGCATGCTCTACAAAACACTGATTCTGTTACCCTACTATATGGTGCCAAGTCCTGAACGATAAAAAGGAAAGCAAATCAGAAGTAATAAACCTTAGAGAGAAAGATTCTTGTGTGGATGTAGCCCAAAAAGAAAAAAAAAAAAACACGTCAACTACACTGGTTCGGCTACCTCGAAAGAATCACCATTGCCAATTTAATGTAAAAATAAATAAATAATTATTGTAAATAAGTGGCGCGACAGCCCGGTGTGGGCCAAGGCCTAGCTTCTCGCACTCATTTGTGTTTCTCACTTTGTGAATTTTTACACTTCTGAGCAGAGTCTACTATTTATTGCCCGTTGCGAACGGATCGCCTGAGAAGCTTTTTCATAGGCAGAATTTGACTTTCGGAGGTTTGCCATTGCCCGCCGAAAGGGTGATGACGATTTAGAAACACAGGTAGGTGGTGTGACAATGAGTGAGTCAACCAACAGGAAATCGCCACCATTGCCGATGCAATGTAGAGAACTGAAAACATTGTGATCAGGATCGATGAAGATGAAAAGCAAGGACACTTCACTGTTAAACAAGTAAGTCAATTTAAATTAAAATTTGGGCATATATACATAACATTTGTGCTTTGCCACAAGTTTATTTAATAAAATTGCATACTTGCCCGGAGTCATTTTCGATGCTTAAACATATTGCAGACGAAAAATTACTTCCGTCCTATGTTTCTGGTTCCTCAAAAAAACTCTTTAATTCGAGCAAATCAAAAAATTAATGATTGAAAACAAATACGAATACATTGTTTACGTATAAAATTAAAATTTTATTTCTGGAAATAACACAAGGTAACCTCATTGTGTTTCTTATTATAAATAACTCAATATCGTTGGTTAATAAAAATCAAAATTTTTTGTTTATGCTTTTCAATACGAAATTTCCAAATCAAGATTATATTTACAGTCGGTAGATATAGATAAATCAGCGCTCAAACAAAAACGACCAACTAAAATGCTTAATAATTTGTGCAGAGTCTGGAGTAAAAGTAATATTCTCGTATTCTAGGACTCCGTTTTAATGACTTGCATGACAACAAACTTTTGTGTAGTCGAACGTGATTGAAGCTGAACATATTTAGTTGAAATAGCGTTGACTATACTGGACTGAACTTTCGATCCTTAGCTGAGTTGACCAAAGTTAAAAACAAAAATGACTCTGGTTCTAACTGCTTATAACTTATATAAATCTAGCTAATAGCAGCTAATTCTTTTTCTTCTTCTTGGTAGTTTTCCATTGTAGTACCATATTTGAACGAAATATTTAATCTTTTGTTTTGTATTTGCAAGTGGTTATCTTTCTTATTCATAAAAGTAACCATTTTATTTCATACGCCTGATTTAAATGTGCGAAGCCCCATATCTATAGACTGTGTACTTCATTTCATTTCCATCCATCATTTATTTATACAAAACTACCACGATGCGGCGTTCCGTCTCCACTGCTATGGTGCTCTAGAAACGGGCTTTCAGTGAAGCTCCAAAGAAGCAAAATATCATATTTGAGTCGAAAGCCTCTAAGGTGCCTTAAACCTTCTGGCAGTACAAAGGGAGTCTTGGCCTTGGCCTTGTCACCAACAAAGGTCCTTTCGATCTACACGGCCAATTATATCCTATGCTTCGTTTATGTGGTGGAACAATCTTTCACGAAAATACATCATGGCTGCTTTCACCAGACTGTAAAGAAGGATTTGTCGCGACTGCATGGACGCTTTACCTAGCACATCTGACTCCGGTCAAGATGCATTGATGAATTTCCTTCTCCTTAATATTCATATCGTGGGATGCACTCTCAGTAATCTTCCCTTAAAAATAATTGTTCTTTGGCACAAGTGGAACTTTGATAATCTTGCATATCAGTTTTGACTCTGGTTTTATGGGCATGCCATCTGATTCAATTACACCAGAACTCTTGCTGCGGAAAAAATACAAAATCAACTTTCTTTATGGCCAAGACTGATTCCGGCCAGAATCTGAACCAGGAAATGAATGTAGTCGGGTCTTCAGTGATGACTTCAATATCGACTTAGGGTCCGGCACTGCTGTCTTGCTGGAGGACAACAACGTTAGATTTCTTGAAATCAGAGATATACGCAATCCTAATGGTAACGAACTAGTATATTGTAAAGGGTCGATGAAGGAGTCGAAGCATCTGCTTCTGCGACAATCAAGCTGCGCTTAGAAACTTACTAAACCGTCGTGCACTTCCAAGCTAGGTCGAGAATGCAAGACTTCACTGAATGCAGTCGGAAGGCTAAATTTACTGGGTCCGGTCTACGTCCCAGGATACAATGGGATCACGGGAAATGAAATCGTTGATGAACTTGCTAGGCTAGGTTCAGAAGATAGGTTTTCAGGACATTATGTTAGTTCTGTCTACATCCTCGGTTAGCGCGTTCCATGACAGTGGTTTCATATGAGCATAACTGCAGATGGCACGACTTTGCATGTTAGCTGCAGACCAAACAAATGCTTCCCGACTCTTTAAGCGGCTTTCCTGCTGACCATTAGTAAAAAAGACATCAGGTAGCTTACTGGCGTCGCGACGAGGTACTACCCTTTTTCTAGGCACTTAAATCTGCTGGGGATAAGTAATACAACATCCTGTGATGTTTGCTCTGAAAGTAATGACGACACCGCTAAGAACTATTTCTGTGAATGTCCGGCTTACACTCGTATTAGGCTGAAGATACTCGTCGTTGACGTGGTAAGCGCTGGTACATTACGTAAATTCATTACAAGAAACTTTCAATGTGTATAATGGTCTAGTTATTTTCCCACAGACCCAACCTTTTAGCTAGGTGTTCCCAAAGACTTTTTAACCAGCCCAAGTATATCGACTATATGGTATATGTCATAGTATACCGCTTTTCTGCGAAAATTAAAATATTGCTCAATGTCTAGGATGAAAATTTGTTTATTCCCTCAAGGTTATCCTATTTTCAGTTTTCATTATAAGTTGCCGAATACCAAAAGCTATTTGCATAAGCCATTATTGTGGGTTTTAGGATTTAATACAATTTTTCCAATGTACATATGTTATTGAATAATTGACTCCAGATTACAATGGTTATATAGAAGAATATCCTCCGTACTTATCTTTGTACGTTTTTTTCTCTAAACCAATTTCTTCTTTCTGAACATTTTAATAATAACAAAAAGGTTTACACACTGACGGCGCTTTTGCCGAAACAAATGAAAAAGTGAAAAAATAATATGTATATTGGTCCGCCTTATCATTGTTACAGTGAGAGAGGACTTACAATTTTTCGCTGATTCTGAACGACGTAAGAGTAATAGACTTTTGCATTTCGAAAGTTTGCCATTTCCTATTGGATTGGTGGTTAATTCAATTTATTGCTTTTCGCTGTTGGGCGAGACTTGGAAGAAGAAGTTGACCTACTTAACCACTGTGCCTCGTCACGAACATCGAGAAATGTGTGTATATACGTTCAATAGCTCCAAGGAAATTGTTTAGAAAAGTCTTAAATCTTAAAACTAATGACAAAAAATAGTTTTTTTATATTCATACATCTAAATGTATCATAGTTGTTTCTGTAATCTGTTGTTTTTAAAAATCAAAGGAAAGGAATATTTCTGTTTATAAGAAAATCTGTGACATAAATTGACTACGCCAAACCTGTGCCAAGTTTCTCCCTTGTAAATACATAGCCTCTGATCCTTTTTTTCATTTCGACTCAAATTTACTTTTTTAGCTTTCTACAACCCCTTACTTGCGGAAGCGAAAGCAAAAGTACCGTAAGCAACTAAGAAACCATAAACCGGAACTAACACTACCGGACAATTGATTATTTTCACTTACAATATTGATATACGGATGGCTGTCCCAGAAGTACCCGACCCAACAAAGAAAACACAAAAATTTTGGAAAAAAATTTATTTATTTTTCAACATAATCGCCATTCAGCTTTATACATACAAGCGATGTTCAAAAAGTTAGATACCCATTTTATAATAAGAACTGTCTTGCTCCTCAAAAAAGTCATTCACTGCCGACATCACTTCTTCATCATTGGAAAATCTTTGACCACTGAGCCATTTTTTCAAGTTTGGGAACAGAAAATAATCCGAGGGGGCTGTTTACCGTTTACTGTTGTAAACGAAGGAGCAGACTCATCCGGTGTACTGTCCAGTTTAGCTTTTATATTGGTTGGGCTGAGGCTTTTCAAATAAAAGTATTGTATCACATAACGGTGAGCAATTTTCTCTATTTTCACAAATTCACTGACAACGTTCATTATTGATGGCTGCCAAACAAATACTAAACAACGTGACGCTTTCAAACTTGAAACTTTATAGACTGCTTACTTTCCAATACAGTGATATTTTCAAACAACTACCGCCATGTCTTGGTCAGGCCGGGTACAATTGCGACCACCCTCGTACTATAAACCATCTGATGGATTGATACTTTTTATTAGGCCAAACGGGAAAATATGCAGATTAAAAAAAAGCTAGGACAAAGTTGATGACTTACGAGTATGTAAGTTTACCAGGTCAGGTTAAGCGCAGCATTGTAAAGATGAATGCATGGGCTTATTGATTTCGGATGAGCAAGACCAATCTGTATTGGCTGACGATGAAGAAAGTTCTCAGTTAGAGAGAATTGATGGCTTCGAATAATGTGATCCTGTCAACTAACATCTATTAAGAGACTTCTATAAAAATCTGAGCAAACTGAATCACTTTGATTGTGCATGGTAGCCATTGAAAACAGACAGCTGTGTAATAGTTTGCATTGTTCAACCACTATTGGATCAGTTCTTGCACAGTTTCAGAATTCATGGATCCACAAAAGCCCCTGAGGACAAGCAGCGATTAATGTCGACTTATTGGACTAGTTCAATGAAGATTTGAAGAAAAAGCGACCACCATGTTCTCCGGATTTAGCCCCCAGTGCCTGTTTCCTATTTCCAATAAATGCCTATTTTAATAAATACCTCGGCAGAAAGAAATTTGACTTCAACCAGGAAATCATTGCTCAAACAAACGTCCATTTTGTGGACCTCAACAAATCTTATTACACATTTGGAAGGGATTAAAAAATTGGAGAAAAATTCGACAAAGTATATTGAGCTTAAAGGAGACAATGTTGAGTAATAAAACGATTTTTATTCCGTCATGGATAGATTGATTTATAATCGCATATCCTTCGACGGTATAAAGCTGAAAAAGGAATTAAGCCACTTGGACAAGCCACTTAAGACAAATACTTGAAACAAAAATATCAGTCAGGATAATCAAATAACCAACAGTGTACTACCAACAATATCAACTAAAAATGTAATTGAAACTTCAAACAGCTGACGGATTAGTCAGCCCACAAAGAACGAAATATACCATATTCCCCTAGCAAGGTGTCAAATAGCCATTGGCAGGTATCAAACAGACTAAAAACGCTTACTATAAGTGATTTTCTCACCCTTGTGGTATCGTATCGTACGATTGATTAAAATTTACGAATCTTACCTGTAATCTTATTATAAAGGTATGTACATACATATGTACTTATGGTACATATATGAGACCGTATATTTCTTACTGACAGTTTGAAAGCTACGAGGCATGTGAGTTCATATATGTACAAGCAAAGCTCATCAATTTTAATTGTACATATGTACATTTTACATTCTGAATGCAATGCAATACGTGGTAAATTATTTTATTATAACTCTTAAGTGCACTTTGAGCCCTAGTCAGATATTTGAGTATTAAATATATACATAGGTGCGATACGACACCTCTTACTAAATGATAAAAACCTGTATGGGTCCCAAAAAAGATTGTGCGAAACTCAAGGTTAGGCGTACAAATTTGTAGATACTTTTTTTCCACTTTTCTAAGCAACTTATTCTCCAAACCAATGAGTAAGCCAAAATTATTTTGAGTAAATGTATCTACATATACTATATAGTCAAGTTACGAATACACTTTCATACCTCTAAGGTGTGTATAACAGATTTCGGGTAAAGGTATAACTATGATAATTTATGATACGAACATGCCCATGTATCGCTGTAAAACCTGTGTATGGAATGCATAAACAACTTCAGGTAACTGGACTTAATAGTTCACCAGTTGACGTTTCAAAGAAAATAATTTCGTTTTGAGAGATGCATCTAACGTAGAAAGCCAATCGTCAGTAAAAATAAATTCACGGAGTGAAACACTGTGAATTCACAAACACTATAACACCATGTCATGGATTGTTAAAATCAATTTGCGTTGTTTACTTTTGGTTCCTACAATTTTGAACATCATGCTACTGCCACTTGATGAGATTAAATTCAGTTTGAAGTTCGTGAGGCAACCATGATTGAGGGAGATTATTTTGAACAAATACAGAAAAACAGGATTAATTGAGCATCATAAGCCTTCGCATTTGGTGTTACCTACGAGAATTTATATCGAGTAAAGGTTTATGCCGTGCAACTCATTAGAGAATCCAAAGCATGTAGCATGTTATATTAAATTTAAAAGGATTTCGTTGTCAGAGTCCTGTTTCATTGAAAATCATTGCTCCCTTCGGTAATAAAAACCGAAGAGACGATTATAAGAAGAGAACTGAATCTATGTACATCCACCCCCTGATGTATGAACTGAACTCACAGAAGGGCGACTTTCTTTGTTTTGCACTTCCTGCAGTTGGATGCCTGCCTGTATTCGCACAGGGTTTATACGGAATTTTTTTTTCTCCGTGAAAACATGATGAGTAATGTCTTTTGTAAGAATATTGTACAACTAAAACGTAGCTAGGGTAGAGAAATTCCCAAGGGGGAGTGTTTGTAGTAGGCTTAATAAAATTAAAAGAAAAATATCTGTACTTTTGAAATGAATCCATTAGTAGTGAAACGTTTTCAGAATGCAAAAATTAATGCATTTTTTTTATTTTTGCTGGAAAATGCTTAGGAATGTGTGTAAATTTATTTGGAAATTACTGGCTTCGGTAGAAAGATGAGTAGGAACAATCAGGAAAAAACTTTTTGTTTTTGACTTGAAAAATACAAAGTGGTTGGTTACTTGTTTGTCACTTCAGCTGTAAAGTCTAGACTTCTTTACAAATTTAAACAAGTAAAACTCTATTCAATTTCAACTGATATACATTTTATGTTTATAATTTAAAACCTTCATTTAAAACAAATGATTTAAAATTGAAGGGCAAAACCAAGTAATTATCAAGAGGGATTAATTTCTGCACTGTTGTCTAGCATTGTATAGATCTCACTGACCCCAATCAGTATGGTTTTAGACTAGGAAACTCGACAATTAAACAAATATTCACACTATGACAGATCCTAGAGGGAACTTTAGAAGTGCAAATTGATACTCACCTACTGTTTATTCATATGATAGCATCTATAGAGACAAGTTATAGAGAGTTGCATAAGTTTTGACATTTCTATCAAATCCGTCAAATTGTGCCAAATAATATAGACCACTCGATCCTCCCTAAACCTCGAAAGCAATATCACTGAGACTTTTGATGTCAAAAATAGATTGAGACCTCCCAGTCAACACCAAAGCACAATTGTCTAAAAGTCTGTGCAACCACATTCCCTGATGACAATGATATCATCAAGAGAACACCGCGAGCTGACACTGGCTCAACTGACCATGGCAAACCAAGTACCAGACAGCTATAACTTTAAAGAAGTTTTGGGTAAAATGTCTGTTTCGAATCCGCAAGTTGCCAAGATAAAGTCTTATCGAAAAACATAAAAGAAACTATACATAAAAAAGACTCATTCCATACCTGTCCGAACAACGCACCAGAAAAGAATTTCTTTTTAGGTGACGCCTAAAAATGGAAAGAAGTGCGTAACTGGAAGCAGTTTGAGGAAGTACGGAAATAAAAGAGGTGAGTCTGCCTAATGGCAACTAACTAGTCATCTTTGGATACGCTTAAATTCAGATTTTTTGGTCCCCTTCGAAATAAAATATTTCCAGTCTCAATCGACAGTTTTGTTGGAAACTCAACAAGTAATATTGTTATATTTTTTGGAATTCTTTGAATCCCAAAAACTGTCATTATCTACTGAAAATGATTAACAGCAGAAGCTTTTCAAAAGTGTTGCAATTCGTATTGTACGACCATTCATCAATGGTCGGTTAGAATTACTTAAGAAAAACTACTCACTAGTTACTTAATTGATTAAAGAATGTCAATATATTTATCTTGTTGGTTTATAAACTTACGTGTTCTCAAGAGCTGGGTTTGAACCATAAGACATTCATAGTAAAGTATAACTTAAAATCTAAAACCAAACACTATTTTTTGTCCATCATTGTTATTTCTCTTAAAAGCAATGCAAATGCCAGTATCTTGTAGAATCTCGTCATAATGCATCTGTTCTTTTGTAAAGCAAACTCCAAATCGTGTAAATACTTCATAAAACTTCCAAAAAGCACCCCATTAACGAATACTCCTTTCGCAATCATGAAATAAACAAATTAATTTTCCAAAAGCTACCAATTAATTCTAAAACACGTGCCCTGCCATCGCCATCACCAGACAGAGTGCAATGTACACAAAACATCATTGTAAACTGAATTTCGATAGCATAAACTTTACTCCTGTTAGCATCTAATAAACATTTTCAAACACTACAAATCATGAGCTCATGAAATTTGATGTTAAAGAATGTAAAATTCGAACCGAATTCACCATGTGTTGCCACTTTTATGAAGTTTAACACGTAATCCAAATCCCATTCCCAGCTTGCCGTCTCGCTGAGTATGATTGGTTTTACTAAGTACCCGAGTACTCGGATAAATATTTACATCGACATTAAAATTTTATTTAAATTCGAAAAGCCCATATACATACCATATACCTATGTATGTATAATACATGGAAAAATGAATTATTAGGATGAAACATCGGCAAACTGGTGAAGGAAGAATATGATATATCATATGTAGATGGAATCCTTTTGAGCACAAGTAATTGAATCAATGAAAATTGTATTCTCTGCCATACATAAGTTGTACGGGTATTATGCTGACATTTCAAAAAGTCAAGTCCAATACGAGTAGCAATCCTGTTCCTGATCCCGATGCGACCAATCATCCCAGGAACACCAGTCACGTACAGTAGTGCAACCAAACAATGGCAACTTGGCAGTCACGTTTATGTGTGGAAAAAAACTACCAAAAAAGACACAATGGATACGAATAGAATACTCTTATCTGCAAAATTCTTTATTTATTATAGTTTTTTCTTTCTGCATACAGTAGTATGCAGATGTTAATGGCAACGTGCAGTAAATACGTGCGAGTATATCACTAGAAAAGTGGTAATCAGAATAATGATCGTAGAACTTATTACACTGCTCAATTCCGGTTTTAACGGAATATATCAAAAGTGCGACGTCTGGCAACAATCAAATCTTAAAGTGCGAAAACTTATTTAAAAAAAAAAAAAAAATAGGATGCTGTAAGGCCGAACCCTAATTAAATCCAAAACCAAATTAAGCATTCGCTTTTCAGTTATTCTGGTCGCAGAAAGGTTGTAGAACCATAAAAAATACCCGAGTAAATTATGCACAGAAACGACATAGCTTTTGATGTTTTTCATAGACAGCAAAGAGTAAAGGACACCAGGGCAAACAGTAGGAAAGAGAACTTTGTGGGAATTCCTCGAACAATGCAAATTAGTTGGTAGAATTGTAAATCAATTAACTTTCGCGTACCTAATCATAAAGCAAACTGCTCCAGTGAATAAATGGAACAAATCATTTCGCAAAGAACATAAGGCCGATTCAAGGGCACTATGGGCTATATGGGAGTCTAACTCGTACCATTGCAAAGGGAAAATGCTAGATGGGGGATTTATTTATGCAAATCAGGAATTAAAATGACACGTTGAAATTGTTTTGTCTGCCTCCTGTCAGTGTTTGCTTTGGTGGCGCAATGCTGCTATGCCAGGAACTCTATAGCATCTAGCTTCGGGCGTAGGACACCATCCGGTAGCTCATTTTTGTGTTGATATAAATGTACTTTCGTTCGTTTTTCTCTGTACTATGTTTGCGATTGTGATAAAGTCCCCCGCACACCAGACAGTGGTAGTCCCACTGTATGCCGGCTGGCTGGCAGTGAACTCAAGAGCAAAACTTCCTTGGAATGAATTGGTAGGCAGCTGCTCTATTCTGTTTCTGTCTCTCTGCTTAGTCTCTTCAGCAATCTGTTTTCTAGGATGTTTTAAATTCTACATCTTTGCTTCATCACCACCCAACCAACGGGAAATATATGTTTGTATGTATTACAGTAGGTAGTGGGTTTCGTGTACTGGGTACTAGATACAGAAATGTCCTTCCTGGTTACGTGTTGTGCCTGGAATCCGCAATGAAGCAAAAACGGATATTTCTGATTTTTCTGAAGTATCCTTCGCCTTTGCCTAAGGGTAACAAAAGCGTGGTACTAAATGGCAAAAAAATTATGTGCATTAGGCCAGTGAATATAGGGAGGAGGAGAAGGGCTGTCGATGTTGCCGACGACAGCGAATTATATTTTCTTGTTTATCCCCACATCTTTTTATGTATGATTTTGATTTTCCTATAGCTGATACCTACTTATTGTATATTAACGAACTATGACTTGGATAAAAATATCAAAATTCGCTCTTGCACATATTATATTCCCATTTTCCGTAACTTTCGTCAAAATTATTTGAAAGAATATTTCATATCGATTAAATTAAATACGATAAAATTGAATCAGATAATATCCAAATTTTAGAGTTTACAAAGTGACCAAATGCTGACTTTTTACGGCATGATCTCGTCCACAAAAAACAAGTATGTATCTTGTAATTCAAATAAAAACCAATTTCTTAAGCGTGTACTCGTAAAGCATAAGTTCGCATGAGTTCGCTGTCGTAACGAATGTATTCTTGTACTCGTAATAACTCCATAAAGTTAGGATTACGTCTGCTTAGAGGGTACATACGAACAGAAAAGGAAAATTGTTTTGTTTCACTTTTACGATAGCCCTTTATTCCTTTGAAAGTGGTGTAAACAGAAAAAGCTTTCGTATATGTATGGATGTGTACAAAGTTAGTGAATATCTCTCAAGAAAGTTGTTTTTGGGGGATTAATGTCGTCGACAAGTGAACTAATCGTGAGCGGATTAGAAGAAAAATGCCTTTACGCAGTCATAGAACTACGATTTTTGGGATAAGGGAGATTTAAATAGGAGTTACGATAAAATCAAAAGACAAGATTATGCAAAACTTGTAAATGTGTTCTTTAATAGTTAGGTACTTATAATCTTTAATAATCTATCTATAATGAAACATACTTTCATGAGTAATGCTGTTACGATTTCTATGGAAGTTAGCACCTCAACACTAGATTTGGTTTCAGAGCAAAAATGGAAATTGAATTGTATAAAACCATCGGCTCAAATAGGATAAACATAAGACAACTATCTCTATTCGAAGGTCGTTGAATTAGTTCTTATATAGCCAGAAATCCCAAGCTTGATTTTTAAATTGGTCTTTCCATGCATTGCTCAGCCTTGTCAACAGTAAGCCCTTATATAAAAAAGATGCAACAATTTTTATTATGATAACATTGTTATTGTTTTTTTTTCCAAATAAAAGTTATACTTTCAGAAAATTACCCTACAAACCATTTAAGCTTTTGTTTTTGATCGAAAACCTCTTTAAAAATGCATTAACGTTAAATGTAGTCCCCTTTACTCAATAGCCATCACAGACGTCGACGTTTGTACGTACCACTTCAAAAATTAAAGAGCGCTCATACCCATTTACTCATATTCGCTTATCTCCGCAATATTCGTGTGGTGTGGCTGCATTAGCAGAAAGGATATTTGTCGCACGAACAAACGCACTTGTTTGCTCCATCGAATTATAAGTGGACTTTTCGCGGATGTCGTTTATTCAATATTTTTAGCACGTCTTCCTCATTTGTACTGCGTGAGCGATGGATCCAAAACATCCCTTTCTAAAAAGGCCCCTGTTAAATGCATTGCAATCAGTCGTCTAAAATAACAGATACACACACACACACACACATGGCCATAATTCAAACGTCTAAGGCAATAGGATCGCGATGAGAAGAAATACCAAAAATTGGTTGCTGCGAGGTGCATATTACGGTAAATACAAATTTGTAGCCGATTGTATTAAACAAATAAACGGTAGCAACTACACGAACGTGGTTCACATAATAAATTTTAACTAATCGCTTGCCAAACACGTTAGTTGTTCTGGAACCGACAAAAACTGTGTAATATGCCTACAACTGGACAGTTCGTAAAATCGAGAAATTGTGTTCTCGTGATACTGTATGTGTGTGTATGTACATATGTATAATATGTATACACATGTGTATATAACCATCTCCGTTTTCATAAAATTTCAGAAATGTTTCAAGGTTGTTAGTAAAAGAGTGCCACAGCCCGAAACCACATATTCGCAATAAAAATGTTTGATATACACATGCACACATACATTTGTATATGTGAACAAATGAACCATGCTTGACTATAATATATAAAGATTATATCGGAATGCTGCAACACAATTTCCAAATAAACTTGTTTAACCAGAAAGTGAACAAATAAAATCTTCCGTTGATACCAATCTGGTAACAAACACTCTTCCATCCCGCAGTAGCTAAGTTCAGAACTACTCGTACATGTCACCAATGACAGATGTAGGATGTGTTGTTTCTCGAAATACCTCATCGACGTTTTGAAAAAGCCAAAGGGTACCCTTTTTACGATTAATCAGCTCTTAAATGAATCTAAAATCCCGTTCTTCTATCAAGATAACGTGTTTTCAGAATTTTGTACTAACCCTTTTGGTTCACTAGCAGTTTCACCTGATGCAATATGCAAGATGAGATGCGATCCCGAAACAAATCTTTTCAGTCCATCGCCACTACCTTGTATCTTATATGAAACTTTTATTTTCTATTTATAATCCAATCAAAGAGACCAATAGTCGTATCTCATTCTGTTAGTGACCACTCGATTCCGATTTTTGTAGATCTTTGGGTGGTCTCCAGATAATCAGTATTCGGCATATCCGTAATCATACCTACATATATGTATAATGCGATGTGCATAAAAGAAGAAAATAATCAGAATCCCAAAAAATGATAGGAAAACGTTAAGATATTTATACCTACATACATACGAGTACATTCCTATGCATATATATATATACATACATATGTACATATGTTATATGGCAGAGAGAAAACTTGAAATGTTGTCTGAAAATGTTTCCAATTCGTTGACATGTTATTGTTCTTCTAATTTTGTCTTGTTTTAAGTATTCTAGGGGAGATCTTGGCATGTTGCAGTTGCAGCACTTCCACCTTAGCCACCGTCAACCCCTACCAACAGCATTTCCACTTGTTAACATTTGAGTGCGGTTTTGTTGACCAGCCATATCGTAATCATCAGTGCATACCACAAGCACAAGTTCAGTTTTGAAAAAAAAACATTGTTTCGCTTGCAATATCCGAAGAATTTAGGCACAGATTTTTTTTAGGTTCTATTAACTTCCTAATTTCGTAAATACAGGGAATCCTCGATCTAATCGGGGAAAAAAAATAAACTAGTAAACATTTGTTCATATCGATGATAAAATATTTTCAACAAAAGAGGGCTACAGAAACTACCACCTAATCGATTTACAATGTACATATCTATAAAGTGTACTATATGTACTCCAGTAATATTCAAAAATAAAAAAATGCACACATTAGTGTGTTTTGTCCATCATAAGCTTGCTTTCAAATAAATTAATAAATAATAAAATGTAATAAATAATAATGTGTAAGCTATTTTAAATTGCCTAAAACCATAAACACACATACATATGCATGTATATCCTTTATATCTTGTTTGGGAAACAACATCGTCTATCGGATGATGGATGCAAGAACGACATTTTGCTTCTTCAAGTCAAGGCGAACGAGATGGAGCAAAATGCCGAATTGGGCAAATAGGCGCGCAGGCAATGTAGTAGTTATCACCACTTCTCCAACAAACTTCTCATTTAAAATGACTCAACCATTCTATCATAGTAACAATAATGGGATCACCTTGTCGCCAAACAGTGATTTCAATAAATCGATGGTGTGAAATGTTGTGATACGAAGCGCCACCCAAACACGAAGTATAACCACATCTTGTCTGATATAATCTGAGTTTTAATGATGTCGAACTAACGCAGCACATATTTCTCAAAACTGAAATAAAATATTGTGCCAACTTGTCTGTGTATGATATTATGTCATCGTCTTACTGGCCGTGTATTAATATGCAGGCAAATATTTTGTTGGAGTAGGGAATTTTATTCTCTATCCCCATTTATTTGCAGTTAGATTTCAACCAAGTTCGTGGATACGAGCATGCGTGTATAATCAGAGCTTGGACGTAGAATACGAGTACGTTTTCTCTTTCCATCGTTGTCTTTTGCCACAATGGATCATGTTGATAGAAAAAGAAAGCATGCAAGGGAATCGATCCCATTATTGATAGTCATTTGAGATGTTGAGTTTGAATGGAAACGCGACAGTGCGTGGGAAAAGGCTTCAGCGTCAGTCAACTCAGGATCTCTGTAACTGAAGTTTTTCGTATTTTTTCTACCCAACAAAATATAAAGGATATATTATGTATGTGTGTTTGTATTGTATATTGTAAACTTGGTTTGAGTTTTCAATCGGACATGCCAACAAATCACCAGCGGACCATTTAATTCCAGATTGGGACAGTATTACTTTGTGGTGGAATTAGTAGTGCTCCTTATTATTGGGTCATATAGAAAGTCTCCGCGGTTTTTTGTCACTAGATGGTGTTGGTGTCCATTTATCTGGAAACACTTATCTGATTGTGTTAAACGAACTCGTGTTTGAGAGGTGACATATCAGGATACATTTTTTGTGAAGACAGCTGTGTAATTCGTTGCTCGTGTTAAAAGTTATACTGATTGGAATACCATCTTGTTCAAAAACATTTCGTAATTTATTCAGAAAATTAAAAATACAAGTTTATTCATCTAAATCTATATCGACCCCTTCAAAGTAATCCCCATCGACTGCAACGCACTCCTCGAAACATTTTTTATATTCGGTTTTCGAAACTGAAATGCGTTCCCCGTAGTGGTTTTTTAACTCAATTTAACTGAAAAAAGTCACAGGGAGCCAAATAAGGTGAATTCGGTGGCTGTTGGATGGTATTTGTTGCATTTTTTGTCAAAAAATTACGAATAATGATGGCGTGAGCATTCCCTTCTTTTTTAACTGAAAACGACGTGGTTTTTTTGGTATCGGCTCATTTGGTGAACGCCATTCACTTGCCTAATGTCTGGATTGCGTGACGTACTCATAAACACACGTCTCGTCTCCAGTAATGATCATTTTGATGAATGTCAACAGGGTGCATGAAATTGAGATCTTTTGGCACCAACTTTGCTGCTACACGACGGAAACCCAAATCATTAACCAAAAGCTCTTGAACGGATCCATAGGCAATGTTCAAATCCTCCGCTATCTCTCTGATGGTTAATTTGCGGTTATTGACCAGCATTTCTTTTGTTTTCGTCGGTTTTAGATGTCGATGATGTGCCACTGCATTCATCATCTTCGATTAACTCACGACCAATTTTGAGCAGCTCTTGCCACTGGTAAACGACCGTTTTCTTTAGAGAATCGTTGCCGAAACACTTTTCCAACATTTCCAACGTTCGCGCACCACTAAATCCGTTTTTTACGCAAAATTTAATACAAGTTCGTTGTTGAAAATTTAAATCCATTTCTAAAATGGTAAAAAATCGCAAACACACAGAGATAGATGTACTCTTGGCTACGTAACTTTTGCTAGCTATGACGCTAAGATTTAAAGGGAATGTCAATAACAGATGCACCAACTTAACAAAAAAAAAAAAACAGAACTTAAATAGAAGCAATGGGAACGTCACACGGTGGTTAGTCCGTTTTTTTTTTATCAAGGTGGTATGAATTAAATATCTGAAGAAATACGCTATGTGATGCTTTTTTACTATAAAAAATAAAAAGGCCGGTGACCGACCACAAACGACTTCAAAGCATGGATTGGAGGCAAACAAGGTTATGTTGAGTGTTTGGTGGAATTCGCTGCTAGAACGTGGCGAAACGGTCAATTCGATCCTCTACTGTGCACATCTCGACCGTTTGAATGAAGATTTAAAGAAAGAGTGACCAGAATTGGCCAACAGAAAGGGAGTCGTTGTCTTCCAACAGCACAATGCTAGGCCACACACATTTTGATGACCCGGACCAAATTGACGGAGCTTGGTTAGAAAGTTTTGATGCATCCACCGTATAGCCCGGACCTTGCACCCTCTGACTAGCATTTGTTTCAGTCTTTGCAAAACTCTCTTAAAGGTAAAAAATTAGCCGAACAAAGAGCCACTGAAATCATTTGGCCAAATTTTTCGCTTATAAACCATGACCCAATATTTTATTAATCGTTGCAATATGTATGGCGCATAATTACGTCTAAGTCTGGATGTTTCTTCAACGTGTCTGTATTGTTACTGCGTCGCTTATGACGTTGTTTAAATTTGCAAGATTTAAAACCATTCTACAGCTCGCTCTATGCTGCAGTACCTCGCTAGTGCGGGCAAGATTTGTGTGACCCAATTATTTTTTTTGCCTATGACTTTCGATGCACTTAGCAGATACTATGTATTTATTTCCACGAATTCTTATAAGAAACATAACATAGCGCTTTTTTTTATAAAATCACGTTTTGTTACACCCGTTGCTATTATTGTTTTTACATCTCTCGAACACGTGATGCGTATGTTGAAGCGGCACGAACGATTATTTTGCATAACAAATCTTTGAGTCTAAACGGCGTCTTTCTGTCTCCACTATCTGGGGGCCCTTCCATCCTTCACTGATATGAAAATACATTAATTTGAAATTTAAAAAAAGAAATCCAAATGTAAACTTAGTATTGTGATTGCATATAAGAAAACCACAGTGTTGTAGTGGAACAACCTATAACCATTTTATGATACTTTAAGCAAATTAACTTTTTATCACTTTTAACGCCTCTTAAGGTTTTCAATTTTTCACAAAGTTTGAAATCAAAAGGTATGTAAGTGATTTGATTCAATTATCCTTCTGGTTCCGAGAAATAAAAATGAAGTATCCTCCTACCACTGAGTATAGCAGAACACTTAATTGAGCAAACAATCCATTCGAGTTCCGTAGACTTTCCCTACGAGAAAACTGAAAATTTTTATTCGTTGAACAAAGTTAGTGTGCATAACATAAAACAAACACCTAGAAAAGGATATAGTCTCCTATATCTTTTGCCTCATTAATTTCGTGTGCACCCCTCGATAGAAAATACAACTCGTAAGTACAACTCGGTGGCAACTTTGAGCCATGTGTTTAGCTTTTCTTCAAACGAATATAATTTACTGTTTGTCAGTTAACATGTGCCACCGTCTTTGCTTCACTAAAGACACCCTCGTTTTCCAACCACTAAAGAAATGCGTCAAAATAATTTCATTAACTAATTTGCATATGTGATTGATGTTGAAATTCCTCAATGGAAACCAAAGAAACTCATATGGATACGTTTCTTCGCCATCATCGCCAATACCACCAACACAGCCGTGACGACAACAATTCCAGAAGGTGAAGAAGGTGGAGAGGCGAATTTTCAATAGCAAGACCTGTTATTGGCAGAAGTAGGAACATACGGGCGGGAAAGGTGCGACTAAATTCAATTTGTTGGCATCTTTTCTTGCAGCAGTGGCACAACAAAAGTCGTCCTATAACCAAGGCAGACCATGTCATACGAAAGATTTAGGTAGCACATGGCATGTCACTTAGCAGTTAGCCGAGAAGGAGTCCTTAGAAAATTCCAAAATACTTTGTGACACTACACGATAGGCAGAGGTAACAAGTTGAAGTAGTAGCAGAAGCAGAAGCAGTAGAGGCAGACAATTTAAGCCGGAAACCATGATTTCTTGGGAAGGCAGCGCCAGGTCAGTCAGTTGTTGTGGTGTTAGCCCAAAGGTTTTCATTTTGGTCTCAAATAAATCTTTTTAACAAAGTTAACCGGCCTGCGACAACCAACGAATGCTTGCTTCTGTGCGAAGCGGATTAACTACAATACTAAGCTGTGGTCGGTCTCGAGTGTACGTACAATAGATGGATTTACATCCTTGTGAACCATACCATAATACTAGAGATGTGTACACTACTACTGCTACTGCAACACAGGGGAAACCGAGAAAAACTTCCATCTCTGATGACCTATGACTGCTGCTGTTACTATTTTTCAGAAATCAAGGGTCAGCTCGTGGCCTTTGGTAACGAACCAGGAAACACATTGTCTATCTTTTTGGGTAAAAGGCTTGTGTGCCAGATAAGATGTTGGTAGTAGGCATTTGTGGTGGTAATTTGATTCTGGTACTCATAATACCCTTCTGGTATTCTAAGCTGCTACTGCTACGAGTATTGATGCAAAAGAGTACTACTGCAGTGACGGCAACTACTTGTACCATGGCGATGTTGTTTGTGATGACTTTTGTCAATTCGCATGGAGAAGAGAACGCATGCTGCACGAGTAATGTGAAAAATTGTGGAGGCACGAGTACCTAGTGGCAAGTTTACCACTCATACCTACATATAAGAGTAGCTATGCGTTTTCGTTAACCGATTTATCAGAGTACCATTGGATTCTGTTTTTTTAGCTTCAGCACTCCGGTTTGAAGATTTGAAAAATTGCAACAAATAAAATGCGAGTACAAAGATTGGAATATATTTGAAGTAAACAGATTGATTACATTCATTGTCACAATTCTTGTTCGCGTGAATATACATAAGAATAAGAATACTGTTCGCTCTACTAACTCCGTAGTCTCTACTAGTTGCAGATTTACGAGTCATTTTTAGTTTTAAATAAAAATTCATTTGAATCAAATGGATTTTGTGCGCTTTTTGAGTAGTAATTTTATTTGAAGGTGACTTGTAAAACTACAACTTTGTGTTATGACAACGGATATTGCTTGAATCGTGAATTTGCATAATTTTTAATTTGTCTTTGGCATTTGGTTGTTGCTGTTGTATACTGATGAGGATTTTCAGCTTTTGCGTGTCCGGTTAGTGATAAATCTTTGTTGAGCCCTTTGATGTTTGTGACTGTGAGTAACCAGGAAACACATCTATCGGAAACCTTTCTTTGCGCATCAAATTGTATCGCGTTCCTCTTTGTATCAGACACGCACGCGGGCAAATGTGCTGTAAATCTTCTTCATGCATGTGTGAAAACGTTTTATAGTAGCTGGAAACAATGCATATGCGACCGCCATCAGCTTTTCTCTATAGGCTATTATGCCCAAAAATTTCTACATCTTTTGTGCTCAAACACGGTGCGTATCTTTCTCTCGTCCGTAATCCGATTACTGGCAGGAAACTCGTTTACAACACTCGCATGGGGTAAGCGACAACTGCTATCGCACAAAGGAAACGATTAAATGAATACGAGCAATACTGTAATTTATAATTTGCCTTTCGTTGAATATGAAAGGTTGCAATATAAAAATCGCTCTTTTTCCAATTTTCTCATACCAAACCGTAACATTTGTAGAGAGAATCCTGTCAGCTTGACATTGGAATCTGCTTTAAACGTCTACTTTATTTACTTGCACTCAGCATGAGGTGAATATAAGCTTTTCTTTAGCTGTTTTGGCATGAATTAGGACGACGCATTTATGCCTGCTCCAAGATTAAATATACATAAATCCTTTGCTTATATTCTTCAGTAGTCAGGAGGGAAAAAAGGAAGTCTTGAAACTAGAACGATGAATTAGGTGGATTGAACTACAAATGTTTTTTATTAAAGCAAAGATTACCACTTTGATCAAATTTCGTTTCGACTACTATGTAAATGATAATGAGGTATTTTATTTTGTCACTTATTCTGCAGATACGTTATTTCTGATTGTGGTTGTACAAAAAAAAAGTACAAAAAAACATATACTTGATTCTAGTAAAATATTGAATTTCGAGCGTATACACTGTGTACACAGTTTGGAGAATGGCATTTGAGTTGAAATTACCCTGACTCTGAAGGAAGTGGTTGGCCATTAGTCCCACAATCGAAAACCTTCTCTAATTCCTTCTGGAATCCGCACAAGCTCAGGCAAAAGCATCCAAAAAGAATGGTTCCTGATTTCGGAAAGTTGATCTTCAACTTCTAGTCATTGCAATATCATTTAATCATATCGATATCACGTTGCAAGAGTATATTACGGTAAGGTTTGATGAGTTCAAAAGTGTAGGCTGTTATTATTATTTGTTTTGAATAGCTGTCTTACGATCGGATGATCCTCCCGATAAAATGGTAGCTCTATAATAAAATAAATATGGCCCTCGATCTTTGTTACGGGGCTCTTTTGTAATAAACTGTCGTGAAGAGAACTACTTTGTGTCTTGTTTTCCTTTTTAACGCACGCCTAAGCCACAAAAAATCGCTTGTCTACGATCGTCGATTAACACTACAGTAGTGAGCTAAAGTGCATACATATCTATTGAAGTTTACATCTAGTACTTCTAAAATCTTCTAAAAGCTCATTTTGTTTTCTATTTTAATGAAATTAAAGTTAAACGTACTCACCAACCATTTATCCACTGTCATTATTCGTATTAAAAGAAAAATGATACAAAGCACTGCTTTAGATACAAACAAAAAAAAATTTTTTTATTTTCTTTTAATAATCATAATTTAGCGATTTTTATTAATGATAATGATTGTAGACCCTGCCGTAGCCCTGTAAGATTTGAATCTATTACGTATACATATATACATATACACTTACATATATTCAAAAATATTTTAAATGTAGGGCTCGTTCAAACGAACGCGTTTCTAACGCCAAGGTGAGAGTATATCATTTATAACTTTGTCAATATTTTCACTTACCATATACTCGTATATAGGTAACTTTTAAGAATGACGGTTTTCAAAATTGGTTCACTCACTTTTTCAAACAAAATAGGTAGGAATGGATTTTAATCGAACACAACCAGTGTTAAAACGCGTTCTATTTGACGGAGCTTCTAAGCGACTGTCGAAAAGATACAAACCTTTTGCGTTGTCCGCTTTTATTTACAATTACTACTGTATTTGTTGCTGTTGAATTATTATGATGTTGTTGCTTAGGATTACTTTGACTGAAATATTAATGCATTAGCAGATACAATTATTACAAAGGATGCGTTTTATATTTCTGGCCGATTATGTTTGGCTGTCGTTTGTCAGTCCATGTCTAATATACGGAGAGAATAATCGATCACAATTTATTATGACCACAATAACATATTAAAATTACTAAAACTAAAACTGTGAATATGAGAAGAAAAGTGCGTGATTTTCTGATGTTAATTAACAATTCTGAAAAATTTCGACGACCAGTTAAATCAAAATTTGTACTCTATTTATGGTATACTCTAATAATAAATCGTCATCGACCATGCTCCACCACTACAAATAAGAACTTACAAGTGACGATCAAACCAAAATGCACCTGTATTTTTGGAAATAAATTACAATAATTACCATTTTGGTGATTCATTTTCTTTAACGACTGGCCGTGTTGAATGATTATACGCCTGTGGTCTATGAATGCTTTGATTAAAATATTTTTTAGAAAATTAACATGTACGAGTACACGAGTAAACTCATCAGAATTGCTAACCTTTTTTGAAATCCGCCTTTTTTTGCTGTAGATGCTTCTGGAAGCTTTTGAGGTTGCGGCTTATTGGGTCTAATAAATGATAAGTACAATTTTATTTTTAATGTTTCATACTTTTTGTTGCGCTTACCGATTTTGTCCTGCTTTTTTGTTTACAACTACAACTGTTGATGATGCTGGTAGTCTAGGAATACTTCCATGTTGATTTGATTGTCCGTGATAGTGATATTGTGGTCCGTAATGGTAGTGCAGATTTACTTTAGAAGAATTACCTGATTTAGTTTCACGATTTTTTAGTGGATCAGGTTTAATATTAGTGGTTTGTTTTACCGGCGGTGCCATGTTACCAAGCAAAATTTAAATATGCTTGTCAATAGTTATCTTAAAATCACAATACACTGCAAGCTGAATCGAAACAATCTCCAAACTAACAAAGCTATCCACACTAAAGGAAATATCGTATCGTGCTGAATAAAAATATGTGTACATACGTTGCTTTTATGAAAAACTGGTATTTGACTGGTCGCAAATATTAGCACGAATTTATAATTTTAAATAAAATTAGATAAGATAAATTGCGTTCAAATTATCAAATTATTAATTGTTCAAAGCGTCAAATTATTTGAGATTTTCAAAATTGGGGCCTATCGATGTGTGGTAAGATAGTAAAAACCAAACTTTCAATAAAATGTGAAAATAAAAAATGTAAAAATTCATAACCTACTAAAAACCAAAACTTACACTTTGTGTGAAAAAAAAAACTTTAAAAAAAACTGGAAGCTAAGCAAAACTCTACTGCGCAGGCTCATTTAGTTTTTCTCATTAGGTCTGGAACTGAAATAAAAACATACGGAAACAATGGTTTCACGTAAAATTCATGGCATTATGTACTCTATGTCACTATATAAAGCTGAGCTGTAGTTGCATACTTGCTTACGTTGGTCTTATTTATTACCATTTTTGAGGTATATGTGGGGTCTTGTTGGAAAATAATTTGTTCGGTCAAGCAGGTATATTCTTTGATAAAATTTTATATCTTAATAAATCCTTAGGTTTCAACTAATGGACATGTCACCATAAGTCTTTCTTTCTCATTATAAGCTCGGTTTTAGGGCAAACATTTATTTCATTGACGATTTCTCGTAATGGCACTTTTTATTAAACGAAATTATGATGGTGTTTTCAAGCCAAATAAGCCGATCGTACACACAATACTGAAAAAAATCCCAAGTCAAACAAATATAAATTGTGAAGAACTGGATACTTAAAAAAATGGGATTTTTTTGAATATGCCGAATTATTTATAAAAAATTCTGAAAATGTGAAAAAAAAATCAACCTAGAAAGCTAGGCTATAAAAGTTAAAAACTTCATGAAGCTCGATAAATACAAAAGTTATAATGACGTTGCTCACTTAAAAAAAGTTGCGTATCTACTTTAAAAAAATGTTTGTTTCATAAAAGAACTCATATTTCGTTATTGGGAGTTTTTTGGGGAGTAGTTCTCACTTATTTATAACCTCAATATTATAACATACCTACTTTACAAACTCCATAAATAACAAATGCTGCACGACTGATGACACGTGCTAGGGATACTCTAAAACATATAGCTATGTAATTCCGATGTAAATTCTCATTAGAATTTGCCATACTCATACGAAGCCAGCCCTGACTACATGTTCTTATATTCGAGTTTATAGTACGAACATGAAATCGAGCATAATACTTAGAATATTAAAATACATTATGCAATGAAGTGTTGATAGTTAACATTTAACAATCATGTTGTTTTTCTTGTTGCTGGGCTGTTCTACAATATATACGAATATAGTATATTTTTCCAATTAAAGTGACGGAAAATGAAAGCTCTTATTTTGAGGCTTACGTGAGTACATGCGTGGGTTCAAAAGATTCAACGCAGTCGTTTTATTCAAAATCACTACACAACAATATCTAATTCAATCACTTTTAATAACCAGTTTTACTTTACTTTATCATTTACTTAAACCACTTTATAACTAAAAGGTTTTCCAATAGGGACTTGACAACTTTAAATTTAATTTGTGAACGCACTCTTACACTAATCATCAAACTGTGACTGTCAATTTATTCAGTAAACTCAACATTTTCATCATGGTAAAGTATACTAACTAGCAACGTCTGCAAATTGTAAAAATTGTCTACAGATATTCGGAGTCGGTGACTGCAACTTTAAGAGCGTTAACTCCAATTTTCGGTCGTAATTCTCGCCCTAGTAGTCAGGCAATAACAAGTTTAGTGCAAAAATTTGAGTCTACATATTCTTTGTGTGATGTTACCGTGTCTGTGAGACAACGGGTTGGCCGAAGTGTCGAAAATATCGCTGCCGTTCAGACGTCCGTAGCAAACGATCCAAATCAGTCAATTCCACGGCGTTCTCAAGATCTAAAGATCTTGGTTTGTACCTATACAAGATCAGGCTGACTCAAGAATTGAAGCCGATGGACCATTTGAAGTGACGTACGTTCTCCGATTGGGTTCTGGAGAAGATGCGCCAAGATGATGAATTTCATCGCAAAATCATCTTCAGTGACGAAGCTCATTTTTGGCTCAATGGGTTCGTCAATAAGCAAAATATGCGTTATTGGTCGGGTGAAAACCCACATGTGCTTCATGAATCACCACTTCACCCACAAAAAATAACTGTTTGGTGCGGTTTGCATGCCGTCGGCGTTATTAGGCCATATTTTTTCGTCGACGATAACGATCGTCACGTTACTGTGAATGGTCAGCGTTATCGCGCCATGATCACTGATTATTTTTGTCCCGAATTAGAAGATATGGACTTGGACAACATGTAGTTTCAACAGGATGGTGCCACAAGCCACATAGCACACGCTACAATCGATTTATTGAAGAGTAAGTATGGTGAGCGTGTTATCTCAAGACATGGGCCATTCGATTGGCGGCCTCGTACGTGCGACTTAACGCCGCTAGACTATTTTCTGGAAATTGGAAGAGCTCAGAGCCAACATTGAACGCGAAATAGCGGCCGTTTCGGCCGAAATGTGTGGTCGAGTCGTTGAAAATTGGGTCCAACGAATGGACCGCTGCAAACGTGCCCGCGGTGGCCATATGAACGAAGTAGAGTTCCATTCATAAATGTTTTGATTGCACTTAAAGTTTTTGAAATACCTCAAATGGTTTGCCTTTTATTTAAAAAAAAAAAGTTGTCAAGTCGTTATTGGAAAACCCGATACTATTAACACACTTTTAAAATTCAACTCTAAAAGCTCTGTTTGACGCCGGCATTCCCGGCACTCCCTTTACATTTACAACTCTTGCCAATCGCTGCTTTTTTGGGCTAAGAAGGTAATTGATTAGCAAAGATCTCTCTCGAACAACAAAAGTGACCCTATGTAAGACCTTAATAATCCCAGTCTTGCTGGATATCGTAGAGGCATTGACTTTACCAAAAATAGAGGAAGATGCTTTTGGTTGTTTTGAGAGGAAAATTCTTCGGATGATTTTCGATCCCGTCTGTATAGACGGTAAGTGGACGAAAAGATACAACTGTACAACTGTACGAGCTGTACAGCGACAACGACTTAGCCAAAAGGGTGAAGGTTCAACGACTGAGGTGGCTGGGTCATGTAGAGCCGATGAACAAAATCTTCTCATCCTCCCTCGTGGGGCAGCGCAATAAAAGAATATCGTGACTCAGGTGGCGCACGCAAGTGAAAGAGGACCTTAATCAACTTAGCGTGCGAAACTGGAGACAGCTGGCTGAAGTTGGAGCTGGCCGGAACTGCTTGAGGTCCAGATCTACTACGCACTGATTGGAATGAACATTTATTTTAGCTGAAGAGCTCAAAAAAATGATGTGCCTTTAGGTTCAAATGGTGTTTAATCTTACGATCTTAGTGGGGAGTTTAATAGTCCATTTCGCGATATAACGTTGTCATTGAATTGAGTTCACAGTAAGTAAATGATATCATGGATAGTATGCCACATAGCGCCATCTTTCTAGTACAACATACCGTCTTTTATATTTTCAAAAGTTATCACTAGTAATTTTTGAAAAAATAAGAACGGATGATGCCCCCAACGTGAAAACCAAATCAAATGTAATTGATTTTCAACAGTTTCTTTGGAATTTCCCTCAGTTAACAGTGATGCTTGTTCTCAAATCTTTTGAGACGAAAATGAACTAAATACAGGCCAAGCTGATCGAAATCGAATGCACGATTGCAAATCATTCGCCAAGATTTTCGAAATAAGTTTGATTAATACAGGCGTGTTCTTCTAAAGCAATTCTTTAAATAATGATTTATTAAACAATGTTGAGCATGAATATCAAAGAACTGTTAAAAATGAAGGAAAATTTTGAAATAGTCTCTAGTGAAAAATCTCTCCACAAAAAACTTTTATCTGACAAATGCGAAAAGTGGCCCATAATAATTTATTCATCTAAAGCCGTAGTAACTTATTGAAGTAGTCAAGATATTTAAATAATTTTTTATAATTATATATATTCGTGAAAATTATGTTTTTATATGTATATCCTAAGCATTAAAAAATAATACTTTTTGGAATACTGTAAGCGCAACAGCTATTAGTTAATAATCGCAAATTGCAGCTCCTCATGATTTACAAATTAAAAAAAAAAAGAAAACTCTTCTATCAGTGTAGTAGATGCAAGAATCTTAACAGCAATATCGAATATTTTACTTTATTATCAATTTTAAACCTAAAAATCTGTGTACAAATTAAATTTGTAGTTACCTGATAAAAATAGAGAAAAGTAAATCCTTGTCATTACCAAGAATTTATTCAACTTTTTTTTTCTGAGCACAAATGAGTTATTGTTGCTATGCAAGTTAATACTTGGCTCTGAAATTTTACTTGTTAAATTTGTAAGGAATGATACTTTTGCGTACTATCGCATCAGAAGACAAAACCTATTCAACTACTTACGACCAAGAGGAAAAAAAGAACACACAATGGAAGAAACTGCAGCAATAAAAGCACAAATTGAGATTCTCACACAAACTCTGGAGAACACTCAAACAAAGGTCAACACTTTAGAAGTACAACGATCGTTCCAAACTATAACAACAGTGGAACAACATGAAGACTTCACACCCAATATCACTGATGCCAACCAAATAAACCTCAAAACAATCGAAGCCATACCATGTTTTTATGGGGACAAAAACCAATACAGATCCTGGCGGAAAAGGGCATGGACATTTATGGAGAACATCAAACAATTCCCCAACCATCCGAATGGAGAAGCTGCAAATATACTAGTCAACCATAACACAAAGCTAAACGTCTATGCAATCATCAACAGACTCGACTATACATATGCTGACCAAAGGCCATTATATGTACTTCTAGAGGAGATGAAAAAAATAACGCAAGAAAGACGAACACTGTCAGAATTTCACAGTGAAGTCAGTAAAGTCTTAAACTTGGCATTATCCAAAATAGAAATGTCAGGTGATCAGGGCCTTGAAGCAATGGCAAACTACACAAACCAGCAAATATATGAGCGGTACACTATGCAGCCACCATCCAAAAGACCTCGAAACTGCATATGCATTTGCCAGCACCATTTACCACGCCAACACAAATATGCAGTTTGATGCCCAAATATCACTACAAATAAGGACAAGCGCAACGAAAAAATTCTCCTCCACAAACTTTCAAGGACAACAGGAAATACAACCCAAATATAAGTGTTGAATATAACCATCAATCACCACAAAGATATGGGGACAACAGAAGGTACAACCCAAACGTACATTATCATCACCCACCACCAGAACCAGTGGAAGTGGACAACTCTCGTCAATATGTGCGACCTACGCAACACTTTCAACAAACACAACAGCGCCACAATCCATTCAGAGAAAACCAACATACAGCAAAACGTGAACGAGTACCGTCATCAAAAATTTGTTAAAGTTATTGATAATAAGATAAATGAATTCAATAATAATTGTAGGTCTTAATTTCCAACAAGTCTACAATTTATAATTTATCCGAATTTACTGCCTAAAGCTTCATCTAAGGTCTGCAACCCCTTCTCTTAAAAATTAAAATATATATATATATAAATAAATTGGAGATAGAAAAAAACAACAACAATTTATGTCCCTGAGAAGCACTTCCGTTAGACTGTATCATGTCTAAAAGTTAATCTGCCTGTTGGCCTCCTTATTTATGTCATAGATCTCTCGTTAATACGAACTTTTCAACCTCCATTCACTATCCTTACAACTGAGAAATTTTCTTTCGATAGTTCTCAATGTATTAGCTCCCAGAGTTCGTTTGTGTTAAGAAGGACTGGCTGGCATTTCATATTCCAAACTAGAAGTCGAAAAACGGGAACCTTGATCAACTTTCCTTTATTAGACGGAACAGACCATTCAAAGAGGAAGACGATCAACATCAAGTTTTAGCACTTATTCATTTGTTCACAATGAGGGTGAAGTACAATATATTTACTGCTCCATGAGATCAATACCAATTCAATTGAGATTTCATGAGAAAAATAAAATTAAAAAAAGGTCTTGTGATTGTTTTAACACCATTCTTGAAAGAATCAATCACTCACTTAATTTATGAATAAGCTATGGTTTAATATGGCCTTAATTATTTGTCAAGCAATCTACTGAAATGTATATTATGTATACAAAAAATAATCGGTTAGCATTATAAACCATCTTTCAGTATTTCAAGGTGAATACAATAATTTCCTCAATTAGAAATTTGTAGCCTTTTTTTTTTTTTTTTTTTTTTTTTTTTTTTTTTTTTTTTTTTTTTTTGAATATGAGTTCCAAGATGAGAGTGCCAAATTACATTTAATTTTAACCAAAATCAATATCCATCTAATTTAACATTCTGATTTGTCCGACAATTTCACCAAAAATCGCAAAACTTAAAGAACAACGTATCAGTACCAGCAAATGAGTCAAATATAAAGTAGTTTATTTATATTGAGTTTGATGAATGTTTTCCCGAACGTGATTAATACTCCTTTTGAACCAGTTAAACGCGCTATTTCAATGAATTTTTTATCATTCATATACGCAAAAAAATTACTTAGCTAAAACTGCCTATTAACACATGGGCTGAAAACTC
Organism: Volucella inanis; assembly: GCA_907269105.1. NCBI lineage: Eukaryota > Metazoa > Arthropoda > Insecta > Diptera > Syrphidae > Volucella > Volucella inanis. The sequence continues at coordinate 140,541,197 of OU026157.1, forward strand.
ATGCCGTTTTATAGTAAAACACAAAATTTTTTCAAAATTCAACTTTATTTATCAACATAGTTGCCTTCGAGGGCGATACACTGATTGAAACGATTTTTCAAGCTTTCGATACCAGTTTTGTAGTACGATTTCAGTTTAGCCTCTGTTTCGGCGATTACTTCTTTATCTCTTTCCAGCAAGCATTCTTTTGAGGTCTGCGAACAGGAAATAGTCGCTGGGGGCCAAATCTGGAGAAAACGGTGGGTGGGGAAGCAATTCGTAGACGTGTCATCGACTTGTGACACGGTGCATTGCCTTGATGAAACAGCACTTTCTTTTTCTTCAAATGCGGCCGTTTTTCTGCGATTTCGTCCTATAAACGCTCCAACAACGCAATGTAAAAGTCTGTTGATAGTCTGCCCCTTTTGGAGATAGTCGATAAAAATTATTCCATGTGTATCCCAAAATATGGATGCCATAACCTTGCCATCCGACTGTTGAGTTTTTGGTCGTTTTGGATGAGGTTCGTCGCCTGCTCGCCACTCAGCTGACTGCCGACTTGACTCTGGTGTGAAGTGGTGGAGCCAAGTTTCATCCATTGTCACATACCGACGCAAAAATTCGACTTTATTGCGGTTGAACAGCTTTAAACACTCCTCTGAATCATCAACACGTTGTTGTTTTTGGTCAACTGTGAGCAAACGCGGCACCCACATTGAACAGAGCTTTCGCATGTCCAAATATTCGTGTATGATATATCCAACACGCTCTTTTGATATCTTCAGAGCCTCAGCTATCTCGACCAACTTCACTTTACGGTCATTTGTAATCATTTTGTGGCCTTTTTTGATGTTTTCATCTGAAACAGCCTCTTTTGGACGTCCACTGCGTGCATCATCTTCGGTGCTTGTATGACCACTTTTAAATTTTTCAATCCACTTGCGAATGGTTTGTTCGGCTGGTGCAGAGTCCGGGTAACACTTATCAAGCTATTTCTTTGCATCAGCTGCATTTTTTCCCATCAAAAAGCAATGATAAATCAACACACGAAATTACTTTGAATCCATTTTTTTTTCACAATAACAAAAGTTTCTTCACTCACAACGCTATATCTCGAGAACTAATCGTCCGACAGCTGTCAAATAGTACATACCACCTTGACTAAAAAATATGGAATAACCACCGCGTGGCGCTCCCATTGTTCCGATTTGAGTTTTTTTTGTTAAGTTGGTGCATCTGTTATTGGGAATGTCAATCTTAGCGTCATAGCTTGACATTTGCAAAAGTTACGTAGCCAAGAGTACATCTATTTCTGTATGTGTTGGCAATTTTTTACCATTTTAGAAACGCAACAACGAACTTGTATTAAATTTTGCGTAAAAAAACTGATTTAATGGTGCGCGAACGTTGGAAATGGTGGAAAAGTGTTCCGGCAACGATTCCCTAAAGAAAACGGTCATTTACCAGAAGATGATGAACTCAGTGGCAGATCATCGACATCGAAAACCGACGAAAATATTGATGAGGTAAAATAAATGTTAGTCAAAAACCGCAAATTAACCATCAGAGATATAGCGGATGATTTGAATATTGCCTATGGATCCGTGCATGACATTTTGGTTGATGAATTGGGTTTTCGTCGTGTAGCAGCAAAGTTGGTGCCAAAAGACCTCAATTTCATGCAAAACAGAGACCGTGTTGACGTTGCAAAAGAGATGATTCGCGAGGCTGAATCCAAACCCACATTCATCAAAAGGATCATTACTGAGGACGAGATGTGGGCTTATGAGTACGACACGCAATCCAGATATCAGGCAAGTAAATGGCGTTACCCAAATGAGCCGATACCAAAAAAACCACGTCGTTTTCATTCAAAAAAGAAGGCAATGCAAACAAGACAGTAAACAAAGAGTATTATTTATGAGACGTTTGCGTGAAGAAATTCGCCGAAAGAGACCAGAATTGTGGGCAGAAAACTTGTGGATATTGCACCATGATAACGCACAGTGCCATCATTATTTGTAATTTTTTAACGAAAAATGCAACAAATACCATTCAACAGCCACAGAATTCACCTGATTTGGCTCCCTGTGACTTCTTTTTGTTTAATCGAGTTAAAAAACCACTACGGGGAATGCGTTTCAGCAGCCGAGAGGAAGTAATAGAAAAATCGCAGGAAGCACTCATTGACATACCGAAAATCGAATATAAAAAATGTTTCAAGGATTGGATCAAGCGCTGGCATAAGTGGGTTGCAGTCGATGGGGATTACTTTGAAGGGGTCGATATAGATTTAGATGAATAAACTTGTATTTTTAATTTTCTGAATAAATTTTATGTAGTATGACAAAGTACAATAAAAGAAATTATATTACTGTTGAGAAAATATAATTTTGTTTTAAATAGTGTTAAAGTGATATTTTGGAAAAGAGCTGACAGACAGGTTATATTTGGAAACAATGAGAGCTGGAAGTATGGCATTTTCTGTGATAACTACGATTTCTTGTATATGATACATAAATATTATGTTTGTTATACGTAGACATAGTGTAGAGTGACAGTTACTAGCTTCATTGGAATTAAGATCTTAATGTAGTATTTGCGATGAGCTAAACATATGTCGTATTCATAGTAATAATCAATTATGCATACACATTTAAGTTAAAAAAAAAAGTTTTTATTGGTTGAACGGCAACAATTTAACGACATGATGATGTCACAAAACTTTCGATTTAAAAATGACTGTGAGCACTCATAAGCCTATAAACATAATACAGTATCGCATAAATTACAATAAATATATTTTTATTTTGATTTGTTACTTTAAGCTATTGACGATGAGTAAAATTTTACGTAAATTGTAAAACTTTCGAAAACATATTTAAAAACTACACAAAGTAAGTCTTAAAGGATGTATCTTTTGTATACTTTTGAATTATGTAACTGATCTTAGTTAAAGAAATTTATAATAGAACTCATATGAGTATTCCTTTTTCAATTATGACTATTCACAACATTTTTCTTTAAAGAAAATCCACTTGTACATACTTAAGCTATGTGCTGATAACGGCATGAAGTTCAAACGATAGCCGTCATTATCAATTGATTTATTGTTATAGTTATTCCAATAATTTCGATGCGCATTTTAAAGTATAAACATAGGTAAGTAGGTACAAATACCCACAAGAATATTGAAATACTGTTTAAAAAATCATAATAACTTTTTATCATAAATCATAATAACTCTTATTTAATTTTGATAACATTTGACAGTAATGTACAGAAAACTTTTTAAATTCTGTTCCCAAACTAATTTGAAGCCAATTGTGTTCTGGAAGTGGTGTGCCTCAATTGACAGTAAAATGCCACTGCATGAACTATCATGCAGTGGTATAGCACCCTATTTTGGAGCGTTCTTTTAAAACAATTTTTGAGTATCAGTTCGATTCGGATCCTAATACGTACACCGATTAAAAGCGTCTACTGGCATAAACAGCTATGGAAATATAACAAATACATATATCTATTCATTACACATCCTACACAAGATACATACATGTACTATTTACATTTGTAAGCAAACTTTTTAAGAATAAATTATTAATAAATTACCAACAAGGAGTTGATACACTTAAGACTGCACTTTACGTCATGCATTTTTATTGAACATTTATTTTGCTAAGCCCATAAATTAATTGAAACGTTCAGTCTATTATTACAGCAACAATCGAAACTTTGTCACATAATTGTGGTCTAAGTGTTGATGAAAAAAACCTTACCAGATAATTTTTCAATAAAAACAACTTTGTAATATTGGCTATCGGATTCATTTATCAATAGCTAATGGTGAAACAATTTTGATCACTAATCCTTAAATTAATTTTTTTTTTTTGTAAAAATATAAGTATAATATTAAATGTTGGATTTGAGAAAAGGGGAATACTCAAAAATTTAAAAAAAACTTTTAATATATCTTCTTAACTCAGAAAAAATAAATGCAGGATGTAATAAAAGTACCTGGAATATGATGACAGCTCTGCCATAGCCGGTCGCAAGAAAGATATTACTACCACCAACATTTTCAGTATACAAACAATACAGACGTTTTGATGAGGCAACTTTCAAGACAGAATCAATAGCGACGTCAGAGTCTCGAATTCGGATGTGAAGATTTTTCGGCATCGGCTAGGTTTTCGAATTGGGTATGATGATGGAACAGCTTAAAGCACGTATTGTTACACACTGTACGTTATGAGACGGACGACTATTTCTGCTATAAACTTATTACTGAACAATAAGCAGAGTTCCGGAAACGCTCCAAAGCGGATATCACTGTCATCCAAAAAGGGCGGTGGAACAAAAACAAAAGCAGCGCCTATTTGGTTTTGGATTTGTCATCAAAAGAAAATTTAGGCAATAGGATTCAAGACTGAATTCCCCAGAATAAGCTTAATACGCACTCACATTTTCACAAAGGAAAAAGACGTACGAGCTTGTTCGAGCTCTTTGATCAAACTTAACATACTAGCACTATCCTAAGCAAGGAGTTAAAAAAAAAGGACACAATTTGAAAACAGCCTATTCGAAATCACCTCTGAAATGCCATTATAGCTGGCACACGCTTCTATAACCCAACATCCAAAAAACCAACAATCCAACAAACAAAAAACAATATCAACAAATAAGTAACGTTGTGATTGACGAAACACACAGCTATTACAATATATTCTGGATGTCCGAACTTGGCGCCAACCTCAACTCGAATGTTTTTTACGAATAAGTAAAGGCTTAGTCTTTTCTATTTACTTTGTTGTTCGGCTTATGCACGAGAGGGATCTTCCTTTTTTTCCGACTCCGAACGGCGAAGAGTGACAGTATGGACAGACGATTTCAATTTTGAAGATCAACTATTGCAAATTACTTTTTCTGCTCTTTGGTATTGGCCGAGTTTTTAACGTAGACCCTATTGAGTAAAAGTCGGCTAACGTACCCACTTTGCCACTCCGTCAAGTTGCGGATACGAATCTCCGAAAATCATATGAGAAGTAATATGCTGTCAGCATAAAGTGTCTGCAGTGCCGAAGTCATACGAGACGCCCCATTTATGTTCTGTATTTCACCCTACCTCTACAATAAAACTACAAACAACTTTCAAAACTGCCTTGTACTTTTTACTTTAAATTTGGCTCATGTATTAAATAATAAGGATCCGATATCATCGACAAATTTCATTGTGTTCGTCTTCAATTAAAGACGGCATTCTATGTTTCGTTTAGTAGCCAATATATTATAAATAGTTAAACAGTGATTTTTCCAAGAATTATGTATTCCTCCTCTCGCCCAATTTTCCAGTTCCACAAATTTTCCCTTCCTCGAAGGTCTCCGTATTTATAGTTCGATTTCCCGATATGTCTCTCCAACGAAAATTTTTTTGTACTTTGGGTTTCTGTTGAACAGAACATCAAAATATTTCTTTATACCACTTATTGTGTTAATGCATTTATAAATCATGTTACTGATTTTTAAAACACTTAGAGTATGGAGCTAAGAAAAAACACAGGAAATTCTTTCTTATTTGATGAATTTGATTTTTGTTTTGCCCTACCTGCAGTCATTAGACTTGGTGACTTTTAAACTCAAGATGTTGAACTTTGCCTTTAATTTCAGTAAATTATGTCATAGTCTCTCTAAGAAATAAACAATTACAATATCTTCGTTCAAATGTACCATTAGTTCGTTGTCGTTGGCTATACGCGTATATACGCTATACTTTGCCTTTAATTTCAGTAAATTATGTCATAGTCTCTCTAAGAAATAAACAATTACAATATCTTCGTTCAAATGTACCATTAGTTCGTTGTCGTTGGCTATACGCGTACACATTGCTAAAATGCGTCACACGTCAAATTGTCACACATCAATTGTCTTTGCGTAGACATGCTTTTTTTCCACTTTGAGGACATTCATTTCCAAAAGAACGTTTAATGATGCATACAGTGAGTAATAGAAAATAAATGAAACTACATGCTTCATCGCTCTCATAAAGGGTCAGCTCACAACTAAATTTTAGGTAAATACCCTGCCAGGTCGACTCTGACTATTTAGTGACACATGCACCTACATTTATCATTTCCTTTATTACATTTCAAGTCAAGAACAAAATAAAAAAAAAATTTATTAAATCCAATAAGATATTAAAAAAAAAATGGTAGCAATTCGCTGCTTCAACTTATCTACATATATACATAAATTGAGAAGTGAATCATCAAATATAGAAATGTTACACCACCCAAACCCTATCGGTATAAATAGTATTGATTTTGTTTTAAGTATAGTTAACAAGCGATAAGGCTGCCGATAAGTCAAGCGATAACTGATAAACACAAAAAAATGATTCCATGACTAACGAATTCTTTTACCTAATACGCCAACAACTGTACAGCCTAAAGCAGTTAAAAACTTTCATTCACCTTGCAAGCATCAAATTCAAAGTCAAAGTCGGCAAACACGAAATTTAAATTAAATCGAAAAAACAAATGGCCCCACACGGTTGTCCTCCATGCGGTGGTGCTCCACCTCATCATAATCATCATCAACATATCCTCAGGCCAAGAGTTACTGTTACAATTCCACTTGTACGTCGCCGTCCACGACCGCCTCCGCCAGCTCAAATTGTTGTCGTCAATAATCCAGGCCCAAATCTACCACCGCCACCACCATATGGACAAGGATACCCACCCTCATATGGACTGCCATATCCTCCACAGCCATATCCACCGCAATCATATCCACCGCAGTCATATGCACCGCAGCCTTATCCACCCCGATACTAGGCAATCTAAATACAGGAAATAAATAAATACATACGAGTACATACTCTATGTATGGTATATGTATAAAATATTTATTTATTAGTTACTTTTATGTTAAGTTTAAAATTAAAAATCAAATTTATTTTTATTTATTGGTTATTTTATTTTAGATAGTGTCGTATTGTAACATTTTTTTGAAATACATGCGTGTGCAATTTTTTTTTCCCAAAAAGATTTTTTATTATTAATTTTTTAAAATATATTGTTTATACGTAGGACTACTCGTATAATAGAAAATATTTGTTCTTAGATACGAGTGTCATAAGGCATCTGTGAAATACTCGTAAAGAGCCGCAAATACTGCTTAATTGCCGGACTAATTAACATTTTCAAGCAAACAAGCTTCGAAAGGTTTACGGTTTAGAGGACCATACTCTAAAGAAATGAGTATCTTAAATTCGTTATATTGTATAATATAATAAATGCGAGCTGCGTTAAAATTGACACCAACCTAACGGTAAGGCACAAGACAATTAGAAGCAATAAGAGCACGCTTTGAAAATTTAATATACGCTCTTAATTCCGCGCATCCGAACAGCACCACACTGGCACTAGAAGATACAGCAGTTTCGATAAAAGATCCATTTTTGAATTAATCTAATGGGTGGAAATTAATACATTTGTACCCTTTCCACTCAAATATCTTCCTTAAAGAAATTCTTACATACGAGTACCTATACGTAAGTCTGAGTTTCAAATCTCATAAAGTAATTACTTTCACATAATTAATTACCAGAAGAATTTACTGGGTTCAGTGCTCTATGGCAATCAGATTATTTAAACGTATTTTAACTCCCACAAAACAGAAGATGCTCTCGTATTTTACACATTCTAATATGTATAATCTCGTGAAAACATATACTATGTATATATGTATGTGTTGGTTTATGCATGTGTGTTGAAAGGTTTGGAATGAACAATACAAGTTTATACAATATGTATAAAAAAGATCATCTTCCAATCACATGAAAATTATGAGTCTTGATAGATAAGACTGGTAATTTGCAGATTTGGTTTTAACAAGATACTCTCTAACTATATTCTAAGGATTTAAATTAAGCTCAATTTTAGATATGGTCGTGCATAACAGTTTGCCTTGTTCTTGAGCTAAAAGAATAATTTACGTTTCCTACACATGCTCGTATAGTACACATGTATGTATGTGGGGCAATAAACGCTATTGTATATAGTGTGCATAACTAACAAAGGATAAAGGTTTTAGCGCACTTCCAGATGCTGATTGTTTGGTTAATGAATGCGGATTGAGCTGTCTATTGCATCCAGCACCCTAAACTCTTTCGTTTGCCTTTGAATCTTTAAAATAAAATATTTAGATATACACATTCACAAATACATTGTACGTACTAAGTTGTTTGCAAAGACTGTAAGGTAAGAAGAACTGTCATACAACATTCTTCTAAAGCTTATATACTCGCATGTAAAATGACATTTATGAGTGCCATCCACTGACACTAAGAGCAAGATTGAGGGTGGAAAATAACATTGACGTATCTAACATATGGTGCAACTGAACATATCGCTTTTGCATGAGGGGAGTGACTAACTACAGTACAACAAAATTCATTTTACTTTGTCTAACCAAATTGAATACCTGATTTATGATTAAATCTAACGACGAACTTGAATGAAATCCAATGTGTGCAATGGAAAACATGAAAACAACATTCACCAATGTATCTCTATCTCAACAATAATGTTTTATAATGCAATACAAATACAATACAGTACAAGATAATATCGAAATTTTCAATTACTAAAACTTCTGAAAACAATTGATCTTGCTTCTCATATCATAATTTTAAATAATTGAAGTAGATATAAATTCGTCAATTTGATGGATTAATTTAGTTCTTAGTCAAAATGGTATGTACTTAGTAATCGATTAATCGATTTCTGATTAATTGTATCAATGGTCGTACACACAAATTGCGTGTTAGTTGCTGATAAGATTTCATATTTATATTTTTGTACCTATATTCATATATGCAATACATACATACATATGTATTCGCTTATCTTAAAGAAATAATAACAAACATGGTAAGCCAAAAAGTATGTTTTGTCTATAAAGGTTATAGAACTACTAAACAGTGCTGCCAACACTTATCAACTACCAAGAAATCCCGGATTTATTAAAGAACGCCGCAAGCACATGTAGTGTTACAACAAAAGACGAGAAACACTAATACGCTCTACTTCTTCAGAAGAAGAAAAGAGGAAACAAGAAGCGTATGAACGAAGATGTTGAGAGTTTGTATTTCAGGAACAACCTACGGAAGCTTTACCAACAAGAGAAAACAACGTGTCAAGACAACAGGTTCCGTACAGAAACCTCTAGAGATGAATAAGGAAACCTTGTAGTAGAGTCATAGCCGATGCTGAAAATACCATATGAAAGAACTTCTTTCTGCAGAATGTACAACCGCGACGAAGCCCAACATCCTGCCCTCTGGTAGAATTAACCATTCGAGTTAGACGATATTAGGCAAGCTTAAGTCAAACAAAGCTGCTGATGTCTTATTGGCCGTGGAGAGCATACACCAAGTCACTTCTAAGATCTGGTCAGAAGAGCATTCACTTAATGAGTGGAATATCAGAATCGTTTGCCCGATCCAAAAATAAGGATCGGGCTAACTGGAGTGCATTTTTTGTTAAGCAGCAAGCCTATAGGACATGTGCAGCAGGGACACATTTATTTTTAAACTGAAATAATAGTCAGACGGCTAAAAATAAGTTTGAGGATACACATAACAACATTTTGTAAAAGATGTAAAAGAAATTATGCAACAAAATAAAAGTATGATGCTTTCTATTGATGCTACTGAGATGAAAAGGGGTGTACCATCATTAAGTTTAACCTCTCTTAGCCTGCCTGTCAAAATTTTGTTTTGAAAACATCGTGTTAGTGTTTTTTGCGACCATGGAAAAAGAACAGTATCGCTCGGTGATCCGAGTATTGTTTTTAAGTGGCAAGACCTGCGAGGAGCCCATTCTCGATGGTGTGTATGGGACCCATTCATTAGTACACACCAGAAACCAAAAAACAATTGAAACCAAAGAAGGCGAAGACCATGCCTTCGTCCGGAAAAGTGATGGCCACCGTTTTTTGGGACGCGCGAGGTGTAATCCATCTTGGAGAAAGGAAAAACAATCACAGGAGCATACTATGTCGATTAATTGGGCCAATTCAACGCCGATTTGAAGAAAAAACGAACACATTTGACGAAGAAAAACGAGCTCTTCCACCATGATAACGCACCGACCCACACCTCCGCAGTCCCCATAGCCAAATTGGTAAAACTGCACTACGAATTGCTCCCCCATCTACCGTATGACTTCTATGACTCTTTTTGTTGCCAAACCATAAAAGATCGCTCTCCGGAAAGAAGTAGTGGTCGAACGAGGAAGTCATCACCGCCATGGAGGACTATTTTGCTGGCCAACAAAATCCGTACTATACGGAGGGGTTAAAAAAAGTTGCAGCACCGCTGGAATTATATTTAAAAATAAATTGTCAAAACCTAAAAAAATTCCGTTGTCATTTCTAATCTGGGTTTTCATCAAACAACGCTCGTACATACATATGACCAAAGAAAAACTTTGACTTTATGTTGATCCTTACACGTATATTGTAATATTCATTAATGATAGAGCTATTTACCTATCATCAGAAAAACGATAAGGCACGTAAACTAACTATTAGTTCTTCATTACCATCTCCCTGATCTTAATTTACTCTTACCTTGTTAATAATCCGAGGCAAGTATTGTAATAGCCATAGTTTTCGAAGACCTATCGACATCTGGCATTCCTATTAGCTAGTAAGTTTTATTCTATTTATTTTGGGCAATGCGTTTGCTTTGAGGATGTAACTTGATATTTTCAGAATATGTTTTATGAAAAACAAAGATTATTAAATAATATTTGCCTGTGACAGATGCCCGTCGTCACAAATGCTAACACGAATTTCATTCTTTTTGGTTCTAAATATTGTCTCTTCACTTAATTTTTAAGTGTCGCTGGCTTTTGGTTAACCTTAAGAATGTTTGCCTTGTTCAATCATAAATGGAATGCAAACTAAAACTACTGCAAAGGCACGAGTATAAAGAAACCAATTAAATAATCTCCTAGTAAATGCAGCATTTTCATTTTCCCATTTTTGGCACGTTCCATAATCGGCAGATGTGAAACGATTACAGCATCTTATGCCATTTTAAATAGGGCAACGCGTGGAGAACAATTTAAATTTAAACCAATATATGTACATAATATAAAACTATGAACTTTCGGACATATTTTCATCCCAGATGCAGATGGAAAAGATATTCGCATTTCCTTCTTGACCCATAATTACATTATATGATTATTCATATGTATGCACAATATATTAGAAATATGTATATAAGTTAACCAGTGAACCATCAACAGCATACCCATATTTTGCCTTCGTACCAATTTTAAGCATACATACATAGTTAGCGCCTGCTACTTTCAGATGCTTTACGAGTATGTACGGCTTTGTCTTAATGAACCAAATCAATACAGAGTTTTCATCAGTTTAACGAGCAGATTCATATGGTCGTTCTTAAATGCTTGAACAAGTGGCCATGTTAATGTCTTTTGTTTGTAAACAAACTTTGCAATATTTGTTTTGCTTTAGAGAAGATTGTTTCTCATTTTGCAGCTGCGTTCCCTTTTTACTTTGTTTAGCACTAGGAATTAACCTCACAATTATTCGATTCAATTGCGAAAGAAAAAACAAATCCGAAATTCTGTTACCCAAGTGGCATCACATCAACAATTTAACCCTCCCCAATGAACAACTCAACTGACCATCAGCAATTCATATCGAACAAATTTTAAAAGGTCAATGTTTGTGCCCGACTATGGGTACAAGCATGAGCGTAGCTGTGTATTTGCCTATCTGCATAGGAATATACCATACTTCAATTGGAATTTATTGTGGTTACTTCTTGTGAAGTTCCTAAGCGCACCAGTGTACAACCGAAGCTAGTTTGATTCAATCAACTCCATCCTATTCAGAATATTCAACGTATTTTATTTCTAATCAATGGTGAAGATTTCTGATTTCTCTAGCTAGCACACATTTGGGACCCCTTCTGATGCCTAGGCACAGCACAGTTGTTGTTCCAGCTTAATCAATATCAGAGTTTAATTTGTACTTAAAATGGTTTTTATGGACTGCTGCACTAAATTTGAATATTTGTCTGGTGACCGGGCAAGGGGCCTAATGAGCGTGCGTTGTTGAAGCGATGGACGAGGATGGCAAACAATGGCGGTCTACGTCGGGCTCATTTCATTTTTATTGCTCATCAATAATTAGAAATAAAAAAAAAAAGTGGGAATTGGGGAAAATTAATTTGTCGGCGTAACTCTGTGCATTGATTTCGTTTGGTTATTTGACTATATGCTTTGGATAAATATGAGGGGGAAATTATTATAAAAATAGAATACGAATACATATTCGTATCTTCAAGTATTTGTTTGTTGAAATACATTGACCTACTTTCTCGAGTTCATTCTTGTATTCATGATAAATAGCTCATCACGAAAAAATTGGGATCGGAGAATCATTACGAGTTTTTTTTTATTTTTCTCCAAAATAAAATAATTTTTTTTTTATCTGAGTTGGTTCTTAAACAGGGCTTCGACATTAATTAACTAGAAGCGTTTAAGAAATTTATACTTTACCATTTTCTTCATCGATTGCCTTTTTTTTATATGGGTCAATCATACCTATGTTATTGCATAATATAATAGGTCTATAACTTAATTCGTACGGTTTGCTAAGAGATGGCGTAACTTGTATTATTCCATTGTTATTATTCCATTGAAACATGCGTTGGAAAGCTACTGTCATTGTACGTCATTTCAGTATATGTCATTCATTTGAAGCGTAAACAACAATAATTTTTTTCACTCAAATATGTCGAACTTTGTGCCTGAAAAAGTGTTTTTGCGGGGAGTTCTTCTTCATTACTTTAATATGAGGAAAACTGCTGCCGAATGTCATCGTATTTTGGTGGAAGCTTATGGTGAACATGCGCTAGCTGAGCGAACGTGCTAAAAGTGGTTTGCACGATTTAAAAGTGGTGATTTTGGCTTGGAAGACGGTGAACGTCCTGGGCAGCCAAAAAAGTTTAAAGATGAAGAACTGGAAGCATTACTCTATAAAGATTGTTGCCAAATACAAGAAGAGCTCGCAGAATCTTTGGGTGTCACTCAAGCAGCCATTTCAAAACGTTTAAAAGCAGCTGGATACATTCAAAAGCAAGGAAATTAGGTTCCACATGAACTCAAGCCGAGAGACGTCGAAAGGCGGTTTTGCATGTATGAAATGCTGTTGGAATGTCACAAAAGTTAGTCCTTTTTACATCGGATTGTTACATCATGACAATGCTCTGCCCCACGTTGCTATTCCGGTTAAGAACTATTTGGAAAACAGTGGATGGGAAGTCTTACCCCACCCGCCTTATAGCCCAGACCTTGCCCCTTCTGACTACCATTTGTTTTGGTCGATGCAGAACTCTTTCACTGAAATATGGTTCACATCAGAGCAGAATATCAAAAATTGGCTTGATTCATTCTTGGCTGCCAAGCCGGCGCAGTTCTTTTGGGAATTAACCGCACGAATTAAAATATATACCCAATATATGATATGAGATACATCCATACATGTACTTTGCTGAAAATCTAGATTTTTATATGATATAAACATGTCAGATAAAATAGTTATGAAGCTATAATCGAAGTTTACACCCAACATGTATGTTAAGTTCGTTGCTGCTTCTTTGGCTTCAATAAGATTGTTTCCGACCTTTACGAAGCAGACGGCGTTCTCTATCGTTTTTCTGCACAATATGAAGAAAATTTGATTCTATATACATAGTTGATCTTTATAGATGTCATTGTTCGCAAACTTTAAATTGATAAGGACCTGATGAATATCGTTCAAGCTTTTCAATTATTCTCTAGAATCTACTGTAATGTAAATACCTAGTTGCAGATCGTTGACAATTGGCTACAGGCATTCTCACAATGTTGCAAATAAGTTTGCCCAGTTAAGGAGGTCCCTTATTTGCAGATCAGAATAACACTTAGAGTTCCATTGATCAGGGATATTCCCCTCAGATCAAATCTTGGAAATGAGTTGGTGTTTGTTTTATACAAAGTCATCAACCGCGTCCTTTAATGGGTCAAAAGTAGTTCATCTGGCTTTTTTGCCTTGTTGTTCTTAAATTTAAATATTGCTATATCAATATTGGCTTAAAAGTCTGTAGAAGAGGTTTTTAATATTCTAAAAACCGACTGCAGTTCACACATCAGTTGCTTATCTCTACAATTTCTGACCAACACATGACTTGGGGCATTTCTTACGGCTTCTAAGCATCAGTGCCACTGACTTTAAGCACTTGATGATGATGATGGTAATGGGTTGAGAGAAACGCGCGGAACATGCGTTTGCAGCCATTCAACTAAAATCTTCTTAACATTTTTCTACGTTGTTGTGGCATCAGAGATATCCGTAGATGTACCTTGGCTCCAATTAGGTAGCGCTTCGAATGTAAACTAGCCGCTCGAAGTTTTTTTGACAACTAACATTTAATACTGGAGGAATGACTTGCGTCGCTCGCAAAATGATCAACTTGGTGGACTGTTTTATAGTCAGATGATTGCCGTGTTCCTCTACGAATATTGATTTGAGGAAACCGTCATCTATAATCATATTCCGCCCTGCGGAAAGCACAAAACAAATTTACAAAAATTAAAAAAGGAAGCGTTTTAATTCATTAAATGTTTTAATATAATAAAAATCATTTGTAAAATGTTAACTAACAGTGTTATCTTATACGTAGTCGAAAAAAACATTTTTGCTTTCTATTGCTTTGTAATATACCAGAAATATTTCGGAAAATCTTAAAAGGCATAACTAAACAATAACTCAACTTACATTATTAAATAAAAATGTGTAAAAATTTAATTGAAAATTTGGCTTGTTTACCAACAATCTGTGGCCATTCCAACAAGATTATGCCCCAGTTCACAAGGCGAAAACCACACAACGTTCCGGATTTCACGTCACAGGATGATTGGCTATTTAACAATAGAGATCTTAACCCGATTCAAGTTATGGTCCGTTTTAAAGAGCATGGGTTGCTTTATTCGACACCGAAATATTGAGTTTAAAGCGAGTCGGGTCCAATCGATGATTCGACAGAGCATATTAGGTCATGAAGATTCTGATGGGCTAATAGCGGCCATTTCGAAAACTACGTTCTACGGTTTGTAGCAAATGAGTTACTCAATAAACAAAATAAAATTACCTACTTGAAAAATATTAACACATTCCCATTTGGCATCAATATTTCCTTATACCCGTATTTATGACAGGAAGAAGTACTTATGGTATACCATCGAATGTTAATTGCAAGACGCCATTTTAAACACGCAGAAAAACAAAATAATTTAAAATTTTTTTCTACCTATGATCCAGCATGAGCGCCAAAAATTCGATTTTCCAACGCAAGTTACATCTAAACTAGGTATGTAATTTATGTTTTTTACTTGTTTACATGTTGAGCATAGTACTAATCGCACTCAACATACGCGTAGATACAAAAACACGTAGCTACGGACATCAACAGAGCGTAATTAATGCTGTTTCAATAACAAAAAATTAAAAAAAAAAAAAAAAAACGTCTTTATCGTAATATCGTAGTTGATTCATATTCTCTTACTCGGATTTTACTCGCTCACTTTTCTCTGTTTTGACTTTTGAGAGGAAATAAAAACTCAAATTCTCATAAAAAAAAGAGGAAGAGTATGCTGCGGCGTAGCCGTACATTTGAGTGGACATCCTTAAATGGAGTTATACAAACAAATGAACACCGTTGCAGAAGGATACCTTCGTACCAAAAGTGGAATGTTTATAACGTTCGCCCATGGTACCTTTTATTGTTGTCTTAAATACTAATCTATATCAATATTTACATCGTCATTTTGATAAACAATATCACCCGCTTATGAACGTGTTCTTTTCGAATAGATATAAAGCCATTTGTTCAGTTTGATATCAGTTGATTTTTACAGCCTTACGACCCCAAATGTCCTTAAAATTCGAACATTTCGTTGATAATTTTCAAGAATATACCCCGGGGTCCTTTTATCTACTAACTTGATTATATATCTATTTTCGCTAACAATTAAAGTTGGCATTCTTGTAATGCGGCTCTAGATTGAAACCAGAATTTTTCTAACCAAACCACTCTTTGTTATTGGCTTGTCTCTTGAGTTTTAGGGCGTATTCCACTCAAAACAATCCCATCACTCCAACTTCAATAGTTCAACTGCACACTTCCACTCATTTATATGAGTGACCACTCCCAATACGCTAAAAACTTCACTCGACTTGGTTCTATAGAAACTGCAATTCAACTGCAGTGCAATATTTGGTTTAAAATTGAGTGATATGCTCAAGTATGCTCTCTCTTTCGCCTTCCAACAACATGTTTTCTCTGTCTCTCTACTCAATTTAAATCACTCAAAACTTATATCAAGTTCAGATATCGTAAATACTGAAGGAAAAACATAACTAGAGCCAACAAACGACAAAACAGCACCATCAGAGATCCGAGTTGTTCATTTCCACAGAATTTAGTTTGTTTTGAGTTGTTGTGCGTGTCGGGGTGATGGTGAATTCGTCGCGCGTTTTTTTTTTAATTAAGAAAAATAAAATAAATAAAAATATATATAATTTATTACAAAAGTGATAAGTGTTTTCTGTTCAATCAGAATTGAAGTGATCTTTGTCTGGAAAATCATAGAACCGAGCTAAAATCCGGTTCCTGGGTCTGTGACCCACAAAAAAAAGTGAATCTACTTATGACAAATTGTAGTGTTCACCGAGTATCTGCAGAGGATTAATAACTCAACAATTGGATTAAAACAAATTTATATTATCTACTATCCAGCTTCTAAAAAGACAACAGGATTTATTACGACTAAAGGGATACCATGCTCGTGGCAGTTGTCTGCTGAAGGTGAGGGTTGAATTTAACATTCATCAGAATAATTTGCGTGTACTCTATTTCACGAAATTTGAAGATTTTTTTTAATAATCACAAACGCATTGAATCGTTGTTTCGCGACAGAAGAAAGATAGATACTTACACTCATTCTTATAAAATGCGAACCCTCGTCCGTGGCCGTTAACGTTAAAATTAAAAAATTGACTACAGATTAATGGAAACATTCGTAAAGGTATATTTATTTTATTTTTCTTTAAGGTTTTTGCCATAAATTGTTGGCGTTGGCCGTTGATGCCTGCATTGCTTGCGGTGAATGAAGTCGCCTCTGTTAGTATGCATACTTTCTTCACCCAGAACGACATAAGCCGATTAGATGTGAAATATTTCCACAACGCCTTGTCGGCTTTGTTTGAAAATGCGATATGCTCTTATAGGCTTTCGCCTAGTGATCTAGTTTAAGAGTTCAATACCGCTTTCTAAACGTGCCCTCTCTTCAAAAAAAAAAATATATATATATATATATATATATATATATATTTTAAGGAGATGGACACTTTAATAATATCGGCTATCAAATATATATGTACATATCTGTTTTTTTTTAAGACTTAAAGGGAACAACAACACAATTAAAAATCAATGAAAGCAAACAACAAATTTGAAGCTTATCCCGCGCTCAATCAAAAGAAATAGGCAAAACAATAAAAGACGAGGAAAACATGAAAGAAAAGACTCCAAATGCAGCCCAACTCGACCGACACAAGAGAATTTATCTGTTGAATGTTGAATGGCGACTGTTCAATTAAGTTATAGCCTCAGGTTGTAATTATCTCTTGGTGACTGTCGGCTTGGCGTTTGTTGTGTTTACTAAATGCTATCGAGGAATTCAACACCATTAACATCACTGCTATAAACTATAAACAGGTGTTGTAATCGTACCACTAAGATTGGGCAAACTCTTTTCTGGAAGCTCATAGATGACTCGTTAACCTTGTATTTAAGTTCCATATCTAATTGACTTAGTCATTTACTTCATTATACCCTTGCAACATTCACAAATCGCATGATGTGCACTCTGAAATTTGGATGTTGTAACTTGGTCAAAACTGCACAAATGTATACATTATATATATATTTGTATACGTATTCGTATACAACTCGTATAAGATTCCCTCTTGTGTTTAGTTGAACCAGAAACTGTCAGATAGAACATGGTGGTGTAATTAAGTAATAAAAAGTAAACAACCTATCCTGCCATGAACATTAAATTTTATAGAGTTTCCTTCTCTCTATTCCTCTACTTTTGTAGCCCGTAAGTTGAATAAACGATACTTCCAAGAGTGCCCATTTATTCTCGTATACCTTGCATACCATACACTACTATTCTAACTACCTATACACACATAGAAAAAGAGAAGGTGTTTTTTTTTTTTTTTTTGGGAGTCAGGCTCTTTGTCTGAACGCTTATAAAGATAATCTTTGAAATTAAATAAATCATCGAGAAATTCGCTCAGCATGATGTCAAAAAGAAAAAAAACAAAAAACAAAAAAAACATCGTACCACAAACACATCACTGGCTTCTTACCTGCTGAGATAACAAAAAAATAATTTCATTGACATACAGAAAATATTTTATTCAATAATTCCGAATCGAATCGAATTGTTTTAAGAAAAATTCCCAATAGCCCCAAACTTTTCGATGGTGTATGATATATACTCGAATAGGTAGGTTGTTCTTTTTAAAAAGTTGTTTGCGTTCCATACTCCATCTTCTTCGATCCCAAACAAAAAATGTCTACAATTAAACTCCTTTGTGGCAAAGCGAAATATTTGTGGTGTAATTCCAATCATTTCATCAAAGAGATATTATCGCTTTATGAGAAGATCCTGTGGATGGATGATGGAAGTAGTTGTTGGTTCCAAATACATACGTTTATATGTACGAGTATGTATAAATGTTGCTGGTGTACCGGTACCGGTATCCTACATCGTTTTTACTTCAGATAATCTATGTAGAAATGGTTAAAATATTTACATCATGTTTTGGCTCTCATAATGAATTCCCAACTCAAGGAAAGGCAATTTGCTTTCTATTGAAAGATGCGGGAATTTTGATATAGTTAATTGTGTTTATATGTATGTACATCCATACGGGGGCGCATATTTGTGCTTTGTACCAGACATTTGTAAGACAACAATTTCTTTCAAGTGTCCTTTTGAAGTCAAGTAGCAAAACAAGGCAAAACAAAAATGTTTGGTATCCATACGAAATGGATCATAAACAATTTAAATAAATTACATCAGCAGAGATATTTCAAAATCTTTTTGCAAAATAAATGCCTTAAAGTGTATTTTACTTTTCTAAATCCAAGATACAAAAACAATTCCAATTCTTTAAATGTTACTTGAGTAGATATAAGGACGTACCATTCATTCAAAAGCGGTGCGTTTTAGAGTTGGAATGGGTGTTACTTTGGAACTTATAAGCACTATAGTTAGTGTTAAAGTAATGCTGATCGTTTGTAAATCACGCAGCTTTCCTTTGTATTTAAAATAGAGAGATGAACGAGAATATCAGCCAAAAGCCAATCTTTGATGTTTTGATATTTATAAGGATCTGGATTTCTTCTTAAATCCAAACTAATGCCTGTAACTCATCAGAAATGTACATATGTAAACATTTATGTATGTTTTTTTAAGTTCTTAAACAAAATATAAAATTTTTGTGCTTGCGGAATATAAAATAAGATTTGTTTTGTTTATTTTTTAAATCTGTTTTTAGCCATCTAACTTAGAACCAAAAGGTTTAAGAAGCGACTCTGTTCATCTGCAGCAGAGCAGTCAATCAAAGAGTCCATTGTACTTCTTTTTCTTGTATGATGTTTTTCTCAGTTTTTCGTAAAATAAATGAGTGAGCCCTTTAGTAACAAAGTGCAACTAAAGTGCAACAAGAACCTAGCATATCAGCACCAAGAGCGTGCAGCTTAATACGATCGTAAGCTTCACGTAAAATTGTGTCAACTTCTATGATAACAAAGATGACAGGTACCTTTTGCAACTAAGCTCCCCTTGTACTCACGGTAAACCGGACTACAAAGATCCGAACTCAATGAATTCAGCTTTCCGACTGTATTAAAAAATTTTTTCGTTATCAAACGTATTTACTAGTACGATGGCTGTATGATGAGAACCCGGATTGGAAGTTAGGTGTCGCTTGTGAGCCAAAATTAGTCTACCACTTTTAGCCCGCCTGTCAAAATTTGGTAACAATCCCACGCCTAGTTTTGTTTTGAGACCCGTTTCAAAACATCGTGTTACTGTTTTTTTGCGATCATGGGAAAAAAGCCGTATCGCTCCGTGATCCGATTCTTGTTTTCGATTGGCAAAACCTGCAAAGAAATTAAGCCCATTATGAATGGTATGTATGGGACCCATTCACCTTCGCGTACAACCATTTATCATTGGTTCGCAGAACTTCGCTGTGGCCTCACGTCGGTTTATTATGATTATGAACCGCGTCCAGTAGGCCCAAAAATAGTTACCACAGAGGAAACCGTGGACAAGATCCATGATCTCGTATTGGCGCACCGCCGAGTGAAAATTAGCCGGTCGGCTGATGTAGCAGGCATCTCCACTGAACGCGTTAGCCATATCCTGCACGAGATTTTGGGCATGAGAAGGCTATCCTTGCGATAGTCACAACGGAAGGCAAGCACAATCGTGAGACCACTTCAAAGACGTGCTTGGCCCTGTTAAATCGAAATCGGAAGGAGTTTCTGTGTCGTTCCGTAACCGTCGATGAGACATGGATTCATTGGTAAACATCAGAGGCCAAAGAAAAATCGAAACAGTGGGTTTTTACCCGATGAAAGTGCTCCAAAGAAAGCGAAGACCGTCACTTGGGCGGAAAGGTGATGGCCACCGTTTATTGTGACGAGCGAGGTGTGATCCACGTTGGCTATTTGGAGAAGGGAAAAACAATTACAGGAGCATACTACGTCGATTTATTGGGCCAATTCTACGCCGATTTGAAGAAAAAACGACCACATTTGACGAAGAAAGACCACGATAACGCATCGGCCACAGCCAAATTGGTCGAATTGCGCTACGAATTGCTCTCCCAACCTTCGTATTCTCCGGATTTGTCTCTCTGCGACTTTTTTTTTGTTGTTTCCAAACCTTAAAAGATCGCTCGCCGGAAAGAAGTACGAGTCGAACGAAGAAATCATCGCCGCCGCGGAAGAGTATTTTGTAGGCCAACAATACTCGTACTGTACGGAGGGGTTAAAAAAATTGCAGCACCACTTGAAAAAGTGTATCGAGTTGAAAGGGGATTATATTGAAAAATAAATTGTCAAAACCTAAAAAAGTTGCGTTGTCATTTCTAATCCGGGTATTCATCAAACAGCCCTCGTAAAAGTGTTTAAAGAGTCAAAGACTAAAGCACAGTTTGACTATCATTTCATAACTCATTCCCATTAGAAGTGATTGTATTACAGTTCTTCATGTATAGCTTATTCAAAAAGTTCCGGGATTACGTGCGACATGCTTTGTCGAAAGTTGCGGCTAAAATGTTTTCTGTCCAACTGAATTTTAGTGTGGGGAGCATTCACAGCACTTTACACATACGACTGGTTTTTGTTTCATGACAATGCTCCAGCGCATGCGTCGTTATTGGTAACCTTGTCTTTAAATGTGATCAGTGACCCAAAATGCTAGCTAAAAAAATGTCATGAAAGGAGAGTTTTTCGATGACGTGAAATTATTAAACGAAATATGATGATGGTGCTGCAAAGCAGTCCAAAAAACTTTCTCATCAGCTTTCCAGAGGTACTGCGACTGGTCAAAAATTGTACAGCGAAGGCTGGGTATGTATATTGAAAATTGAATAAAAAATTTTGTCCTAGCTAGGTTTTTTTTTAATCTGTCCCGGGAATTTTTGAATAAACTGTATATATGTAATATGTTTTTCCTAACGAGAAATGAAGTTCAAAGTTGCGATCCTTTCCGAAGGGTAACAATTTACATTGGCTTTGAAGTAATCCTTGAAAATTCGTTCATACTTGTTTCGTTAATCTCAGCCCCTATCACACGAAAAGTCGACTTTGTATTTTTCCAATAGTCGGGGATTTACTCTTACTATGTTAGATATACTAAGTATCTCAATAAAATGAGAGTTGAAATTTTGTAAGCGTTGAAGGTCACCAAAATTCCAGTATAGGTTGTAACAAAGATTGCTTCGTTTTGACTAAAAAATTCATTCATTTAAAGAATAGTTTTCGCTCATCTGACAAAGATAACATTTTATACATGCATGCACACAATTGAAAAAAAAAAAAAAACTAAAATTTAAATAAATAAAAAACAAAATAAAAGAAATAATAAAACCGGGCTTATAGATTTATCTTTGTTAGCAAGACCATGGTGTAAATCACAGCGCTATTGTTGAAATCCACTAAAGAACTGCACGTCATCACTTATTAAAGAATGCATCAGACCATTTAAAACTACTTCTGTCCTGTGGATTTGGGGTGTTGGTTGGGCACGTTTCAGTATTTCTACGACTCAAAAAATGGCAAATGAATGACACACCTCAAAAAAGTCAATTTATATCACTTATTCCCAGCCATAAAGGAAATTTAAAATCTTATTTACACGACACGATACAAACAGCAATGACTAAATATTAACATGAAATCGATATACTATACCGTCAGACAGTTTTAATTGTCTTCAAAATATATTCTCGTAAACGAGTTGCAATTTCCAACAGCGATAAGTATGTAAGGGATGGATAAACCCGCTGTGATGTTCCTGCAATTTGAGATTGTATCGGCGCAGCATTTGTTCATCTTCTGCGGGTATGGCCTCACGAGCGATTGTAAATTGAGCGCGGCGAACCATAAAAATCTTCCGCTTGTCCGCCCATGCGGTTTGTCGGTGGATACTTCGTGCTTAAATTAAAAGTCACCCCCACTACCGCTACACCACTATGCCAAGCGACTCGCAATGACTAAGTGGACGTGAGCCTTTGTTTGTCTCCAGTCAACTTTCATTCACTATTATCCGAGTGCTTGGATCCAGTATTGTCATGTTTTTCAACATGCTTCTCTGCAGCAATCATAAGTACCTACATACCATGATACATAATTACGGTGGCGATTTGCTGCCTGATTTCCAACATGGTTTGCTGTACGCACAATGGGTATCCTAGAAAAAAGTATTTACCTATCTTAATGGAGGTTTCCATGGGAACCGTCGATGCCTCTTGAAATTTGTCAAAAGTGAATAATAATAATAATAATAATAACGATATTCTCGTCACAGAGCAAACAAAATAAACAAAGTTCCCCTTATGTGGCTGCATGTCATCCAAAAGAATAACATTTTGGGAAAGCATTCCCACATTCAGAACACACGCATAGATGCATAATTAGGTTTCCCTACGAGAGCAACACACTAGTTACAATGATTGGGATGAAGATGATGAAGATGAGGATGGGCTACAATGAAGTTCTGTTCTGATTGCGCTATAAATTGGAAATTTCATTTTAATTCCAATTTCTCTCATTGGGAATGAATATGAAAAAGGGGAAATCCGACCAACTAAGAACTATCCGACTAACGATCAAGAATTACCGCCGAACTGATGGGTTGATGAGCTTAAACTGGTGGATGAGATTGTATTGGTAGCTTAAACTATTGGTCCGACCGTTGATCGGGTAATGACATCGAACGAGTCGTAGGACTGTCATTGATGTTTTGATGATGCAATAAAACACACGAATTTATTTCTCAAAATATTTTCATTTCTTAATTGTTTTGTCCGGTGTTTAGTTAGATCGAATATGAACTCTGAAAATATAAGAGTATCTACAATAGATATGAATGTACACGGTCGTATGCATATTTTCTTAACGGTAAACGCTCTGAACATTAGCATAATCATGAATGACAGGTGATAGCGATGACGATGGCGAAGCCTTCAATCACATTAAATGTGGAAATTATTTGATCGCCATCAGACCTACGAATGGGAAAGAAACAAAAGCTCCCCACTCTGTACTATACTACAAAAGTTACTTTTTCATTGACATAGAACTGGTTACTAATTTTATCGAGTTTAATCACTTCAGGGTGAAATTAACATACAAAATTCTAAAGCTCTATCTCATCATGATCGACGTGAAAATCAATTAAACGTGTGTCCGGGCAAGAAAAAATTGATGCGGCTCTGCAGATTTAAAGAGACACCAGTAGTAAAGCTGAGGCTTATCACTTTGGAAGTTAATCTGTGCTTTGGCAGGGATCAGAGTATACGAATACTTTACTTGTACAAAACATTAAAGCAAGGCAATTTATAGGTTGCCTTGCATTGAGGTTAATACTGTGGCTTGGGATTTGTCAAAGTCTGAAACTGTCAACCATGTCATAACTTTCCATCTATGGGTTTTACGTGACATTGACGTTGACATACCAAATGGGTTTTACTTTTTGCTTAACGCACTACTTATACTCTGTATTTGGAATCGGAGGGAACAAGGGCGAATGCTTCTTTGAAAACTTCTTGCGCATTGTTATTATTTTCCTACCAAAGTTTTGTTCTCATCGGCACTTACAGTGATGTGTGCTCTGTGCTGTACACTGTACACTGTATACTGTGTACCGTGTACGGTGTGTCAGCCAGATGTATACCCAGATCATATTTCTCCCGCTTGTTAACACTTGCCATCATATTTTTTTTCCACTTCGATGCTGTTGTAGCTATAGTCGAATTCATCGGGAGTTTTGGAACTGCTATTCGTACGGATACGGATTGTTGTCACTTATTAATAATCTCCCGGGAACAATTCCACTGGTTGGTGTGGGTGTATGTTGTATGGCGTGTTTTGTATCGTTAAGGGATTAATGGGGATTTTTGTTTGCTTTTGTTGTGTCTCTTGTGATTGACGGTAGAAACATTTTCTGGGATGGTATTCGGGTAGAATAAAAGATTTCAAATCGTCAGTGGTTGTGCAAATTACGAGTGGACGTTGCCGAAATTCAATACTATACGATAATTATAGCAATTGCAATTGAAGCTGTCTATAGGATGAAACTGGTGATTATCATTTACTAAACACTCGACTTGTTAGTGAGACGTTTCATGTGCTATTGGTCCAAATTTTTTGTTCTTGTTATAATCGTTTTTAAGGAAATTAAAAGATAAAACACATATGTTTGCTGTGTTGTGGTTTTGTTTTGATACCTACATATGTAAGTTTTTAATAGTATGTGCGCTTGCATATCTTTTAAGGACTGCATTTTCGCATACATTCGTTTATACCTCGACGTTGCGACTTATTCGCACCCAATTTCACTTGCAATTTAAGTTCATATACACCTTACATAATATACGAGTACACAACAAGTAACAATGGAAGGATATTTCCGGGCTGGGGTCGAATGTCTGCTTTCTAATTACTTCCAATTGCAATTAAATAGAGGCGCACAGGCGGCCTTTAAACTAACAAGAACGACACTAATATATTATGACGCAGAACGATGAAACGCATCTACAGAATGACGTTTTTTATCGCCTTTAATTTATTCAATGACGCAATTCATGTTTATACTTAAAAGTTGTCTGGCTATCGATCGCACATAGTGAGCGAATAGAATGTAGTACAGAATGTGCACTAAAGCAATTCTTTGTAATTTAAATCTTCTTAAAGATCTAAATATTTGTTTGCCTTACCTCTCCAATAATTTTGAACTGGGTACCTACCTAGAATAGTTATTAACAAGTTTCTAGATATGGGGGGAGATATCACCTTTTGCCAAAAAGGAAGCTTAGTCACGTTTTAATAATTTTAGAAAAACGAATAAAGGTTGTTAAAAACAAATCAAAAATGAATTTCAAGTTTCCTCAAAGTCCGGACGCTAGTGAAAGGAATAGGACCAATAGAATAGTATGGCATATAAAAGTGATGAGGAAACTACCACAGAGCGGATAAATTTAATTCGATATTGAAAACGTGCACTATAAAAAATGATGTCTTCGGGTACTACTTACCCAACAACAGTCTGCTCTATTTCACCATGTAATTCAAAAACGTATTGAATTAGAGACTACTATCATGTTATCAAGATATTTCATTGGTAATGAAAGAAAACAACCAGCTTCACAAAATATATATCAGGTTGCCGCTAATTTTTCAGAAAGGTAATACTGTGTTACTTTAAAGACAGTGTATATCACAAAAGTATTGCTTTCATATTATTATCTGCTTTCTTTCAGATAATCATAATCAAAAGAACAGCTGTTTTATTTGGATTGCCGTGTCCCCGTGAATAGGTATTTACGAAAACAACGATTACAAATTTTGCACATTTATTTCGAGAGTGGTGGTTCAGTTCTCAAAATTTACCATGTGCTACATTCATTTTACGGTCCGCATAGTAGTCTATAAGATTAACTACCTATCTAAATAATACGGATTCGCAGAGATGTCGTGCAGTGCGAACCGAAGAAGTTGTTGATGCTGTGGAATGTAGTATTGGGGATGACCCGAATAAATTAATTGACGTGCGTAGGAATTGGAACAGTGTCCAACCACTTTAAAAACTCTGAAAACGAGATTGCTTTTGATTCACTTTTTAACATAGAATTTTGTTTTCAGCAATTAAATGGCTGCGTCAACAACTAAATTTTCCGCATTTTAAGGGAATAAAATCAACAAGCCATTTTAATCCTCCAAAATCGCTAGATCACTGATCACTGATCCATCCATAAAAAATATACCGACCACAATATTATAGGGCTATGCTATGCATTCAACAAGACAATGCAAAATACCACATTCGCATGCCCTAATCAATTTATTATAGCAAACATTACATTAGAGCATAATTTAACGAAATGAATTTCTGAATCGGCATTCAAAATTTTGTGATTTAATAACTTTTGATTTTTTCTGTGGAGATGTGCAAAGTTGCTAGTCTATGCCGAGAAACCACAGACGGTGGATGACGGTAGCCAATATTACGGCCCCATCTGTATGAAAAATTGATCGAGAATTGGACTGCGCTTTATTCCAGACAGCTGGTGCCAGCCAGCCGAATAAAACGCAATTATCTTTCAAATAAAATCAATACTATGTACGGTTGTAATGTTTTTAATTTGATTTTAAAGTTCTCTAAAAAAAAGTCAATTTAAATCAATTTCCTGATTCAATGACCTTTGGTCCACAGATTTAGCTGTCTACTTCGAACCATTATGGTCAGTGTTATATCTGGAATATAACAGTTTATTTGGTGCATTCTACAAACACCATGCGAAAAAAAACAACATTCAATTCTCCATTTGATCTGTTTAATTTTCAATTCATCGGTCTTTTACCGGTAGTTGCGATCCTTATTAAATCTCCTGTAAATCCTTATACAAACTCCAAACAGCGTGATAAATTACGCTTTGACAACAATGGTTTTTGTATGCCAATCTGTCCGAAAAAAAATTTGTTCACTTAGTTTATAATTAAACGGAAACATTAACGTATAGCTCTAGTTCATTTTTATAATTAATTTAGGAGATTTCAAAAATAAATCAAGTTTACTCAAACGAACAATGGTCGAGTCGATTCTGGGGATAATATTGCGCACTTTGTATTGAAACTTCTCCTTACTTTTCAATGTTAGATAGCGTTAATATCCTCTTTCCAGGACCACTTCAATTTTCACGACATATTGCAATATGAGTGTCCTTCGTTCTAAATGACAAGAATAATACACCGTCTGAAGTTCTGTTTATTCTTCGTCTCATACGGTCGTTGATATCTTCAATTCTTTGAATATTTTCGTCTTTTCATACAAAACAATCTCTTTAATATTAATATACTTACCGTTATAAAATCAGGAATAAAAACTGATAAAGATAAAGATTAAAAAATGTGTGCAATATTATAGATATATTATACTTAATCGATTGTATAAATGGCTTGGAGCATAACTAATAAATCTCTTTTAACTGTGTTATTAATTTTTCCACCGCTGTATGTATATGTTTGTGCGTCAATGGTACAATTATTCATAAATCTTGTAACTTAAAAAAAGTACTTGCCATACTTAGGCACCAGTATACATAATATGTCAATAAAATATATTACTTTAGAAATTTGAAACCGAATACCTACCTTTTTTTTATTCTTTACGCATAGCATGACATTCAAACGAACATATGTATATATTATGTTAGACGGATGCTAATGTAAGGCATTTCTGTATTCCTGTATTCCTAATCTGTCGTTATAAATTTGTGTGTTTATTTAAAGTGTGTAGCTAGCAACTTTGCTTAGGATTTTATTGACAATTTGTATTGTATCTACGACCGTTAATTTTATACTGCGGTAATAATTTTTTATTTAAGATAACAAGTGACCAATAAATTGGTTTTAGAGTCATTTCGTCAAAAGGGTTTTTTTGTTGACTTTACGAATATTTAAAATTTTCGTAAATTTGACAAATAAACACAAAACATACTAAAGTTCACGCTATGATTTCAGTCGATAGTTAGGTATTCCTCGGTAAAGTGAGGTCATATGTAAATGACCCCCTGGCAATTGTATACTATGCGCACATTATAGGTATAAAAATCCAGCGAGAGCGTTGATACCCTACCTATCTTAGTAATAATTTTCTGGACCAGGTCCGCCTTGATGACATATTCGGTGCAGCGGGATAATTCATCTGCTACTACACCTAGGATCGGGATTCGACACTCAGCCAATACACTACCGGATGAATAAAAATAACAAATAAACTATATCTAAAGATGATCTCCGCATACAGAGCTGTACTTCAACATCGAAATTGTGTTGTTACAAACTGCAGCAAAAATTGCTCGATGAAACTTAATTCAATGTTGCTCTATACCAGAGAGCTAAAGCTTTTATACAAGGTTTTCTAAGTTCTTCGCAATAGATTTTATTTGTTTATGTTGCCTTCTTCTCTGTTCATAAAAGCAGCAAATAACCATAGCCAATTTTCAAAGATCCCTGTGCTTGCTCCGTAAGCAAAGGGATATGTAAATAGCTGTTGGCATCGTTTGTCCCGATGATCTCTCTTTGTGTGTCCTGTTTAAATGAAGGTATGCATATTGTATGTGCATTGGTATGTCCCATGTTGATTTGCTCATGTTCATAATTAGCTGTCGTTCCCTTATACTGTTCTGAAATGTGCCGAATGTGACTCTACTACCATGTTACCTTACTCCGAATATAGCCTCTATAGTAGCATATCGCAATTAGTTTTTTTGAGTGCTTATCGACTCCTTTTATTTCTTCGTAGATGCTGTCGTTTTTTTGGAACCGTATTCTTTATGACCAGTTATTGTCATTTTTATTGCACCAATGCTTTACCATATATGCCAACTACATATTTGATCAGATGCACGTCCGGCACTGGGGACTGCGCTTCTAATGGCTTATTGATTGTATTGGTTAGATGATAGGGTATAAAAAACGCACCACTTTTAACAGTCTATTGCGATGGAAAACTTTTTACGTCAAATTTTCTCCCTTGCCTGCCTGCCTGTTCGAATGTAACAATACTTAAACCGTATTCCATTCAGGCACATGTGCTAAGAATATTGTTACAAAACTAATTTTGTATCTGACCAAATAAAGTTAGGACATTTTTCAAAATTCTACATACATACATACAAGTGTATTAAATTTCAAAATAATGCATTGGTTCTAGGGTTAGTTTAAATTATTTCCTCACATGGTTGCTTTGGCCAGAAATTTTATTCATTTTTTATAAATTAACAACAAACTCTTACAAAATTAGGAAATCTAATTTTTTTTTTTTTAAATTGTGTACACACAGGAATACTCGTATGTCAGCACAATATAAAACTACTAGACTTCATTGTGACGGTGTCAAACAGGAACAGCCGTTTAAGCTCATTCTCCAGTTCTCTGTTGTTGAATTTGCATCTAAATGTCGTTCTTTAGATGAAAAGAACTCATGTCCGAATAGAGGAATTAATTAAACCCTCTTTTGTTCAACACTAAACTGCACTTTGGAACTCTCATAAAAAACACATAATTCTTGTCCACATACATATCTACTAATATGCATGTACATATATATTGCCGTGTATGTACATATATTAACCCATGCATGGGCGTTAAGAGATGGGCAGTCGTTTTTATTTTTTCGAAATCGATGAATAAATCGTAAATACACTACTTAAGTCGATGATAAGGGATCTATTGGTCATGTTTTAGCTCTGCTTTTAATGAGCGCAGATAAACAATCTTATTTACGGGATATTAACTCTGAAATCAATACTGAAATTCACTCATAAGATTCCAGTACCAGCAGGCGCAGGCATACGAACAACATACTTGTATAGTGAAATGATGTTTCAATTCGCACTCACTGTGACTTTGGCCGTGTCGTTAGCTTTTTATCACAATAATCGCACTTAAATCTTCCCACGCGATCTGTAGTTGGCAAGGATTTATTTTCCTATTATCCTTGAGCAGAACAAAAATTCCAAACATACGAACACAGACGCCACGCACCAAATAAGGGATTTTTATGACTCTCGTAGAAGTTATGTTTCAAGCCAAACACGAGCATTTACTCGTTCCTCACAGCCACACACACGGCCCATGGCTAAACTTAACTGAGAGAGAAGTTTCTCCCTCATCGTTAATAGTTTTAAGTTATTATCTCGCAACATGATACTTTACGAGACAACTCGAACCTATAGGAGGAGTAAGAAAAATGCTAGGTCTAAAGCATAAGCAAGGATATAACAGACTGAGATATTTGTACACTCTTATGGTATAGTGGTACACATGACACGCCATACGAATATACCTATGTATATACCATAAATGGAAACTTGTATTCGTATCTGCTGTCTGCATGTTCGGACATTCACGAATCCATGAGAGCGATTTATCAATGGATTTCGTGGTATTATTTGAACATTTTATGGGGCCAAGTAGCAAATCTCCTCCTACTACCCACTCCACGTCACACTCAAATGTCTTAACTGCATTCAGAGAGTTATTTTTTTTTTGCAAGGTGAGAAGTATACTTGTCTTGCAGATGATAGTCACACCATTCAATATGACCATCGGAGTAATCTTCAGAGTTACATTTTGCTTTATTATATAATATTTTTTATTTTAACAAAAATACATGGGTTTTAAGAAAATAGGAATTTATAGCTACAATAAAAATGCTACCCAAGACACGATCGCGAAGCTCTAATGAAGGCTCCACATATTAAACATACAAATATACATTTGTACATATTAACGTACACTGCCCTTTTACTGAACAGGCGCTTGTGAAAAATTCGAAATAAAAGTTCAATCTACCAACATACATGCATACATATGTACGAGTATACATGCATGTATGTTGTGTGCCCATGAAAAAGGAATGAAACTCGAAAAATCCGTGGAAAATAATAAAATTTACATCGAAAATGGGCCACCCAGAATGGGCCGTTTTGGCATTGCATGCTGTATATGAAAGCTGATGGTCATGTCACGACTTTTCATAAGATGATGATATGGCTTTGTGGGGTGTACGAGTAGAGCACTTTTGCGGTTATTGGGTTGCAATAATACTTGCAGTGTTGCAACGGGACCACAAACGATATTACGATATTATTTCCTCCTCCTGTTCTCGTGATCACACGCAAATATACGAAGTAAATAAATTGCTTTTAATCGCATTATTATAGTTTTATTACTGCAGCCAAGCCTCTTATAGGGTTGCGACTTGAGCAGTGAGGCAATATTTACCTGATATTCTGTATAAAGGCTTTTTGGTTGTACATTCATATGTGAGGTGAGACTCATTTGAGGCAATTTTTAATGCGCTTAGTCTATGAAATTACAGATGACGATCCAGCTTACGCACGATTTATAACCTTCAATCTGACTCTGAAGTTTTAAGTAGTGTTGAGTTAATCCGCTAAAAACTCATATTTTATTGAATTCGCATATCATTGTCAGGATCAGAGATGGACGTTTCTTAGAAAATCTGGAAAAATTGGTATACGAGTAAATTGTGGAGAAGTTTAAAAGGCGATATTTGATTACGAGTGCATGTGTTCTGAAAGAGCCATAACTATTTAACAGTATGTAGGTTGAAGTCAAAAGTCCGCTAGATCAATGTTGAATCACTTGCAGATACAATTTATAGATACCCGATTTTTAAACTCGTAAAATTCGAAAACGTCTAGATATTTTCATTGGCTAGTTAATAGAATCTTAACGGGATTGGGATTGTGGTGGTAAGGGAAACAAATATTTTGTCGAAAGGTGACACACAGGTACCTTTACAATAGGATATTCTAATATATTCTAATGATATTCTAACCATTCGATATTGACCAGGCAGTCAGCCTGTTTATTTTGAGTCATACTAGGTATACTATATTTTAAAATAATGAAGCGCAAATTTCTGGAGGATACATATATTACATAGGTAAATAGAATTGCAAAGACCATTTCGTAATTACCCAATGGTCAGAGCACGCATATGCATTTGTACAACATATCTGGCTCTTGCATCTATACAGCCTTCATGTGTGGGTGGAATGAACGACAGCAATATCCGACACGCAAACTTCTGTTGTGTCCTGCCCACGCTCTTTTCCTGTGCAGCTACAACCGCAGTACTACAACAGCATTACCAACCGCCTGCCCAAACTAATCGAACACTTTTCCCGATGAACTTTGTATGCATTGTGTCCTCTCTTCTGTTAGTCTGTACATTTATGTACCCATACGCTCAGGCGTCTGGACATCATGCATTAAACTAGGACTTTTCCAGTGACTAGTGTTAGGAGAGTTGGAGTTGTTATTGCTATTCATCCTCGACGTTCAGAGTTAATTACAGGCTATTAGATGGAATAAGGGGTGTTTATTAGTACATCGCAATCCCATGAATAATTTATATTGAGAAACTTATTAACAAAACAGGCAACAAGCAACCTACCACATACCTTTCTGTTCTTTGTTTTGAATGTACGAGTGTGAACCTACGAAGAGAAATAAAAAAATAAAACAAAATGTGCGCGACATTACATTTACCTAAGGTAGGGTTGAGACATTGAGGTAGCGCCTGAATGCACCATTTGGGGACTACAGAATGAGCCCAGGTGTGTGCACATAGAAGAGTATATTTAGTCAGGAAGTAAGGAAGCATTCAGTGAGTAAAAAGCGTTAAGCACAAGGCACCTGTTTGCAAAGTCAAAATTAATCGACTGCAAGTGGCGAAGCGGTTTAGGGTGAAAATAACCACTTCCTGAAGCGAGTATTTTTATAACCATGTGTTTCTAATTAAGCCAATTAAATGGGGACGACAAACCATTGGAAGCCCATCTACAGAATAGACAATAAATATACACACAACAAAGATGACAATGCCCTGGGAAATAATGTATCGAGATGGGACTGCTTCTTTGCCATCCTCTTATTCAATTATACAGTTCATTGCAATAGTCTAGCGCTGAATATAAAACACAGTGGAGTGGTAACTGACTGGTATTCAGACAATTTTAATTGCGTTATTTTCCACATCTTTTTCCGTGAGATCCCTAAGATATATTGAAGAATAAACATGACAATAAAAATGACGATAATAGCATCGAATTCCCTTTGAAATATTGTGATAACATTTGAATTTCAGCTTCACGAAATACATATTGACATTATGATTGAAATTCAAATGATAGTTAGTACATAGAAGTTACCAGACCAATTATACCACATATATTAGAAATTAAGTATCAGACTGTGTTGTTGTCGCCTCCTTATCACCTATAAACATTAAGTTCCAGATGAAGAAATGTTGCTATCATATATTAGCAGCTATACCTACAATTCCTGGGCACCCAACAGTATAATACATATATTCGTATACGCCGCGATGCGACAAAGTTAATGTTACTTTTTTTGCGGGCAAAAAGTCAAAGGAAAACATTTTCATAATTCCTTTAACCTTCAATGGCAGTACTCTTGTAGAGTAGTATGACTTGCAAATATACTCGTAAGCTCAACAGTTCAAATTATTCCCTCCTGACCTCCTAGAGGGCCACAATGAAACGAACCGAAGGCATATCCGTACTCATATTTTGGGTGGTTAATATAGTATAAGCTTTTCACGCTTCTTGATTCCCCCTTCTCCCATCCACATCCTTCAAAACTTTGAATTTCAATAAACGTTACCAACGGGGTTTCGCTTTTAGCCACTGCCGCTGTCGCTACTGCCACTGACACTACTACTGCTACTGCTTTCGCTGCTATTAGTTCTCCATTATTGTTTTGATATGTATGTATATAAGGGAGTAAGTTAACCAGTGTGGCCATAATTGCCCTTATAATTATTATTATTAAAATTATTTGCACTAAGTTCATTTTTTTTCAAAAACTATGAATTAACTGAATAACTTTTGAAAAGTTATTTTGAGGACGCATCACTTATATATTGTTCAAAAATATTAGGAAATAGAAATATAATCATAAGTGTTGATACCATAGATAAAGCGCATATCTTTTCTACCGCATTTGCCCATACAACAATGCCACCGTGGTTTCTTTACTCCTTCACTTTGGCTGAAAATCATAACATTATATACATAAAACTATTAAAATAAAGTGAAATGTAAATTTTGAAATCACTTGGCCACACCGAAAGTAACCACCGCGAAGACAGGGTGGAAAATTCTACGTATTCATACACACAGTCTCACACTACTACACTATAGTCTAAGATCCTGCCTGCCTTCGTCATCGGAGTGTGCGGTACGTTGTTAAAATATTACGCTACACTGGATGTATTCACTGATTTGTTAATTTTAAAATCAAGGCAGAAATCAAAAGGGAAACATTCAACCCTCCCCGTAACCACCTGAGAGGTAAATGTGCTTTGACTTTTTGCCTTGCAATTTAAGGGTGAGAATGCTTTCATAAAATGTAGAGGAACAATTTGAAATACCGAGAAAAAGTACTGAAGAATAAGAAATAAAAAATGAATTCAATCGTACAACCTTTATTGTGCATCTTTTCTTGAAAAAAAAGAAAAGAAAGAAAAAAAAAGATCTTCATCGTACTTTTTATTTTGGGCTAAATTTAGCGCTAGCACTGTTTGTTGCATGAGAAAAATTTCCCTCTGACATTGGTGGGTCGTTAAAAATTCATTAAACTTAAAGAAAAATGCGGGGCAAATTTTTTTATGATACAGCAAACTACCAAAACAGATTCATACAATTCAATCCCATCAGAAGAAGAAATGGAATTTAAAGTGCTTCTACATGGCGCTCTAAGTGTCAGTAAGAGCAATATTGCTGTTAGTGCCGAACGCTGCCAGTTGCAGCAATGTGCATTGACCGCCATTGCTGGATGAAGGCACT
This sequence comes from Volucella inanis, assembly GCA_907269105.1. Classification (NCBI taxonomy): domain Eukaryota; kingdom Metazoa; phylum Arthropoda; class Insecta; order Diptera; family Syrphidae; genus Volucella; species Volucella inanis. Next base: position 140,576,546 of record OU026157.1, read on the forward strand.
TATTATTTTAAATCTTTCACTTAGGCAATTTCCATTAAATGCAATTTATTAACGCGTGTCCATGATGCGTTCTACTCGTACAGTATAGTGATCGTAATGCGTTTGAGACAATGTGTTTTCAGATTGATCTCGTCACGGAAGAAGCTCATTCAATCATCATTAAGCATGCTCCAGTAGGGAGTGGACCCTGTTATAGGTATGCATACGTACGTGGTTTGTTTTCTTTTTGCAAAAAAAAAAAAAATAATAATAAATGAAAAAATAAAAAATAAAAATGGCCTTATACAAGTATGTAACAAGCTTTGTTATGAAATAAATAAATCAAAAGGTATAGCAGCACATCGGTGAGTGAATCAGATAATAATTTTTCATGTACACATACAGGTTTGCACAAATATACATACATGTGATCATATTATTTATATATAATAAAGAGTTCTGACTGGTATTTCACTAGTTTTGCACTGAAATTGAGTGCAAAATTCTACATATTATTTGTACATTGACAAGTTTGAAGAAAAGAGAAATTTAGGAATTTTTTTATTTCTAGGCTCACGCCGACTCGGCAGCCACTCAGAATAAGATAAGTTAGGCGCCTATTAAAAATTGCATGTCCAACGTTTCAACATTTTCTTACAAGTCGCCTTACAATGTGAACCAAAATCAAGAATCAAAAAAAAAAAAAAAAACATGTGGCGAGTCAACGCACAGGCGGCGGCTCGTCGCAATGAGAAATGTGTACAGCCTTATTTATTTACATAGAATCTCACCTGCGGAGTCCAGATGAGCATGATTTATGTTCTACAATATATTGAATAGTATAAATTTGGAATAATAGTTTCCTTAGAAAAGGACAATCAACACCAATTTTCAATTCGTTTTGTGACTCTGAGTGGACTTAAATATTACTTATACCGAAATTCGCTCCCCCGATTTCTTACTAATGAAAAGGAACGCAACATCAAATTCAAAATTTCTCTTTTCTTTCTCTTTAAAATACATATGTAGATATGTATTACAGGTATTTCATTAGATGCACTCGCATGTGTAATTCGAATAAAAAGACGTGTGTTTAAGGTGTGAATTACATTTTTATTTTAGATTGAAACTAATGGTATCAAGTTATTGATAAGAAAGTTCAGTAGTTGTATTATCAGCAGAAATAAACAATAAGTTTATTGTGTTATTCTTTTTGAGCTTGTAGGTTAATTGGAGTTAACAAAATCGTAACTGATCCTGAATTTTGATAATTGGTAAACGCTGTTTAAACGTATATTTCCGTCATTATTTCATAGACAGCCTGTAACAAAAATATGACAAATCAGTTTAAATAATCCAATTGGAAGACAGGCCAGATCTAATGAAATACCCTCTATATATAGTATGTATGTATCATTTATAACAGCACCGCACTCCTTTAAAGTATAGCTGTAAGAGAACCCTACAACCGGAAGTCTTAGAACCGAAATGCTATGTATGATACATATATCTAAATTTATTCAATGCCTTTATATTACTTATATTACTTATCTTTATATTTTTAAGAGTTCTCACTTTGCATTTTCCAATTAGGTAGTGTTCGTGAAAAAAAATCCCTATGGCCCGGTATCTTTTCCTTGTGAACCTCTTTTTTGACAATTTTTTAGAATCAAGTATTAAAATCATTTCTTCGTACTTGCATACGAGTATTTACATAATATGTTTGTTACAAATGCATACCCAATTCAATAAGGATCTGCTTGTAAGATTAGCCAGGTTTGTGTGTCTTTCATGTTTGATAATTTCATTTATGTTCTAGATATTATTTAAGTTGAGTTTGCTCTAAAGTTTCGCAACTATCTTATCCTTAAATAAGTACTCAAATACTTGCATATATGTGTATAAATACATGTATGATATAAAATACTATGCAGCGTTTTAGCACAATTCTTAAAAAGTGTTCAACAATTTCCGACACACTTAATACACCAATGCGACATTACAGCATATGTTTGTATAAATGCGGAATTTTCAGCACACGACTCAGACAACGCTCCAAAGGCTGGTAAGTCTTCAGAGAACAGACGCACATTGCCGACCGACAACTCAGACAGGCCGTATTACGAATTTGATTTATCTGCACTCGGTTCACTGGGAATGATTCTCTCGATCTTGTTAATGTCCGCTGGAAGATGGAATGCTTGACTTATGATTTATTTCGGTTCTGATCTTTTTTCTTCGGTTTTTAATTAACAAAACTTTATCGTGTGTTGAAATCAGATGGGGTTGTGCTACCACCAGCATATACATACATATGTATGTACATACTTTAACATAATCAGGTGTTAAAAATATCCACATATTTCACTTCTAAGAGATCGTATGGATTCCCTTGTCGCTTCACACTGCTTTAATTAAGATACCTACTTTTAACCGACAAGCGAACGATATGCGGTGTTGAGATGCGATCTTTACTTTACTCGTACTAGGCTGTGTTTTCTTGGCTCCGCACTTGTGAAAAAAAAAAAAAACATATACTACGAGTAACATAATTTGTGTTTTTTTTTTTATCTATACTGAGTGCAATGTCGTTGATAGATTAGATAGCGCACAACAAAACCGATGCATGCATTGGCAGACACGAAATGTATCAAATATCCAATAGCATATGAGTCATCTCACGTAGGTAGGTAGAAAACAGGAACCTACTCTGGTGCTGGACGCAAGTAAGCAGGTAGAAGTTAAAGCAAAACTGTTTTGTATTGTATAACAATTCCAACAATATGGTATGAAAATACATTTTGAAATTCCTACTTTAACCGGAAAGGACGTTAAAGAATAAATCAAAATGTAGTCGTAACCTCGAGTCATGGTATGTGGTGATGGACGTGTTACTGTATTCCCCACACAAAAATCTAAATGACGGCCATTACGAAGAAAGACCATAATACCCGAAAGGGGATGGTTTCATTTTATCTTTGTTTTTTTTTTTTTTTTTCTACATATACAACGTACTAGGATCGAGACACAAAGCGAACGCTAAATTCACCCTATACCCAACAGAACAGACAGGTGACATTAACATTAATAATTGATACTTTTTGTCTTTAGAAAAAGTTTTCCACTTGATTAAAGAGTATATCAATTTTCCTACCGGAATTGAGGTGAATCCACAAACGCGCCAGGGACAAATAAGGTTGGTTTTCTTCTTCTCTTAACTGGTGTCGTCGTTACACCTGAAAATAAAGAATATAGAAAGTCGGTTCACCTTGTACGTACGATTATGTATGTAGATTACTGAACTTTGCTCATGTTTGTTAATAAATTATGAGATGAATATCTTTTTTAAATGAGTCGATGGAAACGCACACGAATTCAGCACGAGAATGTTTGAGGTGTTGTGCTCGAAAAAATGTATTTTATTTTTCCTGCATTCACTTGAGTATTAGGCTATTAAAGTTAGTTCTTTTTTTTTAAGGATTAATACGGAATGAGTTTTCCGTGGATTTTTTTTTTTTTTTTTTTTTTTTTTTTTTTTTTTTTTTTTTTTTTTTTTTTTTTTTTTTACTTTTTACACCAACGATCGCCTGTTTAATTGTGGAAAAGGTTAATAAAATAAATGGAAACAAGCTGTGACTGTCAGCACCTGGTTAAGGGTGTTGACGACTCACCCTTTGCATACAAATTCATATGTATCGACACACAAAGATATCCTTCCAGGACAAACCACTATAAAACTTATCAATGTAGCACCGGTCGGAATGCGAATAGTATTTAATGTATTTGAGTTATGCTTTAATTTAAGTTGTCCGTTGATCGAAAATGTGTACTGTCACATGAAATTTGTTTAACGGCAAGTAATTTATTTCTGTTGCTGTCGGTTAACAAAGTCGTACACCCTAGTTTGGAATGCCCCCAGTGGTGTATTTTCGCCACGATTAGAAGTCAATTTATCGATTTTCCCTCTTCGTCCATGCTAAGCTGGGTAGGTAGGGTATTTTGAACCACCCTCATATATTTATTTTCGCTGATCAGGGTATAAGAAAGACACATCCACCACGCTTAAATTGGACAGGAGACAGCTTGTATCCGTGATAGATAGTCGGTGTTTTCCTTTTGTGTTTACCATTCGTAACGCATTTGAAAATTAAAATTGAAAGTATGCGAATGTGAACTCGACACTGACTAAACCAAACAAGAGACTAATAAAGAGAAAGGGAAAAAAGATAAAAATAATGACGCATGCCGAATGAATGGTATCCGCTCGGGCGCAGATTTATAGCAATTGAAATTGGTGTTTATGGGAGGAGTACCCGTAGTATTCTACTTAGTACTCGTAGAGGAAAAATTCGCCGCCCACAAATTACGCACATTATAGTAAAGGAAATCTCAAAGGATGTCATTTCCAAGGTTCAATAATCGTTAAAAAAACAAATTCACGATTATTTATAGGATTGTAGCAGTTGAACGAGTGGCTTGCTGTGCTTCTTAAAAGATTTTGTCACAAATATACGAAAACAACATTTTGGATTGGCATTTTTGGTATTTTTATTAGCGTTTTTGGAGAACCGGCTCTTAACTAATGACTTTTATAAAAACCAAATCTTAAAAAAAAAAATCGGTCTGGGTGCCAAACTGCAATTTCGAATGGGTGCCAAGGAATAATAATGATTGTTCGTGTTCAGAAACAATCAACTTCCTAAAGACTAGGTAATTAGACGTCGTGTTGGGGAAATATTGTAATTTTTTTTTTTGTGTATACGATATGTCCTTCTCTGCTATGCTTCGTAATTTGCCGCGATAAGTTAATTCGTTATGGATATCACTTCCTTCTGGCAATTAAAACATGTTTGTTTTTGTTATGAATTTTATTAGCGGTGTATGGCAATAAATAAGACGTTTCTAGCATTCTTGTACTTCTTCTTGCAATAAAGTTTGCAAGTATCCTGCCTAGATGGTAATCGAAGCAATGATCGGTTGTGATTAACTTACTTTGAAACAGGAGTCTATCCGTACTTTTAACTTATTTTAACTAGTTATTGATGCGGATTTTATGGATCTAATCGGCAACCCACGGAATGGTCTTGGCATGATAAATATTGAGACAGATATTTTCCTAGCCAACATATCTATCCTTTCATTGCCGTCATAGATAGTGTGTCATCACACACATTACACATTACTAGTAGTTCACATAATCGTCAGCTTTTCGGGCTCTAGTGAAGAAGGGGGCTACAATAGAAAATCATACGTACTGTTCACGTAATGCACATATAGGCCAGCTCTTGCACTTAATTAAATTTTTGATGAAAATGCAATTTTATTGTAAAAAAACGGTTACAGATGAATTATTCATTTTCCCATTTGTCTGGCAGAGCTTGAATACCGTTACGGTAAAAGTGCTTATCTTTTGAAGCTATCCACGAATCAAGCCATTTTTTGACATCTTCATACGAGCGGAACTGTTGATTAGCCAGACCGTTTGTCATCGAACACAGCAAGTAAAAATCTAAAAGGCGCAATATCTGGGGAATATGCCGGGTGGGGTATGACTTCCCATTTGAGCGTTTTTCAACAGTCTAATTCGATAAGCGTGATATTTGGTAGAATTTTAGATATACATACATGCGCTTTTACGAATTTTGCACAGATATTGAGGTTTCCTTCCCTAGGCCTTCTATTGCCTCTTTTTGTCGGAATTGGTCTGATTTCAGCTCAAACTTTCTAATAATCTAAGCAATGTGCCAGAACTTGTGACTTCTGCTGATTTGAGTGAGCCTTATATTTGTTATGTTATGTAGGCGAATTATCTTTGCGTTTGGATTTTTTCGTACGTGCCGAGGTTATCAGACAAGGCTGCACTTCAGCAAGAACTCTGCATATCATACGTATGTTTTTTTTTTGGAAAGAAATATGTCCACATTTATATACATACACACATATGAATATACTCTTATAAATACAGACATACATACTACTTGTAACATACTGAACATATTTGCATGCGATTCAAATGCTGTGTCGTATTAGTATTTTCGCATCAAAAATTAATTCTAGAAACTGTTCTAACTTTCTTTTTTTTTTTTTGAAAAGTTACAGATTTCAGATGTAGCATTATTGTAAGCTGTATTGAAATATAATTTAAGTATATGAACAACAGTTTTTGTAAATTAATCTCATTCTTCTGTGTCGGTCTATTGTGTTAGTCTTCTTCCAAAGTAGCGATATGCAGCTTTAAGCTTTAAATTTTATACCAATATTTTTCCTAAAATTTTGCAAAAGCCGCTTTCATTTGCTCTCCTGCAAGCAAGCAAGCTCATAAACTTGTAGGAGACCCAATAAACAGCTGTATTTTTTACGAATAGATTCGGTAAACGAACGCTCCTTATGGAATACTGTGATACTTAAATAGTTTATAATGATTAATAGTTCGACATGGGTTGAGTTCCCGTGGCTTTCTTTGCAATTTTGGTTCAGCATGCTATTCAGAGAACAAAAAATCAAACTCAATTATATGATTGTATTTAAACTGTATAGGTATGAATAAAAGTGAACGTTGCAACAACTTAATTTACAGAGGTATGTATATTTTAAATTTTTCGACAATGAGTCATACTCCTATTGTCATTTGATTCAGAAAATACCCCACCGACTTAAAACAGATCATGTCTACGAGACTGGATTAGTAGAAAAGAAAAGAAGAACAAAGAAAATACGTATTTCCAAGGATAAGGATTCAACGTAATATATGAAAAAATATCTCAAGCCTCAGGTGGTTGAGTGATACTCATCAAACGTTGTAAAACCACCTTAAAACGAGCAACGTGCCCTTTTGTGTGTGTACCGTCTTTTCTACCTGAATGCAATTTAAGTCCATCATAAATTCACATTTCAATTTTCTTACTTTGTAATGGAACAATAATCGACATATGTACATATGTATATATGTAAACCTGTGCGTTTATATATGTTATGTAGGGGTATACATACTTATATACTTTCAAGAATCTTTTTTTTATTATTGTTGACCTTTTTTTGAAAATGCAGGGTTTTAAAGCATAAGCTTGAAACTAATAGTGCATTTTGTGAATTTTTTCATCATTTAGGGGGAATTCTTTTGCCTGATGTTGCTATGTTTTATTTTTATTTTTTTATTTTTTCATTTAAATTATAATTTCCGGGTGTTAGAGGGCATATTTCTTTGCACAATCATTCCCAAAAATGGAGCAATGGTTTTCTTACTGTATACATCATCATGAAGAGCCCTTCATTATTCTTAAAAGTACACTCAATCTAGAAGAAATCATAATTCCAAAGTGTACGCGCACGCATTCACTTGATAAATTGCTTAAACACTTGCTGCTAGCTTCTAGCGTTTCATATTTTCAGATTTTTTTTTTTTTTCTCTTTGAATAGCCATCTTGAAGCGATTAAGCTAAGAACATTCATCACCAAAAAACATTCATCCTCTAGAGTCTAGAGTCAGCCTATTACATCCATTATGAAGGAAGGCAGACCCAAGATGAACTTCAAGATAATAACAATTTAGACAAATGTGATTGCCGCTTGTACAGTCGTACAAATTACTTTCGCCCCTCTTAGAGGGTAAAGGCGATTATTATTACTTATGTTTCCGTTTACATTGTACTCGTACATTGTATGAGTAGATATTTAATCATAAGAGGTAGCTAGAGTTAGCTGCCCCATTTCAAATTTCGGTTTCAATTTAATATAAAACAACATTTACTTAGGATTATCGATAGCAAGCTAAGCTAACAAAATTCAATTCGAAATGCAGCAACGATAACAATGCGTGTGGTATTATACGAGAATATGCGTATTACTTAGAAACGTTAAGCTTCTAGTAGATAAAATTATTTTATTTGATCAAGTAATAAATATGTCCGGCTAATCTTAATAAATCATGAAATATTTCTTTCCAGACACGTATGACTGTTAATGAATATGTAAAAGCATTAACTTGGAAATGGATGCAACGTAGCTGCAATAAATTGTAGCACTTTGATCTCAGGAAACATCAAAGAAGGTGAGAGATTTTATGAAGAAAATAAGTAAATCCTCGGATCAAATGTCCAAAACAATTAACCCAACTAAATTAGGTTCTGCGTAAGAATACAAGTAAGAATGCTACTCAGTTGTTTATTAGTCCATACTATGTAGTTTCACACTTAATCTATTTAAAATTAAGGTTAACACTGTGTCTGTTGTTAAGCCAGCAAATAGTCAGAAACGTACTTTGGAAGCAAAAATAAGCTTCCAACAGTTTTGATTTCCACAATTATTCATTGACTTTGATTCTAATATTAGTGGAATGGAGCATGTGAATCTCTGCACTCATAAGTGGTGAAGCTTGAGCTTGGCTATGCACTTATTGACTCCATTAATGTTTTTTAGTTCCCTTCCTAAAATCTTTATTATGAGTGAATCCAATAAGTTCTCTATTGATAATAAAAAAAACAATGTACCTGTTGTAGCCTGGCTCCGGTGAAACACGAAATCTTTACCAATAATATGCGTACCCTCAACAAAACCTATAAATTGAGTATCTTGAGGTTAACCGAAGTCGTTACTTTTCCCTCTAAATGAAGACAGAAATCTCCATAGTATAGCTCCTAGCTCAATGGCACCCTGTGCATAGATTTTAAAGTAGGTTTTATACAATTTCTGTCATACGAAAACTGAACTCGCCTGTCCAAAAGTCTTTATCCCAAAAAATATTCATTTTGTAAGGTGTGATGTTAAAAGAACTCTAAACTATTTCCTCATATTGACCTTTGCTTTTTTTTTAAGAAAATAGTATTTCCTTTGACGAAATGTTTTAATCTTTCGGTAGTAATTCTTTGCTCTGTCGGTTTTTAAGAAGTTTTGCTTTGCATTCATTCTTTCGGAGAACGTGTACTACAGTCATTTAATTTTTTCGTATGTTTATATTATTGGGTATCCGATGATCAAGATTATAAATATTTTTACCGCAAAGTGATTCGAAAAAAACACGTGCTTACTTCAAAAAATTTTTTAATTTATGGTGGAAAATTAATTCTGCACCAGTATGCAAATAAGATTCATTTGAAAGGACATTAAAATCTTATTTTCCGAAATGTAAGGAAACTTATTTTTGCAACCTACTGTATGATATACCATCATGAGGATTGATGACATGCCTTTCAGTTTTTACTTTAAATTGTTGCTCTTCCGTTTTTATACATACTACGAATACACGATTAAACATTCAAATCTGACTGCTGCAAGCATAGCATAACAATTACCAGTAATTCTCAATTTAATCGATTGCTCTTTGCATAATATTAAAATATTCATTCCTGGCCATACAAATGCCATGCATGCCTATCCATGTCTCGGTTTGCTCTTGCGATCTTGATTGAGCATTCTCTTAAAATCAATGAAGATCTTCACAAAGTGGCAATGTTTATCCATCCCAACCATAGTTTTAAATCGCGTCATATATTGACATGACTCCCACAAAGTCATTAATACGGCTATTTAGAGCGTCTGAAACTAGTTCTTATATCCCGTGTCACCTTTATACAGTTGAAATAGAAAGGAGTCTGATCGTCTTTCTTCATTTTATTCTTAAATTATCTATAAAAAAGTTTATAGATTTTGCCCCTTCTAAAAATGGCTTTTAACAAATTGCCTTAAATAAGTTTGACCTACTGTTTCTAAATACAAGCGAATTATAAACATGTTCAATGGCATCTATTATATTTGGTATACTAAACCATACATTAGCATACCAAAAGGACACTCGCTAGTCTTTTATTAGTAGAGTTTTTCATCTTGTTTAGGTTAGCTTTGATTTTATTTAATAAATACACAATTATCTGGAGAATGATCCGGCCGGATCACACATGGTCCCTTAATATGTTTCACAACTTTGCTAATCTCCTTTTCTCATGTTTCCATTGCATACGGGACAGCCGAGCGAATGTTGCTACACGGAAATTCTTCGTTAAGTAGAAAGTTAAAATTTTGTATCCACCTATTAAAACTTTCGTTGTTTTCTTAAGTAAACATCGCTGCTTAACCACTACGTATTTTGATAGTTAAATTTTGAATGTGAATTATTCTTTGTTGAGTCATAATATTAAAAATTGCATTTTGTCTTAATCTTTTAAAGGAATGGCGCTTAACCTAGCTACATCGTTGTTGTATTCCTACTCTAGCTAAACATGGTCCAGGTTTGAAAGGCTTACTTTTTATACTTTGCCAAGATTTCATTTTCATTTCATTCGTTTTACCCTCAAGTTTCTTTATTTATCTGGGATCGGACATAACCGAATCATCGAGCAAAGTTTTGCATGATTCTTGCGTTTTAATGTTTTAGTTCTACACATGCTCTGTGTTTATTAGGTGCTGACTCAAAAGTAGCTCCTCCTTCTAAAATCTTTTTTTTACCGTTTCGCAGTAATTCGGCATGGTATAAGGTATTTAGAATAGTTCAACTAAATGGTTTATTTTAGTTTAGTATATCTAAATAGGTATCTCGTTCCGAATCCGTTCGTAGTTCGATTCCCCAACGTGTTCGTATCCCCACCGATGAAAAGCATTTACTTCCTTAAACTTATTTTTAAAAGTTCACCGAAATCCGATTGCTTACTGTGTACTAAAATTATAAAAAAAAAAATATGAAAAAGGTTTAAAAATAAAAGATTCTGAATGTGTTCTTGTTCATCTTCAACAAATTTGAATACCATTTTATTAAGGATAATCTATGTATGTTACATATTATTTTTTCCACTCTGTTCTTTCGTGTCGATTTGATTGTTATACTAAATATAAATACAACAGAAAATTCGAAGTACGTCCTGTGTAAAAAGATTTCTAAATTTAAAAATGTCAACATTCGATGAAAACATTTACTCAAGTGCAATCACGTCTTCTTTTAATAAACAATGTAGGCTACTCTGCAAGGTGTAAAAACTATAAATCGTTCAACACCATTCTCACTCCCCGTAAAGAAGACGCGTTATCATGATTCTGTCACATTTAACTACAATGTTCCGCCCGTATGGCTCCAGGAAGGTCTGTAAACAGCAAATTCCTCTGATAACGAACAATGAATATGTGGACAGTTTGAGGATCGATTAAGTACCTTGTTCAAGAAGTGATGACTTAACTCGAAAGCAAATTCCAGATAGATAGAAAATCTCTCATTCGCCAGCAAAAAAAAAAAAAATTAAAATAAAAAAGGAAAAGAAATTGGGGTATTTTTATGTCAATATTTCCCGAAGTGTTGGTTTGAAGACACTAGTGAATAAGAGACGAAAACGTTCGTTCTCTACGACTGTCCCTAAACTCGAAACACATTAGAATGCATCCCCTTTTTTTTATTTTATCACCAAACCCAAAATCCCTTTTACTGCCTCTTTTTGTGAATTGCTTTGTGATGAGATGTGGAAATGCAGGGATTATGTTAAGTTTTTTTTATAAAGCTTTGTAGGGTGTTTCTCGCTTGAAAACCAAAAGCAATTGCCAAAATATGTACATGGATGTGTGTTCATACAATGTGAACATAATCGTACATGTATGGATTTTAGTATTGACACAAGTAAATATCTACATATATCTCGATGGAATATAATAGGTAGGTAGCTAAATATGTTAAAAAATTAAATTACTTATTTGAATCACAATGTTCGCAGGCTTGTCCCCAACTCGTCAATTAAACCAATTACGAGTAGATATTAGTTGTTCCTGAATCACTACCACTCCTAAAACGGCTTTATACAAATTTATGTGTGCACATATGTATGTAATATGTACATATATAACTATGAAAAAGACATCGGAATTTCTATTTGTTTATTACTTGCCCATTCGTTCATCTATCTACTCATCTACTCATTTATCCTTTAGATAGCTATCAGTCAATCAGCATTAAGAAAACTTCAGACCATTCCAGACATTTCTTTTCCAGTTCCCTTTTTTAGAATGCGTAGTTGATTCACTTTCTTTATTTTGTTCTCTTGCAGATGCTCAGCAGTTGATGCTAGCCGGCTGTACATCATCATCAATATCATCAAAGTTGAGTTCGGCTCGGTCAAGTGCAATTCTTGACATATTGGATCATCTGAAGCCAACGTAGGCGAATGCTGTGACTGCCGGTAGAGGAAATAAAGCACACCACTTCAAACATCTTCTACAGCATGATCGTAGTGAATACTTTAACCGAAAATCAAATAAAAATAAGTACGGATATACTACCTACGTGTACTCTATATAGTACATTCTTTGGATTGTGAAATTCAAATTAAAGTGTGAAGTGCTTTGTGTATCAAAAAAGAAAAAAGTGCAGCTGCCGGAACGTATCGCATATCTGGTATTAAACAAAAATAGTTATCCCAATCAAAAAGTGGAAAAAAAAGCTGTGTATTGGTCGTTGGAAAGTGTACAATACTCTACCTTGTCTCTGTGTGCTTATAGTGATTGTTTCCACGGTTCGCGATAATACGCGAAAAAAGGGTGTGTAGATTGTATATAGGGTGAATAGACCCCAATATCGTTGGTGGTTTCAACCACGTCTCGTCGATCAACTAGTAGACGTTTTGTTTTATTTTTTTTTTTTTCCTCCTTCCGTGCATTCAAAATTGCACTGAAAAATTGAAGAGCTTTTGCATAGGTAACAAAAAAACATCTATAGCAACATCAACACCAGTAACAGTCCTTTTATCATTCCAAGTATCCTGGTTGGTTTTTCACTACTCGTAAATGTTAATGTATTTGTTGTTGTTGGCTTTGTTTGCACCATCATCATCGTGCTTGTCGTTGCGTTTTTAATGTGAGTGAGAGAAAAATAATGTCGCAACAACCATCATCATCAGCAACCTTAAGGAAGAATAGGGTTCAGTACAACGAAATAAAAAACAAAGCATCATCATCGAGGATATTCAAAACCATTCGACTATTACTATGGTCCAGCATAGCGCTGAAATTTATTTGTGGTTCAACGAGCGTACCGGGCGCTGCAGCTGAACCCTATGGGGGTGGCATTACCAGTGTTGGTATTCATATACCCGGTGGCGGAGTGGGGATCCTCAGCGAGACAAGATGCCCGAGAGTTTGTTCTTGTAATGGATTGCTAGTGGACTGTTCGCACCGGGGACTGACGCAAGTTCCGCGAAAAATCTCAGCGGATGTCGAGAGGCTGTAAGTATTTTCTTTTCTTTTTTTTTTTTTAATATAAATGCATAATTCTCGGCTTTATATATACATATGTACATACATAAATAAACACAACATTTTATTTTTATTTTCAAAGTGCTAATGTGCTCGCATATACAAAATATATTGTATGTATTTATGTAAGCATCCCAAAAACTTTGTTCTAAATGACAATCAATTAATCAAATATATGTATGTTTGATTAACACCTCAAAACGCATTCATTTATCGAAGCTGTCCCATTTAAAATAAAAGTGATATTCGTCTCAATTTATATGGTAACCATGATGAAACTCGCATTCCAATCGTGATGCAATAAATAGATGAAGTCTGTTTGCGGTCACATAACACTATAATGTCATCTGTAGCACGGCGCATGCTACTACATAGATTTTAATTCATAATTAAAATATTCATTGGCATGTATATATAAATAGTCTTAGTAAACGATTTCCTTGGCGTAAAATATCCAACATTTTTCCATCAGAGTAGAAAGACGATTGTTGGCTAGCTCATTTGGGAATATATTTAGTATGTACGACGTGCACATACCATATGTATGTATGACATATGTATGCTATTAACAAAGAACCATTCAACATTTTTGATATGCATAGTATAAAAGTGAAGTGATTTCTATTTTGACCATATGTAGATAAGTCTGTAGGGGTATCCAAGCAAAAGCATAATTTTGTCATAAGAAAAACTTTAGATACATATTCTAGTCATCACCCATGTACACATACATACCTACATACCTACATACCTACATATATGTATGCAAAGTTTTTTTTAAGTAGAATGGGGTAAATATCTAAAATTAAGTTTGGACGACCGAGAGGTGCACCGATCTTTCATCTTTTTGCGTGATATGACGCAGAAGAAAAATCATATTCCCCTACCTGAGACTTATTTGCATAGTGCAACAAGGAAAAAATACTAATTATTACAAAGGTAAAGTCTTTTTTTATATATATATTTCCCCTTTTTTTATACAATCTTTTGAGTTTTATTTTTTTATCGTCCGTTTTGGTTGGAAGTCAACAACTGAATGCCCCCCAATTTTGAAATTGGAAGTGTCAAAAATTTTAATTATTTGAACTTTATTTTACTTCACGTGCTACACTAAGGGAATAGTTACATTACAAAAAAGAAAAGAAGAGTATTGTTATCGCCTTCAACATTCAACAAAGTATAAACTATATTCCTTTACAAATGCTTAAATTATCTTTATGTTAACTTAAGTCACACAAAAATAATAACGATAACATCCCAAAATATTAATTAATAGGGCGTCCGAGACTTACATATGTATATATTCAAAGATTTTTCTTTGGTTTTCTTCTGAATAATATTTTTTCAGCCATAGGCTGTTAAGTCAGGCATTTTTTAGAACGATTTGTGGGTTCAAGGTTTCGATTTCGTTATATAACTTCCCTCCATCTCCAGGTTATTGGTAGGTAAGCTAGCGATTGGCGTGGTACAACGGTGGATCCGCCAGTTCACTAATTTAATGCATATTATAACATTTATAGAGACGAGCAGGAATGCCTCTATCAAAGTTGTCATACTTCAAAAATTACACCACCGGGATATTTTATGTCAAAAAAGGATTTCGACAAGGTTACGCGCTCTAATGTGAACAATCAACATCATACTGGAAAGCATTGTGTGAAAACTACAAGGCAATACTAGAGGTACAATACTGATATTTCAAAAGTGTGCATAAATGCAAAGCACAATCCATTGGCTTAGATGGCAAAGACATATATAGCGAATAAACCTCACTACTCGGGCCCGGAATGTCTTCAAATCTAAACCGAAGGAGGTGCTTACTTGGTGTGCTTAACTAATTGTGAATAACGCAATGAAGAAAGCTGTTAGTTAGGGCAATACTGCGTTGAATGGAACGAGCTATTGGTCAGGGCTCAGTTCCAACCCGGTCTGTAGCGCACTCTGAAGTAAAGTGAAGTAACTATCATAGTGTTAATCCCCTCTTGCAGGGAGTCTCATTGTATACAGTGTATCTAGCTATCTTATAGAAGGGCTTCCTCTGTGCTTGAGAGATACCCGTTTACATATTTAATTAGAATAGACTAGTGCCTGACTCTGCTATTATTGGTATTATTTTCTAAAACTAAGGTAGGTGGTGATACTAAACAAATATCGAGTAACTTGATCAATCATACAAGGTCATTTCTTTTTTTAACAATTACCGGTCACCCAAGCAATATATAACTTACTATATATGTCTATAAACGCGTTTTCCATATAATTACTGAAAAAAAATCAATTTTCGTTTTTCTATGCATGCACGCTTCGATTGACAGATGTTAATTCCCAGATAGTAAATGACAGACATTCCTGTACAAAAAATTAAAAACTCCGTATGTAACTACGAAATGCTTACAATTGTACAAGTAGGTAAGGTATTTATATATATGCAGGTTCTCAATTATCATAGACTATACATATTTTTCTTCTTTCCAAATGGGAAACAATACATAATATACTCCCTAACATGTTTAGCCAAATAAGTTTTTAAAAAAATGTTTTATTTATATTTGGCGCACACACAAACATTAGAGCTGCTAAAAATGTTGTTTCGTTAATATACCAAAACATATGTTTCGATTTCAAAAGCAAATTAAATTTAAATAATTTAAATGTGACGCTTTAACAAAATAGAAATGGTATTAAGATAGAAATACGAAACTTGAAGGTGCTTTCTAACTCCATTCCTTTCCGATTTATTATATGCTGTATATCTGGCGTCCATGAACACATAGTCGTCTGCAGTGAAATGCAAATTACATGCTTTTAAAATAAAAGACGAAATCTCTTCACTAGGAATAAATATTGTAAATACTACATACCTAAAAAATTTCCTTATAGTCACCCCCACTGTCTACTAGATTTTCGCCTAGCTTTGACCCATCGTTAGTTCTCTTATTTGACCAACTATTATTTGACTTTGTTTCTGACCATTGTTTTTTTCTGTACATCTTTACAGTACCTGGCCATATTATTAGACCCAAGCAAAAAATGTCAATACTTTACCTTTAGATGTCGATTTCCTCGAATTCTTAAAAATTGGCTTTTCACCACCGAGAAACCATTCATCTTGTAAGAGTATCAGTCTTCATGTCAATGCCAAGAAACTCACTATTCCATCCCGATAATATTAATATCTAAATTATTGGCATATATTTTTCAAACTATGGAACTCTATGAATCAATTTTCAATCCTACAACTTTTAAAAAGTATATAGTAGTACTATATAGTAGTTCTGCCAAACTACACACTTTCGTCCACATTTCTTTCTAGATAAGATAGGATATTGGATTAAATATGTATTATAATTTCTTCAAAACTAAACTTACCAGATAAACATATAGTAAAACACATAGGTTTCGAATCGATTTTGTGTGGGTATCATATTTGTCTGGCTGTCATGTTTAACATTCGTGGAGAGCGATCTATAAACATTATTATGAACCATCAACGACTCAACAACGTGTTGCAGTTATTTATATATTTTGTTTAAATATTTGTTCAAAGAATGGTTGGAAAGTGGTGAGAAGAACGAGATTGGCCTATTAGTGCTAATTTCAAGTGAATACAATTCAACTCATTACCATAAAAGTACTCTGTTTGTTTTGACTTATATTCTGTATAACGTGCCGAAGTATTGTACGAGTAACATACTTACACTATATACATACTTAACATTCCTATTCAAAAATTATGAGTAAATTTCCTGGACGAGCATTGCAAAACCATTCAATTGCAGTTAATCGTACGTACATAGGTATTCAAACTCGCCTACCCGCGTGACAAGGATTTTAAACACACGCCACTGTAAGGCCACTCCTAAGGATTCACTATTCCCCTAAACAATGCTTATTCTCTATAATAACTGTATTCGCAGCAGATATAATCGCGCATTAGCACTGCTTTACTTTACTTGTGCTGCTGGAAGCCAAATCAATTGCACATATCTTAAAAGAAGTCTACCATGGTACATGATATTCAGGCTGGCTGTATTCAATAACAATTTCAAATAGCCCGCAGATCATCTTCAAGTAAATTTCATCTTGTGTGGATAAAATTCATAAGCGAACAATTTCAGCGCACAAATGTAAATGCCAACCAAGCAGCAAAACACTCAGAAAGTCAGAGAGCGATAGATAAACGATTTTGCACTATTCATGTGTGCATTTAGTGCCTTAAGCACCACTAACATCCTCATTCAACCCCAGCCACGGACAATGTGGATTTATTGTAGCAGCAATATTCATTGTTAATAATATTTCACAAATCATTAAATATATTGAATGCGGTGAACACCAATACATACATTGTAGGTAGGTATGGCATACATACCATATAAACGTTCATAGATATAATTGTACAATTTGGATATAGTGGTCTCAAAGATTATGTCGGTTGGTATATTTCATACATTTGCAAAGAATATTGACAAACACAGGAGATACATAACATACATATGTACAAAGTTTTGAAGGTTCAGGTACGAGTAAAAGAGCACAACTAATGTATGTATATATATAAATATGTATCTATTTTCATCAGTTTTTCGTGTAGATCCAAAAGAGAATTATATTGTGGCCCCAATGGTACCTACAGCCATACGTATATCAACTCATACATACATACACCCATTTAAACAAGATTGAGATCCAAAATAAATGACTGCATTGGCTATAAATTCCCACTTACTATCTCTGAATGCTGTTTGGTCGTGAGGCGTGAGATGTAGTAAGTCTGAGGAGTAGCGGCGGCAATTCAAAAGTTCAGAAATCGCTTCGCACAAAACTTGTCTGACGGAATTTATAGGCTGCCCCGACACACACACGTATACGTAGAAGCGAACACATTTTCATGCAGACACTCACTAGTGTTGTGGCATTGATGCAGGATAGAAATGACGAATCATAACTCTTGGAAAGTAGTGTACAAAAAGTACTTACGTAGCCTTCCACACACAACTCGAAGATACAAGATTAAGTTAATTGCACGAAACCAGAAACTTGTTTTTGATTACAGCGTACTCCCAACTCAAGCTCAAGCTACTTCTAAAAACTTTGATACAAACATGTGTATATACATACATAACATTATATCCATACCGTGAGTATCTACGTAGTTAGGTATTCCTTTTCAATAGATTTACAATTGGGAATTCCACTTAATTAAATCTGATTTGCAATAGCCCATGACAAGGATTTTGTCTGGATTGTAGTAACATACATATAAAGGGCTATCAAAGGAAAGGTCGATTAATGTATCATGCATACAACCCATACGAGTATTTACATTCACCAGTAATACATTTTCACTTTTGAGGTCTGGAAAGAGTAGGAATTCGATAGCAATAGATTTGATAGATATTTAATATTTAACGCCACATGTCAATGAATGATGTCTCTTCATCACCTCATTAATCTTAGATCAAACCTGATTTGATGAAAACCAGAAACTGGCATCGCCGCTCCGTTTAAACATATTTAATTAGCATGCTAATGTCTATTGAAATAATTGACGTAAATGTTTCTTGAAAGACGTTACAGGTACCTGTGTTATAATAACACATAACGAAGCAGTTCTACATACATATACATTTATGAAATAATACTATAGGGCATAATAATTCATAATATGAATCATTAAAATTTTTATTTTACTGAATTTATTCAACACTTTTATATATTGTTGTATGCCTTGGTATTTGAACTTTACCTTACAGTCTTCTGGGATATGCTGTTTCCAGATTAACTTTAGCATCGTGGCTGATGATTGTAGCACTTACTCTTTGGAAAGCACGATATTCCCGTATGTGAAGTGCATTGTTCGTAATTCAGCATCTAAAACATTTCGAATACATATCAGTCGATTTTACACCTTCGAGTGTCTGCCCAGCCTTGTAATTCTTCAATGCTGTTCTCAATAAAATCTGATATTTAGTAGACATATAGATGGCATAATGATATGGTATACTAAATGTTAATAACGCAACGTTATTTAAACAAAATGAGAAATTTATCGTTTTTATATGTTTCAATCGTCAACTTATAAAATATCCTGTTTCAAAAACTCTTAGTGACCGGCAGTATAGTTTTCTTAGCAACCGGTCGACTGAGATTTAATAACATATGTATTCCCGAAAGAACATTGACGTAACTGTAATCATAGTAATTATGCAGAAGAGCAACCAAATTAATTTAATTATTTAAAATTTTTATGAAAGAGCACGTAATTGGCGGCCTTTGTTGTTCCTCCGTCTCCACTAGATTTTTCTGATATTAATTATGGACTAAACCGCTTTTGACATAATTATGCAGGCACGTCAATGTTCTTTTGCAACGGCGATATGTACTTACCGATAAATGGAAACAATGTCTAAACCAATGTGGCATGTTTCTTTTCTAATCCGTTCCATTCATTTATGGAATAATCTGTAGAGCTTTTATGTCCTAATCATTATGATCTGCAAACATTCAAACCCAATGTGCATTTTTATCTCTCCTTCTTTGGTCCTTAAATTTCCTTTCGTCTACGATGTGGACATTTTAAAAGTGTTCATAAATTCTTATTCGCCGACAGAAAAGTTA
The DNA here is from genome assembly GCA_907269105.1 of Volucella inanis. Lineage (NCBI taxonomy): Eukaryota > Metazoa > Arthropoda > Insecta > Diptera > Syrphidae > Volucella > Volucella inanis. The sequence goes on from OU026157.1 coordinate 140,596,364, forward strand.
TCTTTTAATAAATTAATTTTTCGTTAGAGAACGACTCTAAGTCTTATAGTCGGACCTTTGTCAAACCTTAAGTCAAATCAAAATACATCAAATTGCTTCGATTGTGGTTGTTTAAAATTTCTACTAAGTACAATAAATTTGTTCCGTAACATCCGAAACAAATCTTCTTGGTAAATTCAAGCACTAACTGTTCGTTTACTTCCACATATTACACATGCATGTGTGCATATCTATAGCTGTGTTTAAATATTGCACTTCAACTGGTGAATGAACGATGTTTTTTGCATTTTGTGCAACTATCCCAACATGTCGAATTCGCAATAAAAGAAAAGAAATTCCTAAAGCAGTAACATAGTTTTTTTTTTACCTTTTGTCCATTCGTGTTTGATTTTTCACTGATTAAGGTCTCTGTCCTGCGACCACACAACTTCCTGTTGTTAAACCTTGTTTCTGGTATACTCGTGCACGGATTTTTGGATTTTCGAATTTTTATTCACTTGTCTTTCTAATAATAGCTTTACAAGTCTTTTTTTTATTTTTGTGTTTTTCTTTTTTTTTATTTTGTTCTGCTCCCTTTGGAATAGACTTCATGCCCACCCAATGCGATCTGTTCGGTCGACCCCATATTATGTTCGATCAACTGAAGTTCCAACCACGCAATACGACTTTGCCGGATATCAATATCTAAATGCGTATTCTTCTTTTTTCTTGTATTATCCTTTTAAATATGTAACGCGAATATCTAATGCTATATATAGATATTTTTCACATGTATCTGCATTGTTACTACGCCCGTTAATTCACAGACCTTACTACCATTTGCATAATGCCATTATTTTTCTTTCTGCTCATTCTACGAACCTCATCTGGTACTTGAGCCTACCGAATTTGCTAACGTTCTTCATTAAACTAGCTGCTTTGTTCAATATATTGTTTTCCAATATCGATTTTATTGATTGTGTATAGCTCATTTGCATATTTTTATCCCACGAAATCTTCACTTATCGGTTGTTGTAATTTTCGTGCCAATTTTTTCGAAACCAATTCCCAAAAATATTGTATAATCGTAGTCCGAACGTTTAAACACATGAGCAGCCAACAGCAAGAAAAAAAAAACTTACCATGTGGAGACACCTTTATGTATGCTCTCTACAACTTCCATATTTTACGTTGTGCATTATGTTCTGTATAATTCCAAAGAGGATTGAAAACGTGTATTTACCTTAAAGAATGAACATATAGGCATACATCTATTTATGTAAATCTATAGCGAATGCATTCTAATAGCATCCGTCTACAATTACTGGTTCCATCTTCATTGACAAAGATTTTTCTTTGAGTGCACAAACCAAACAAAAATTGGTCAGTACTCGTATACAGGAAAATAATTCTAAAAGTAAGTCTATACCTACAGTTGTATTTCTTTACAAAAAGAAAACTTTTACATACATATGTATTTCATGTGCGGGAAAAAAATGAAGAGTATTATGTTCTTATATACATAAGTGTCCAGGTTCCTTATTATTTATTATTTTATATTTAATTTAATAAAACTTAGCTTTCTTAATCCATTCAACTGGTTTTAAGACAATTTGTCCGGATAATGAGACTATTAGACTACGTCAAGAATCCCATATTTTTAATCGACGTGAAAGACTTGGTAATATTTCTTTATAGTCATTATGGAAGGAAGCTTTTATTTTATTTAAGTGAAATTGTGATATTAGACAGGAAAAAGAACAGTGTGATGTTTATGAGGAAAACTTTGTATTTTTTTTTTCATAATTAGACGCGCTCAGGGTATTTGAGTATCCTTAATGTTTGAAGGTGGTGCAGAGGTTAAGTTCGTTGGCTACTTAGTTCGGGTTTCGGTTCGAATCACAGACTAACACCGAAAACTACAATAAAAAAAAACTTTTTTTTTTTGTTAATTCACTCTCTAAAGGAAACAAATATATCCGAAAATGCAATTCTCAGTCTCCCGCCGTGCGGTATTGGCATAAAATCGTAGGTTGTAAAAAATGGAAAAGTGAACAACACCTGAAAGACCTTGCGTTTTCTAATTTATTTATTTAATCAATTTGCTGAAAGGATTCTTAAATAAGGACAAGAAATCTTATTTTAATTTTTTTTTTACGAATGGACCTTGATACATGTACGCGCGTCTGAAAAGCCTCTGCACTTTGGCTTTATTGAACAGCGTTTTTTCAAACATGGATGCCTGTCGCTCATTTCTCAAAATTCTCTAATCTGCTAAATCCCACATATAAACACACATTCAATGGCAGAAAGTGAATACTCCATCGATGTCCTCTACAATTTCTTGAATCATATAGAATAGGTAACAGTTAATAATAAATATAATGGATAATAGTTACCAGTGTCTAAATTGATTTCAAACTTCAACGAGAAGACTTACGAATTTTTTCCATCCAACTTGACTGTCAGTTAGATTTCTCACATTTTACGCTAAGGCAACATACGATGTCAAGTTGAGTTCAAAAAGTAAAGTGACCTTTGAAATTTTGCGGGAAACGTATATTTGATTGTCGATGTGTTAATACACATGTTCCAAACATACTTTCACAGTTTCAAGTATGTAGCATACTTTGCTTGTTTTGAAAAGATAGAAAGGTTAGACGTTTTTGATTTACTCGACGATTTTCAATTATTATAAAAAATGGAGAAAAGAATTTGCATCAAGTGCTCTTAAATACTTGAAATGTAGACAGTGGCACACGGTGAGTCTGCTCTAAGAAAAAAAAAATGTTTACAAGTGGTACAAGTTTTTCCAAGATGGCCGAGAAAATGCCAACGACGAACCTTCCTCTAGACGCCCCAGCACATAAACAAAAAATGATAACGTCGAAGCTGGGAAGAAAATTGTTTTGGAAAATAGTCGAATATAAGAGAAGTTGCTGAGGATATTGGCTTATCGGTCGACTCGTGCTCTGCAATTTTTTCTGAAGTTTTAGAATGATGATGAGACTTGTCTCAACGAGATTTGTTCCGAACCTTACTAATTTTAATCAGAAGAACCATCGCATGAGCATCGGTTAAGTGCTCTTGAATGACATCAATGATTATCCCATGCAACTTTTTTCTGTTCCCAAAAGCAACGATTGAGGAAATAAAAACGGTATCGATGGAAGAGTTCAAGGCTATACCAAAAAGTGTCTATGAGAAGTTTCCAAGAGGTTTGGAAAAAGCGTTGGGGCAAATACAGTATATCTGAGGGGGTTTACTTTGAAGGGGACAACATTTTTAAAAAAAAATATAGTCACCTTACTTTTTGACTACCCTTGGTATAAAGGTAAGCCAACAGCTTACACACGCACATTGTGAAATCAAAGTAGAATTTTATTGATTAATAAAGAGTGGTCTATGGCAGTTATTAATGGAACACAAAATCATTCATTTGACCACCACGGCCTCTGTTCCAAGAGACCATCCGAAGGTCATAATCATCGATAACTTTTTGAGGAATAAATGGGTCAATAGCCACAATTTCAGTTTGAATGTTATGTTTAAGATCCTGAATTGTTATTGGCATACAAGGGCTGTTTGTTGAGTACCCGGATTGGAAGATAGGTGTCGCTACTGAGCCAAAATGAGTATAACCTCTTTTAGCCCGCCTGTCAAATTGGTGACAATTCGACGCTTAGTTTTGTTTTAAAACCCATTTCAAAAAATCGTGTTAGTATTTTTTGCGACCATGGAAACTGATGATCTCGTATTGGCGGACCGCCGAGTGAAAATTCGTGAGTTGGCTGAGATAGTAAGCATCTCAGCTGACGCGTTAGCTATATCCTGCAAGAGATTTTGGACATGAGAAAGCTCTCCGCGCGATGGGTGCTGCGTTTGCTCACACCGGAGAACAAGCGCATTCATGAGACCACTTCAAAACCGTGCTTGGCCCTGTTTAATCGAAATCCGGAGGAGTGTCTGCGTCGTTTTATAACCGTCAATAAGACATGGATTAATTGGTACACACCAGAGACCACATAACAATCGAAACAATGGGTTTTACCCGGTGAACGTGCTCCAAAAATGGAAAGACCATGCCTTCGGCTGGAAAGGTGATGGAAGCGCGAAGTGTGTTCAACTTTTCTTCTAACCGATATAATGCTATCTTCAAATTTCGTATTTAATAAATTGAATGATTGATGGCTTGTGTGGGTGGTAGCACCATCCTGTTGAAACCACAGTTCGTCTAGACCCAATTCATTCAATTTTGGGGAAAAAAATTGCCGATCAATATGTTGCAGTAACGTTTTTCATTCTCTCCAGCCTCATCTTCGAAAAAGTACGGCCAAGGATGCCGCCAACCCATAATCCTCACTATAAAGTGACTTTTTTGGTATGTGTTGGTTTTTCGTAATTCTCGTATGGGTTTTCTGGCCCCCAGAAACATACCCATCCATCCAAAAATGGAGTTCATCGGAAAAGATCAAATTCGATGACAATTTGTCCTAGCGATCCGACATCCAGTTAACAAATCGGCGACGTCGTAAATGGTCCAAGGGCTTCAATTGTTGTGTAATTTGGATTTTTGGGCGTGCAAATAAAGATCAACTTTTAAAATTCGCGGTAAAGTGCCATAAGTGAGGCCCAATTGTTGAATTCGGCTACGAATTAAGGGGCATGGCTGGTTTTGATTTGAACATTTTCGCTCAGAGTGGTGATGTTTTGCTGATAAGGAATTTGGTCCGATACCGAACCAGTTTCTTCAAAACGCTTCATATTGACCGAAGAATTAACGAATTTTACGAAATGTTAGTTTTACAGATCGCCCATTTTCGTAATAAGATTGAATAACCATAATGCGTTATTGCGTTGTAAATGACTTCAAGACAAATTGTCATCTGTCAAAAAGATCAATCACATTTAATTCAGTAAATGACAGTAATTGACAACCAACATTCACACCACCTTTTGGCTCACCCTTTAGTATCTTTGTTCACACTATTCTTGGTAGCAAGTCTGAATTTAAAATCTCAATATAGAATGTTAATAATTAGCATATTGTACATAGGCATGTATATATTTTGTATTCCTTAAAAACTACATTTCTTAGCCTAGCCGAACTTCGTTCGTAAATGTTAAGTTATCTGATACGATTTGTGTTTCATTAAGTTCTCATGATACAGGTTTTTATGGAGTTCAGTCCCTCAAGCACATCAACTGTCAAATCTCTTCAATACGCCCCCCAAAAAGAAAAATAACGAAACTTTATCGTTTTCAGAGATCATTTGTATTGTCTGTTTATAGTTTTCACATCCTGCTGTGTGCATTGACATGAACCTTCTGGGAATTCTACCTCAGACTAGGGAATGCAACTACTTTATGAAGTGAAGAACAAAAAGACCCCTCAAACACCTGTTTTATTGTGATTTGTTTATTCTTATGTCACAATTAAGGAGAATGATGATGTATTTAAAAGAAAACCTTCTCTTAATATCCAGTCGGCGCAAAAGTAATTCCCTAACTTCCTCTACTCCTAAACGAATCTTCTAAAGATTTTTATCTGATAAGAATTCTCTTTAAGAAAAAAAAACCTTCGTTAATAGTTAGGCATTTACAAAGCTTCGTGGTTAATAAATCAAAACAATAGATTCGAGAAATACCTTGACTAAAATTTGTTGGAAGATTGTTGTGCCTAATTCTAAACAGTATCTACATCATGTCGACCATCCGTACTGCTGCAGGCTACTTTACTTACTTACATATGGCTGTATCTGGATATGACTTATGACCCTCCATGTATGTATATCCAATAATTTTTTTTTTTTTTTTTTTGTTCGCTATAGATACCAGATTTTTTTGTATTTTTTTTTTATATGTATACATATATATATATTTTTTTTTTGTTGCTAAACACCCCAAGGTAAGTGGTTTTACAAGACTTAGGCAAAACGTATATTATATATTTTTTCCCGTACTCGCCTCTTCTACTCGTACTGTGCTCTTTTTTATGTTTTCTTTTCGAAGAACTGGGAGTAAACGCACAAACAAGATTAATTATATAGGTATCATAAGAAAGATGCCTTTCCAAAGATATGAAACATGAAAAAAAAAGATAAATAACTTAAAAACACGAGATACAGATACTAACAGGTACACGAGAAAATATTCAGCAGGATTCATAAACAATGATTTTTACACATATGGCCAATAGAAAAAAAAATTGTTGAATAGCATCAAATTTAGTGAAGGCAGTTATATAAACACACACATATATATATATATATATTCAATTATGGATTTTTTTTAACAAACTTAAAGTTCTGTCGCAATATTGCAAGGATGTGGTTTCAAACATTCGTTGCTCGAAAATAAATTGCTAAAATTGCAGACAAACGGGAAATGTTTTTCTCTATTTTTGCTTTCTTGCTTCCCGATTCGATTCTATTGAGCTAAAGAATAAGAAAGAGGAAAATCAAAAACCTACATGCATGCATTCATATCTACATTTAATAGGTATGGGGATGTCGCATAGATTTATAAAAATCTGTGGGAAATCTTTCATCGATTCAGGATGTGGATGTGCATGAATAGACAGTGTCTGCCATTAAGTGCCAACGGAAGTAATGAATAAATCTGCTCCACACAAAATATATTTGTTTTGAATTTTGTTGATAAATCTCAGCAGAGACAGATATTTGAAGTCACAAAAGTGATGATTAGGTAGATTAATAAAAAAAATTCTTAAATTTATTTTTTTTTTCTTTTTTTTCTTTACAGAGATCTTCAAGGAAATAACATCAGCGTAATATTTGAGTCAGACTTCCAACACTTGACAAAGCTAAGAATTTTGTAAGTACATACTTCACTTAAATTTTATTTTGTAATTTAATTTAAATGTGTGGTAGAACTGCTCAGTTCTCATAGTGAAATGAAATATTGTATATTAACGAATATGTTTTGTTATTGGCAGCTGGTTGTCAATTCTTGCAAGAAGGTACTTGCATTTTATTTCATCAATTTAAGATTTGTTTTTTCATTCTTATCTAATTAATGAACAATGCAATCTAAGGAGTCAAACTGTCGACTAGACAAATATAAAAATAACTAGCCGGAATGGGTGCTACCAATCGGTCTAATAAAGAGGACTGGTTGTAAGATGGTTTATCTCCCCTTTTCGCCGAGCAATAAAGTGTTTAATACAAGTACATACTCGAAGTGGACTTTGTGTCCAGTAACATTGTTTCAGTCTTTTTTGATAAAAGAAATGTATGGGAGATTGCAAAATTTGTAATCAGTCCTGCTAACCGTGATTTGAAACTTCAAAATAAAAAAAACCGTTAGCCTGATGCTTCAGTGATGAATCTTGTTCTATGAAGCATACAGATCTTGTTCTATTTAAAGAAAAAAATAATTAAATTTTGTTAAGCATTTAAGGTCAGATCTGGGATAATTATTATTGTATTGTATATTTGTATTAACGCAATTGTAAGTTGTATAGTACCGCAGTCGCGGTTCTAAATTGTTACGGTTGCATAACTCAAGTCTGGAATCGACCGATTTTTTTTTTCAAATTTTCGCGAAATGTATGCTATATTAATAGATTTCGATTAGTACAGCAAACATTTTGAAAGAGTCCTGTATTTTTAGGAAAAAACTTCGTTCATATAGAAGGTAACGTATTTTAAATGAGGAGCTTATGGGCCGTCAAATAAATGTCGCCACTCTTCGCTATTGAGAAACCAGTTCTAAGAGTTTTGAAAACACCAAACAAAGTGAATATAACTACTAGACTGTATGGGCGCCTAGTTGACCAATTCGGAATTTTGCTTTGTCCGTCGCCTCGACTTTCAAGACGCGAAATTTCGTTCTTTTATCTTAGGACTGACCCCAGGCTCTCTGTAACTCCGGAGTTGTTCGTATTTTTTTTATTTTTATGAGAAATCAGAATTAAAAACAATTCACACATTATTATTTATGTACATTTATTTATAATCTTTATATTTACATTACATTCTTTATTATTATGTAAATTTTTAAATTTTTGCTTGAGACTTTAAAGAACCAAAATTTCGCCCTTGTACTTGCCCGAATCTGACCCCAGAGTCTCTGTAACTCTGGAGTTATATATATATAATTATATATATAATATATGTGAAAAAAATGTGTGTTATTATGGTTTTACATAATAAAAATAATTCACACAATATTATTTACCTTTGACATATTATAAAACACAATAATGTAGATTTCTAAATTTTTGTTTGAGTTCTACGTTCATAAGTTTAGGACCGTTACAGAGTGCTATATCAAAAAGTTGTATTTTGTATATTACATATTGTATTTAACAATATAATAATATTTAACAATTAGAATATACACTTATTAGATGTCTACACTGTAAATATGTAGATTGAATGGCTGTCTAGCCCTCTTTGTTGAAAATAAATTTAATAATCAGTTTCTTTTTTGTTTTAGCAAAAAAAAAGTTTGTCCGATCTATTTGCTATTCATTGAGTAACTCAGATAATTCTGCCCCGAATTTTTTTCAAAATTTTTTCTAAATATATGCACTGTTAATGGATTTCGATAAGTATTGCAAAATTTCGAAAGTCTTTTATTTTATAAAGAAAACCATTGTATTTTTTTTTTTTTTTCGTTCGCTATTTATCGTGACCCCAAAAATGGCAGATATGGGCATACATACTCACACACACACACACAGAAGATCTTTCAAGATCTTCCCTATCAGAAAACGTTTAAATGATAGGAGTAGAAATCTAATCACCACCATTCTATGCCGCATACTATAAGAACAAATTATAACAATGATTAAATGTAGCTAATCAATTTATTTTCTGAAGAAAAAAAAATTGCTTTGCACAAGCTTAATGTTAGTTATTCAAAGAAATTTCTCTAGATCGTAAGTAATTATAGCTGGCATTTATCTGTATATCTTGTTCTTCTGACAACCAAACACATGAGCTAGCTTAATATCCAAAGTGTGATCCTGACATCTACCTACCTACTAAAAACCCGCACATCACTGTTTGTGTTAGATAAGTTTATCTCTAGTAGTACACCATAATACTGAATGCATTCCTTCTGTAGAAAGAAGGAAATCCAAAGCCATACTTGCATATGATGGACACACATGTGCACCCAACACGAGAAACTCCCTTTAAGATGTAAAGCTAAGAGCGTCAAATGCTACATGCTTTTGCGGCTGCTGCCTAATGACTGTTTCCCTCGGTTGTTATCTTTATTACAATTTCAGCTTAAACGAGTTTCATGTTCATAAACATTTGGAAATTTTCAAATCTTAATTAAGTTTGTACTCGGAAAGAAGTTGTATCTTTTACTCTAAAAAAAAAAACACACCAAATGAATAAAACACAAAAAGTTACCATCATCATCTTTTACGGGCAAGGAGCCCACTTTCGATTTTTTTTTTTTTATTTATTTTTTTTTTTTTTTTTCGTTGCCTTTAATGTGGCGGTTTGTAGAGATAATCGAGCTAAAGTGGTTTCTTCGTTCATAAAATGTATTTAACATTGGAGATAATTGGCTGCGCTATTCCCTAAAATGTACACCAAAAACCAGTGATGAGTGTACGGTAAAATTAGCCACCCCAGCTCAGTCGGCACATTGCCGCAATTTCGAAATTGAACAGGTGCCCGAAGCACTTTGCGATTTACTTATCTCCGCCACAAGAAAGAGAAATGTAATTACAGATACAAACCACAAATTTTTGTCTAAGGAAAAGAGAGAGAATCGTAAATTTATTGGAATTACAGTCACGTCTGGTATTCACGATATAAGACATACTGTGATAGACGAACTAGAACGAATACAGTGTTACTCCTCCCATATGTCATTGCAGACCCATCATCTATAGGTTTTATCAATTGTTTTACCTGAGAGTTGTTTCTGTCGACCTAATGCATACTAGAATATTGTCTAAAATATTATGCAAATAAGAAAGTTCGATGGGAGTTGAGTACATCCATAGTGATGTCTAAGATTTACATGAAGATCATAGAAAGGAATCGCATTATCTAAAAACAAAATTCGTAAAAGTTTTGAGTATGTTTTCGAAAATGATGTCATGTAAATGTTGTCCACGACTACGTCTGAGGTGGTCCATTCGGAAGTTCCAATTTTGGGCGACTCGTTCGAGCATAGCGAATGCTATCTCGCGGATAATACGAGTAATGTTGGCTTCCAAAACGCCAGTCGTAGCTGGCTTATTCCTGAAGACCTGAAACTTTACATATCCTCAGAGAAAATAGTCCAAATATGTGATATCGAATGATCTGCGCGTCCAATTTACCGTAGCAAAACGTAAAATTAAGTGCTCACCAAAATAATTTCTCAACAAGTCCATTGTGTCACGAGCTGTCTGGCTCGTAGCGCCGTTTTGTTGAAAGCAGAGCTCAACGAGACCATGTGTATGAATTTCAGGAAGCACATAGTCCGTTAACGGTTTACATTGACGGTAACATTCTGATTTGCCTCATTTTTGAAGAAATATGGACCAATGATTCCACCAGCCCATAAACCACACCATACTGTTGTTTTCGTGCACAAGTTAAATTTTGTACGCTTTTAAGCCGAGATCCTCACGTATAATACGCCAAATTGTCGAATACACTAAGCCAAGTTGCTGAGAACGACGACGAATCGGTTCGTCACAGCTACAGCTGCTATAGTCCCTTCAGTACGTGCTGGATGTGGTCTAACCGTCCGAATATCATCTACTAATGTAAACTGGGACTCAAATTTGCAAATGTTATTGGCAATAGTGGTTTCAGTAGGTCGATTATACGCATCGTAAGTTCTTCGAATCGCACGAAAAACATTTCTCACGGAACGCTGATTTTCGTAATACAGCTGAACAATTTGGAGACGCTGTTGTGATATGAGTCTTTTCTGAACAAAACTGACAAAGCAGTTTGGTGGGAGTCATGCATTATCTGTCAAAAAAAGCCTATTGAAAATTAAACCTTACGATGAATCACCCCTTTGGGGACTTAAGGTACATTTTTGCAAATGCTGAAATGTATAGGAAACCATTGCCAGTCTTCTAGGCTGTATGTGAATAAAAATAAATACATAATTGTTAAATGTATGGAATGACCTCAAATTTATACAAATGTTAATAAGATTGCCTAATACAATTATGCTCTTACCTTTATTGGTTATGAAGTACACAGGGAAGCACTTTTTATTTTATCTTAACTTTATTTGATTATCGTGTAGTTGATGGTATGCTCAGAACCATTGTTACCACTCTCCACTAGAACTAAAACAGAAACAAAAGCCTCAAATGGACTTTCCCTCACACCATCTGACATGGGAAAATTATATCCCGGTTGTGCATTTTATACAGGTCCAAGAGAACCATCATTATCTAAATATTTTATGTTTTCCTTTTTTTTTCGTTTTAATATTAGACAACTCACTGACAATCAGATTCACACAATAGAGAAGGATGCATTTCAGGATCTCATCTTGCTGGAGAGGCTGTAAGTATTAAAATTAATAACCCGTAAACAGTAGCTACAGCATGCCAGTGAGAACGCCTTCCTTATAGGTATTCATACTCAATACGATCTACGCTAATTTGCATGTGATTTTCTGCGATTGAAATTTGTTTTGATTTAACTTGTATTGCTTTTTTTTCTTCCTTTTTTTCGTTATTATATGCACGCCTCAGACGCCTAAATCACAATCGGCTTAAGGCAATTCCTGAAAACTTTGTGACAAGTTCAGCGAGTCTTTTGCGATTGTAAGTAGTTCTGCTTCATATTAGACAAATATTGAAACCTCTTCTTTTATTTTTTATTTTTTATTATTATTATTATTTTTTTTTTTTCGTTTGTTTACTTCACTTTTTCTGAGAAGTATTCGTAATTTTTGCAAATCGCCTCTTTCGAAGGGCTAAGTCTTGATTAATGGAAATACTGAATAAATATTGGTTTTGGGTAAAACCCCATCACATTTTGAATTTGGAATTTAGTTTGCAACAGCAAAAGGGTTGAACCAATTTTGGGTTAGTCAATTGTGAAATATACAGAATTTGAAATTGTGTCCTTCGAGTGAGGCTGAGGAGCGTATTCGCTTCCATAATATAAACTTTCAACTTTGACAAATGGTTTTATGATAGGAGAAAAAGGAAACAAAATATAAATGTATTTCTAAAAACTCTCTTTGTTTGGCACATCTCAGGGACATCTCACACAATGGTATTACAACAATTCCCAGGAAGGCCTTTAAAGGCGCTCAATCACTACGTAGTTTACAATTGGACAACAATCAAATTATGTGCATGGACGAGCAAGCGTTCAAAGGTCTTGTCGATTTGGAAATACTGTAAGGATCGTTGTCTTTGTAGCTCATTAATAATGCATTAATTTAAATGTACGCCACACAATGATTTTACCACTGACGTTATATATTTTTTTTTTCTCTTTTGTATTTTAATAGTACCTTGAACAACAACAATTTAACAATGCTGCCACACAATGCCTTTACTGGACTTGGCCGATTACGAGCCCTTCGGCTATCTGACAATCCGTTCTCCTGTGATTGCCATTTATCTTGGCTGTCGAGATTTTTACGCAGCGCTCCACGACTGGCACCGTATACGAAATGCCATTCACCCAGTCAATTGAAGGGCCAAAACGTGGCAGATTTGCACGATCAGGACTTTAAATGCTCAGGTAAGTAATCTTGGTGGTCGGCTAAATCTCGCATTGAATAGACGGTCAATTTGTGATATTGTTTTCATCTCATTGAAAATGAAAAATGTAATTATGTACTTACTTTGAAATTCATTCGTGCTGAGTCGCATGCTTTTCGAAAATTATTTGTAAATTCCTGCAACGTTTCGTATATTGCTGCACTTACACTTATTTGTTAAGTTTAATGTATGGTATATTATTAAAAAAAAAAACTAAGTGTCACAAAGCACACTGAAGAAGTAAAGGGAAATGATGAACATATCTAAACACATTGTGCGTCTCTGTGAATATGAGTGATAAAATTGATCATATGATCGTTAATACAAATTAGAGGTATGTTACATATTGGCCTCTAAAAATATTAATGAAGGTGAACTACATATTTAAAATTTATATTAAATGACAAAGAAATGAAACTTTCGGTCTCAAAAGGATAAGTATAAAAAATGGATTCCAAAAGTACGACTATAGTATATTTATATATTATGTATAGCGTCTGAGCAGTAAAAGAGCAATAATCTTCCAGTATTATAAGAATATAATGTTTTACTTATGTTAACAAAGTTGTAAAGGAGTCCATTGATGACATTTCAATTATACAATAGAAACCAAGAAACTTATTTTGCCTTGATCAAAAGTTGTAAACCTTTCTTAAATTTCATTTAAACGCCCACAAAAGTTGTTCGACTGTAAATACGACTGACATTATGGCCCATTATTCACATTCTATAAAAAAAATTATATTGAACTCTAATTCTATGTATTCATTGTATTCGTTCATACTCATTGCAGGATTGACAGAAAATGCCCCAATGGAGTGTGGTGCAGCAAGCAGTTGTCCACACCCATGTAGGTGCGCTGATGGCGTTGTAAACTGCCGGGAAAAGAGCCTCACGAATGTACCTAACTCCTTGCCAGATGACACGACCGAACTGTGAGTACATGAAAGAATCCACGTACATATTCGTATGTATGTAATTTTTTTTAATGAGCTCAACCATACCATTAAATTTCAGTCGATTGGAGCAGAACTACATCACCGAGCTTCCACCGAAAGCATTTGCGAATTTCCGTAGACTAAGGCGGATCGACTTATCGAACAATAACATCTCCCGCATTGCACATGATGCTCTGAGTGGTCTAAAAGCTCTAACGACTTTGTAAGTACAATTTACGGATATGAGCTCATATCCTTTGTTATGTATTTGCAACGTTAAAGGTTAAAGTCATTTCAGGATGTTTTAGAAACAAAACCTCACATCATGCACTTCGTTTGTGGTTTCATGTAAAACACAGTGTTTTCTAATTTTGGTTTTGTTTTTCTTTCCAGGGTTTTGTACGGTAACAAAATAAAGGATTTACCCTCGGGGGTATTTAAGGGGCTATCATCACTACAGCTGCTTCTGTTGAACGCCAACGAGATATCATGTATAAGAAAGGATGCATTCAAGGATTTGCACAGTTTAACTTTACTCTCATTATACGACAACAATATTCAGTCACTGGCGAATGGAACTTTTGATTCAATAAAGAATATAAAAACTCTGTAAGTATACGGCGTGTATACGTAATATAGTATATTTATTCATGTTTATATAACTACGCATGTTTGTGTGTCTTTAGTCGCTCCCCTTTTTCCGTTTTTTCGTGTTTTCCTCTTTGTTCTTTGATTAATCCCACTGAGGGTTTTCCAGGGAAATCTTTTCTTTGCTACTCGACTGTCAGGTCGTTTTTCAACTCAAAATTGCTACACTTCCACGCTAACTTGACAAATGAATACTTCTGCCTATGCGCTGTCTTCATGGTTGCTTTTGTTTTGTTCTTATTGTTGTTTTTATATACACGCTCCTTCGTTGTCGCCTTTAAAGAGCAACAGCATACTGTTACCGTAGCATCCTTGACATCCTCAATAGGAAGGCTCGTTAGCTTCTATTCGCATTTACCATTTGAAGATAAAATCTTGACATATACGTTGATTTTCGCTGCTCATTTCGGGAGGAATTTTTGCATCCATTTGTAAATTGATACACAACACCTTCTTTTCTGCAAAGTGTATTCTTATAGTCTTATAAACTGTTTTACTTTTACATGTTTCATTGTTAATCTTTTCCTCTTATTTTTTATTTATTTATTTATTTATTTTTTTTTTTCTTTATTTTTGCTTTTATTCTTTTTGACAACAGTCACCTCGCAAGAAACCCATTCATATGCGATTGCAGCTTAAGATGGCTTGCCGATTACCTCCATAAGAATCCCATCGAAACGAGCGGGGCCAAATGTGATGCACCCAAAAGAATGCAGCGCAGACGAATTGAGTCATTGCGAGATGAGAAATTTAAATGTAAGTACATAATCTGTAATAAATACTCGTATTGTGTGCATGAGATATCATCAAACCTTGATGCCAAAATATTAGTTATCAGTCTTACATAAATGAGACTTCTTGAGACGGTCAAAAATGTTCCACAAAGCCCCTAGCAAGCCATCTTTCTCAATTTTATGTCCTGTATTGGAGTTTCAGAGAGCTATGGAAAATAAAGAGCCAACTTTCAATCATATGTCGAAAAAAATTATTCTTTCACGATAAAAGATATAAAACTTTTCAAAAATTTTTTCAGGTTCTGTTGATGATTCAAGATCAAAACTATCTAATGAGTGCAAAATGGATACAGAATGTCCATCTTCTTGTCACTGTGATGGTACTACTGTGGACTGTTCTGCGCGTGGACTTAAAGAAATCCCCAGAGACATCCCACTGTATACCACGGAACTGTAAGCAAGAATAATATTTTGCTTATCTGGTCTCAATAACAATTTATTTCCTGTCAATAGCTTACTTAACGACAATGAATTAGGTCGAATCAAGTCAGATGGTCTCTTTGGTCGTTTGCCGAATCTGGTAAAACTTGATCTTAAGCGAAATCAAATTACGGGTATTGAACCAAATGCTTTTGAAGGAGCTTCGAAAATCCAGGATCTACAGCTAAGTGAGAACAAAATCAAACAGGTACATAACAAGATGTTCCTAGGATTACACCATATCAAAACATTGTAAGTACAACGTTACCCAGATACTTTTGTAGTTATTTTGAAGATTTACTAGAACATCTTTCCCCAGATCTCTATACGATAACATGATCTCCTGCGTGATGCCTGGTTCATTTGACTTCTTGACATCGCTGCATTCGCTGTGAGTAAACATAAATAGTACTAATACATATTATCAAATACATAGCAATATGTGGCAACTTTTTCTTGTCTAATTAAGGTCAGCTTAGCACCCACAGACATCGGTTATAAATGATCAACAATGATGTCTATGTAGAACGATTTTATTTACGATCGCTAGATTGACAAATCACTTCTGTTTACTGTTAACCGGAGAAAATCAAAATATTATAAATTGATCTCAAATTCTTTATAAGTATTTGGCTTGTAGAATCCTTTTAGGGGATTAAATTACCCAACGACTAGTATTCTTCCCTTTTAGGCCAATTTTATCACATTCAAATTCAGATCCCATTCTCGTGAAGTTTTTAAATGTACAAATTTGAGTTTTAGCGAAAGAGTAGCAGTGCACTCAGATGTATGTAATAAATGTTGCTGCCGCATCAGGTATTTATTTTAACCCACAACAAATCGACGCCTGAAACGAAGGGCGCTGCAGCAGATGATGTATGAGCCAATTTATTATTTTTCCTGTGTACACTTCATCGTTTCGTTTCACTATGATTAATATCAACATTTAAGTGTATTCGCATACTCGCCATTAGTAATGTTTGATTTATACGAAAATAAAAAAAGGTTGCACATGTCATAAGAAATTATCACACTTAAAAGTTTAGATTGGCTTAAAAAAAAAAAAACATTAATATTGTATTTGTTTTTTTTTTTTTTTTTTTTTTTATATACCCACTGCAATTATCTGATTCAAATGTAATGAATGTGTTTTGTCATGTCTCCGTGTCTCAAAAGCTTCTGTTTCTGCTAAAACTTTTCACGTCCTTCCATTATTGTAAGCGTTTTCTTATCAACGCTTTAAGTCGGTTCTTACCCAAAGGCATGTCGTCAAACCTTAACTACCCATAAAACCTAGCTTCCCAAGAGCCTATAATAAGAAACAACTGTTATGAAAACTTAATTGTAGTAAGTACCCGATATATGGTATTCGTATTCATCCATTGAGTCTAAATTACGATTGACATTAACTCAGTCTGACAACCTAATCCCGCATCTTTCTCCATCGGCGCCACCCACTTTCGACTTTACTCATTTTCGGTTTGGTTTGGTGCCAAGTGCATGATGGGCTGTAATTAAATTTTAATTTTTTAATCTACTCATACTTGGCCGCTTTGAAGAGAAATTTGCTACTTCGTTTACAATTTAGATACGTGGAGCTCTTACAGCTCGGTTATGAGTGGAGAGGGTTCAAGTTGATAAAAGGCAAACACATAGGTATATACGTACTACTAGCACTGGTTAAACTTCTTCACCTGGCTCCCCTTTATATTATATAATACAATTATATCATTTCCTATCCAGCACAGAGATGAGGAGTCTCTTCACCTAATCGTGTTTATACGTTCCCATGTTGGTTTTTATGGTCTTTTATTATGTTTTCCATCCATACATGTATCTATGTAAGAATACACATTTTCACATTGTGGTGCAATCTGCATTGTATGCATGGTTTTTCGAAGCAATCTTTTCAATCTTAAGGATTAAACCCACAGTACCTCTTTTCTCGATTAAGTTGTCCATGAATTAATTTGAATGAAGGCAGGTCCATGGGAAAAAAACTGGCGTGCAAGACTATTTTTTTTTTTTTATTCAAGCAATTTGAATGTATTTATAAGGCTGCCAACCGCCCACAGAGAGAATTGGAAATTGAATTCAGTACAATACAGAACAAAAATGTTTAAAACTAGATTTTTGTATTTTCTATTTTTTCTTCTTTTTAATTTGTTGGCTTTGGCATTGAATTTCTGATACTCTCTTAGGAATCTAGCATCGAATCCATTCAATTGCAATTGTCATTTGGCTTGGTTCTCCGACTGGCTGCGTAAGAAAGAATTGATTGGTGGTGCAGCACGATGTGCATTACCGTCCAAAGTACGTGATGTTCAAATCAAGGATCTACCCCACAATGAATTCAAATGCACATTGGACAACAGTGAGGGTTGCCTTGGAGACGGTTATTGTCCGCCTTCATGTACGTGCACTGGAACTGTGGTACGTTGCTCACGGAATAAATTGAAAGAGATCCCAAAAGGGATACCACCCGAAACGTCCGAATTGTATTTGGAATCGAACGACATTTCTTTAATCCACATGGACCGCATCGCTCATCTAAAATCATTGACTAGACTGTAAGTTTTTTTTTTCTTTTTTCTTTTTTTTTTACTTACATACATATAGCTTCGGGTTATTGCATTATTAATTTGTTTCTTTTTTTTTTATTCAATTGCACAGGGATCTGAGTAATAATCAAATTACGATTCTCTCCAACTATACGTTTGCTAATCTTACCAAGCTGTCAACACTGTAAGTATTTAAATGCAAAAAAATATATACATATCTAAAACTTCCACGTCATCATCGTTATTGAGATGTGGGTTAGATAAATGTGCAATTGTAGCAAGAACGATTCTGACTGCACCTACAAAAATGTTGCACATTTTTCAACTCTTTGGTTTCATGCCAATCCGCTGTTGCATGCGTTATACGAATCTTGTGGCACAATTTGTCCATCAATCCTTGAGCACGAATGATTTCCTATTGTCCTCATTCGAAGATTTTTTTTTTATTTATGTATTTAGCTGCACTTTTTTCATCTTCTTTCAGAACAGAAAAATCTGTGAAGGGGAAACTTACTTAGTCAGAATCAATTTGAAGAATATTTTAACTAAAGAACATTTATTTTATTTGTACCCCTTTTCAATAGGATAATCTCGTATAATAAACTGCAATGTCTGCAGAGACACGCTTTAACTGGGTTAAACAATCTGCGGGTACTCTCGTTGCACGGTAATCAAATCTCGATGCTTCCTGAAGGGTCTTTTGAAGATCTTAAAACGATAACGCATATGTATGTACTTAAAATGAAATTTATATCAAGATTTTTCATATTTTTGTATGCACTCTTGTGTATTTTGCAGCGCTCTAGGAAGCAATCCTTTGTACTGTGACTGTTCCCTGAAGTGGTTCTCAGATTGGATAAAACTGGATTACGTTGAGCCGGGTATTGCACGTTGTGCTGAACCAGAATCGATGAAGGACAAATTAATTTTATCGACCCCATCGCAACATTTTGTCTGCAGAGAAAAAGTCAGCAATGAGATTCTTTCTAAATGTGATGCATGTTATACGATGCCTTGCCAGAATAAGGGGCAATGCAATCCACTGCCGCAACGTGATTATCAATGCCAATGCCAGCCTGGTTTCCATGGTCGTCACTGTGAATTTATGATTGATGCTTGCTATGGTAACCCATGTCGGAATAATGCGAATTGCACTGTACTTGAAGAGGGTCGATTCAGTTGCCACTGCTCGCCAGGATACACTGGTGCCCGATGTGAGACAAATATCGATGATTGCACCGGTAACAAATGCCAGAACAACGCGACATGCATTGATGGAGTAGAGTCTTACACATGCAACTGTAAGCCTGGATTTACTGGTAAGTATCATAGAATAAGAGAGGCACTTTGCTTTATGTAACATCCCCCAAAACCCCTTTTTCTTTATTGTAAACAAGTTTTGCAAGTTTTATGACTAGCCCCATATATGAGTATATACGAGTATAGTCATTGAACATTGTTCCAAACAAAATGAAAACTTTTAAATTGAACACAAACTTGCCCAATGGCTTGTCATAAGCACGCCCTTAAGGGGAAAAATCTTGCATCAATTAGCTTATTGCCTTGTCGCCAGGAGTCAACAACTTTCTCTTCTCACTTCTGGAAAATTGATTTTTAATTAAAACGAGTCTACATGAACCAGAAATATGAGTACATAAGAGCGAAGTGCTTGTTCAATTAACAAAACTGTCAAAACTAAAAATACGCGGATGCGGCCGGAAAAGGTAGTGTCTTAGCAGCTCAGTGCGAGTATGCTATTAATTATTATTTGCAAAACTTTAAATTAAATTCGCATAATCCTTCTAAACACCTACCTCCGGCAGCCTCAGATAGTTGATATCATTCTGCCACAAGACTGCCGAAATAAAAATGCACTTCATGAAAAAGTTGCGAAAACTTTTAACAAGATTTTTCTCCCGCTTCGCCTAAGTGCAAGATGGGAAAAAGACTACTCGTAGAACTGCAAAAAGGAAGACTGGAAGACTACAAGAACGAAAGTTGCATTTTGAGAAATTTTTCTTATTCAACCTCTGGCACTAGGACCGTTGCCAGAACACAGAGCCGTATAGTTTTTAAAGTCATGTTGTAATGGGTTTTTTCATGGTTCCTTTGAATACGAGCAACTATCAGTTTTCTTATTTTGAAATAAAAAAGTACGAGTACGGAAGCACACCGGAGGCTAAAAATATTTATCTGTATTGTTGTTGTTGCAGTTACTCAATGGAGTTTATTTTACGAGTAGTAGAAGTATGTAATATAACAGTGCTGCGAAGTATTCATCCCTTAAACGACTCGAAGGGATAATAATCGAATGTAGTGGATGGAAATCGTTCGTTGCTTTAATTTTCCGTTTTGGTGCTCTATGTACTCTATGCCCCAAAGGAGTTTATGGCGTCACTATTGTAATGTTCCTTTGATGTAAAAAATACCATAGAGCTATTATATGATACAAAAGTACAACGTGATCGGCAAGAATTTGTAGAAACTTGACAAGAGTTTGCGTTAAGAAATAACACCTCATTTTAATTTTAAAATAAATGTATCTATCTTTCTAGAACTGAATATGTTTGGATTCATAGGGATTTATGATTTATGATACATTCAACTAAAGAATGCTATTCTGAAAATTTAAAATAAAATTTATCGATTTTATCTTTTTGTAGGTGAATACTGTGATGCGAAAATCAACTTTTGTTCAGAAGAATTTAATCCATGTGTCAATGAAGCCAAATGTGTAGACCATTTTACCCACTACACATGTGAGTGTATTCCAGGTTTTCATGGTGTCAATTGCACAGATAACATCGACGATTGCCAAAATCACATTTGCCAGAATGGCGGAACCTGTGTAGATGGCATAAATGATTATATATGCAAATGCCCTGAGGAATATACCGGTAAATACTGCGAAGGTACCCCTATGGTGGCAATGATGTATCCGCAGACATCACCATGCCAAAATCACGAATGTAAGCACGGTGTTTGCTTCCAACCGAACCCTTCTGGATCAGATTACCTCTGCAAATGTCATCCCGGCTATTCGGGTAAATGGTGTGAGTACTTGACCAGCATCAGTTTTGTACATAATAATTCTTTTGCTGAAATGGAACCATTACGTACAAAGCCGGAGGCAAATGTTACCATAGTATTCAGTAGTACTCAACAAAACGGTATATTGATGTATGATGGCGAAAATGAGCACTTGGCGGTGGAATTATTCAATGGGAGGATACGTGTTAGCTACGATGTTGGTAATTATCCTGTATCTACCATGTATAGCTTTGAGATGGTTGCCGATGGAAAATATCATATGGTTGAACTGTTAGCTATCAAGAAAAATTTTACTTTGCGCGTGGATAGAGGACTAGCAAGATCCATTATAAACGAAGGCTCTAAAGACTACTTGAAATTGTCTACCCCAATGTTTTTGGGTGGCCTTCCAGCGGAACCAGGCCAACAGGCCTACAAAAATTGGCACTTAAGAAATCTAACCAGTTTCAAGGGATGCATGAAAGAAGTATGGATAAATCATAAATTGGTAGATTTTGGTAATGCAGCTCGACAGCAGAAAATAACTCCCGGATGTGGTCTGCTGGAAGGTGATAACTCTGAGGACGACGATGAGGAATCTTACTTTATGCATGAAACACCACATACCTATAAAGAGGTACGCGTCTTATTACATTGAACTCATAATTAAAATTCTTACCTAAATCTATTTATATTAAGGTTGATCCCTGTGAAAATCACAAATGCAAACGAGGAGGAAGATGCCTTTTAAACAGTAGTTCGAAAGATGGTTACATTTGTAAGTGCAAACAGGGCACCAAAGGCAGATACTGCGAACAAGGTGAGGGCGTTACAGAAGCCCCAGCAATCACTGGTACTAATCTTTTACTCTTTACATTACTACTAAAAAAAAAAAAAAACTTTCTTTAACTGTCGCTTTATGGAGCTTAAAGTGTTTCTTTTAAAATACACTTGGACACTTTTTTCTTGCCGTCAGCTCATAGAAACACATGTAGCTTATAAAATGATTTAAGTCAAGCGTATTTAATGTGAGAATTAATTAATTCGTAATTGGTTTAATTCATGTTTTCAGTAGCCCCAACTTGTCGAAAAGAACAAGTGCGCGAGTATTATACTGAGAATGACTGTAGATCGCGGCAGCCACTTAAATATGCCAAATGTGTTGGAGGTTGTGGTAACCAATGCTGTGCTGCCAAAGTTGTACGACGAAGAAAGGTAAGTAGTATCACTTCAAGGTTTTTCCAGATTAAACTATATTTATTTTGTGCTAATTTCTAACTTAAAAGGTGCGAATGGTATGCAGCAACAACGTAAAATACGTAAAAAATCTAGATATCGTGCGTAAATGCGGATGTACAAAAAAATGCTACTGACTGAAAGATGCGACTACCCAATTATTAAATAAAAGTTTAGATTTAAATTTAGAACAAGATACCCAATTAAGTAGTTATGATAGTAATTTAAAAATAAATATAAATATTAATTATTTTAATAAGGATAGTGAGAGTACTGAGAATAGTGATAATAGGGCAACAATAGATAGTGACGAGGAAATAAAAGTTGAGAATAACAATTGGTTACAGACCACCGACAGCTATGCCGACGAAGACGAGAGAATGCAATCGAATCCAAGCACTGACTTTTACGATGACGACGACAATGTCGATGATGATAACATCGACGATGATGATGACGATGACGGTTCCGATGACAAATATGACGTTAATGATTATGACGAAGAGGCAAATACTGCAGATAGACCTGTTTCAGCAAGAAGGACCTTTAAACCAGATGAAGAAATGGTAGATCTCGGCTATGATGAGGATGATGAACCGCAAAAACATTCAACAACTCATGAGGACTCTCAGGACTTTATGAACGAAGAAGGAAGTGGTAGCCGAGGTAAAGGTAATGAATACAAGTACCAAAATAGATTTAGATCAGATTACTTAGATAAATACAGAAGAAAAAATCAAAAATCATATAGAACAGATGGTATTAATTCAGATAATGGGGACAATGATGAGCCTCGACGAGAAGGTAGTGGTAGTTTTGCCAACGACGACGACGATAACGAGGACGACGACGACGATGGCGGCGGTACCAATGACGATTTCTTCTCCAAGAGAAAGTCAAATAGTCGTTATTTCCGGAAGAACACAAATGATGCAATTAAAATTATATCTACACCCTTAGGCAAAGTTGGTATTGTCTACCAACAGACACCTCAAGAGCAACAAAATTCTGAAAGTTTGTCCAGTTCCTCCACTTCGAGTAAAACACAATTCACTGACTTTGACGCTTTGTCACCTGCGGATCCCAATACCCATCGTCGTGCGTCCTTACATCCAAAAATTACACCTGTTCTCACGGCCGATGGCAAAGTTGCCCTACTTTATCGTGGAGACTCGGAAAACACCAAATACGAACCTATTCTTAACCTAACACATAAGTTTAACCTCTATGACAATAAGACAAGTGCTATTTCAAGTAATAATGAAGACAAAGACAAAAACAATGAAAGCAATCAAGAATCAGAGGCTGATGTAGATGCTAGCTTAGACAGCGAAGAGGAAAATAGTTCGGGTGAAGATTTAGTAACAGAACAAGTAACATCGACACAACCACCTGCCCTAGAATTCGATCGTTCGAACTCGGTATTGCCGATGATAAATCGACCCTTGTCAGAAGTTTTAGGTATTAAAAAGAATCAATTCCGCCAGTTTAGAATTAAGGATTCGGCTACGAGTACAACAACTGAGGCCCCTTTCGGACTTCATTTTTTGACAAGAAAAGTCAACTTGGCTGATTATTCATCAAGATCACGTAATCATGATTTTGATTTCAGTCAAGACACGACAATGTTAGATGAGCGAAAGCGACAAAACAATCACGTTCAACACCAACCAACTGGTGAGTCCCAAGGCGATAAAACTGCCGATCATACAGACGCATCGTCCATTGCCACTCAAGATGTTCTCTCAAGAACCGAAGTAGTAAATCTTGCTATTATTCCACATTTTGACGAGGAGTTTGAACGACAACAACGTTTCCGGGATCATGAAATAAAGCGCCATCATAGGCAACGTCATCGTCACAAACACAATCAGCAAGACTTGTCCAGCATTCATTGCATTATGCAAGCCACTATGGGCATTGCCGCCATTTCCACTGTCTTTGGCATGCTTGGTACCTTTTTTAAGCAAAGAATTCTTGATCAAATCCGACTAATGCATTGGTAGTATCACAAGGGTATTCAATTGTGGGTGGCGCTGCATTGAATACCCACCATTTGAATACAGAACTACCCAGTATTTCAAATTCAAAGTGATCCTCCTTATTCGTATTCTGCTCTCCCTACTAACTGAGTCTCAATCAATTTTGTCAACTGTTTTCTAAAATCGAATTCATTATCTTATCCTTCCGCCTCTACTGTTTCTTGTTCTCATTCTTTCCCTCAATCACTGCTCGTATTCATTGTTTGTCTAATCATACACCCATATGACTCACCTTTATTGGTAAAAATACATCCTTATCTAATCGAGTTTTATCGATACAACATTAAGAAAAAAAAAATAATAAAAAAAAAAAATTAAAAACAAAACGAACTTACTAGTAAGAAAACGAAGTGCTCGTGCAATAACTCATTTCAATGGCATAACTGTTGACCTTTTGTGAGCCTATCCATCCTTCCTGCTGTAGACTTTGCATACCAGCATAGGAACCAATTGGAATCACATTCATTCAAGTACACTGAAAAATTAACAAATGACTGTTTTTTTTTTTAATAATTAAACAAATTTTTGTAACTTATTTTGTTATAATAATTGTAATTAGAGACCAAAAAAACGAAAAAAAAAACAGAAATCGAATAAGATAATATTTATTTAATTTTTTTATTGAATCCTTAACGTTAAATAAGATACAAAGCAAAAATCGCGTTCTAAACAATTAAAATAAAATGCAAAAAAAAAAAAAACAATTTTTAACATTTTAAACATCTAAGCTGGGTAGTCGCATGTAAATCCTAAAAAAATAAGAACAAAACCGGAAGCAAAAAAAACAAATTATTTTACAACAAAATGCAACTGCAAAACTGAAAATTTATGTGTAAAATGTTTAACTCTTAACAAAAAAAATATTAACAAATAGATATGCATAAATATTATATATACATACAAAAGAAAAAAAGTAAATTATTTTATTAGTACATATTGTTTATCTATATATATTTTTTTGTGTATTTGAAAATTCTATTATAATTAACTGTTATTTCTTTGCGTTTTAGTCTTTGAAAGTATTATTTCTTCTCGATTCAACGCATTTAAATTATTACATTTTATTTTACTTTTTATTTGCGTTTTTTTTTTTAATACACAAACAAAAATTAATAATAATAAAATAAAAGAAAAGCAAAACAAATGGTTAAAACAAAAGTAAATGTTTAATAATAAAATGTTTTATATGCATAAAGTAACACACTTAAAAATGTGCTTACATTTTTTGTATAAGAATAAAGTGTAAATTGAATTTATAACGTAACAATAAAACAAATATATAAATGCGTATATTTAAAGTAACAAACAGAAAACAAAAAAAATAAAAAATAAAATAAAAAAAAAACTGACTGTAAAACGCTTAAGTGTTGGTGTTTTATTGTATATGTGTGGTGTTGGGTGGACCAAAAGACTTGATCATCAATATTTTCACCCTAGGATGATTATTCGAGAGCATTATATTTAAAATGCATCATATGAAAACCATTCCTGCCTCAAATCGGTCCTTGCCAACTTTAATGACTATTCCTGGATATTGTTGGCAGTCGTTCCAACACAAATTTTGAAAGGGAACTGCAGTCTTTTGAACTTGATATAAGTGTGAATACCGATTTATTCCGACACGACTGAGATTCTGTAATAACATAACTGGGGCCCTTAACAGGTGGTTCGAAAATGTCAGATGGCGACATATCCGGGATCTTTATTTTGGAACCCACCTTCAAACGGGTTCTCCTGGATTTCATTTCAGAAGTACTAATCCATATATATGTATAAACGTCAGAAATAAATATTTTATTAGACACTGCTATTTTTTCAAATAAATAAATTGCGAAATAAAAATTTAACATCTAACCAATGCATTCAAAAATCCTGACAGCAAAATCAGAAGGGTATTCCAAAAATTCCGGAGAAAAACCAAACGAAGACGCCATTACAACAAGTCGTAAAATTGGTGACATACTCTTTGTTTATCATCCTATAGCATCAGTTAAAAGTAATTCTCCAGCTTTATTGCAACTCATCTCATTGGACGTTAACCCACAATCTGTTACTTTTTTCTTATTAATCTTCACCGGACCAATTATGAATACCATGCCCAGAATTCAATGCGAAGTCAGCTCAGTGATGAATCTCTGAATTCTTTAATAAATACAAGAACATACAAAAATAAAATAAAAATCGCTTAACGCTTTTTGTTAAAGGTCTCCGTAGGGGTCCCAAACTTAAGAACGTAAAATTCTTACAAAAATTTAGAAATTTACAAACACGAAAAGCTCTAGAGTTGCATGGATCCTGGTCTCAGTCAGTAATGTTGACAGATGGGGAACGCCGAAATCTAAAACATAGAATATCGTTGAAATAGTAGGTTGACACCGATAATATTTTTGTTAAAAATGATAGTGTGACGCTTTATTACCAATTTAATCATTAAATCTACCGCCTAACAACATGTGCGACACGGCTGGTTTTAATAAAGAATCGATTTCCTACTGTAGATTTAATTCGCTTTTACTTTCAATCTCCCTCGCACTCTACTTTTTGACTTCCGTACTCTATTTACCCCCTACGACAATCAAAATGAAAACAAAATAATAATTGGAGGAAACGCTTTGAAAACAGAACACTCATCCTTACGCAGAGAATTATATTTGTGAGTCGACCCTCCATTGGTCGATAAAAAATGAAAAAAAATGTCAGAAACGAGACGATTTGAAAAAAGAACATTCATCCTTCCACCGAGAATTATATTTTGGAGTGAACTTTCGGTGCAATCAACCCTTCTCTATATGAGATATATATAATAACTACCTGTCTTGCACGACGTTTTTCATTCCCATGATAAAGTTCACTAAGGCCAGGGTTTTGCACTCAGAAGCTTAAATATCGAAAGCAGTGTTAACTTGCCTTCCTGTTAAATAATGATGGTGACTACTGCGCACTTTAAGATTCATAATGTTATAATAAAATATAGATTTAGTATCCTACTATAATTTAGAAAGTCTGCCGCATTTATTTTAACTATATAACTTACCCTATAAATATTATACACAGTGCAAGATATTTCAATATGTACTGCAGCTACCTTCACACTCGATCATCTGTCAAACCACTCAGCTGGCGCTTTGCGGCATTTTTAAAAGCCGCGTTGAGAAAATATTCGAGTGTTAAATTCCGCTTCTTTAAGTTTTTAATCGATTTTATTAAGAAAAATGCCGAAAACAAAGAAAAGCGAAAGCTCCTCAGACAGTGACTCTGGCCCAGATGACGTAAGTAAATTCGGCTCCCTTTATATCCAAAAGTTTTCGTAAACCACTTGTTTTAGATAAACCCGGCTCCACCAGCAAAAAAAACCAAAAAACCAGAACCAGAGTCCGGCAAAAACAACAAACCATTTCGCTCAGATACCCAGTGGACTCTTGAAAAACTACGTCAAGTTAACATCAATGAATTCCGTGGGCGCAAAACAGTCGATATCCGGGAATTCTATGAAAAAGATGGAAAAATCTTGCCGGGCAAGAAAGGTATCTCCTTAACACCAATCCAATGGCGTCGGTTACTTGAAATTGCCGACGAAGTTACTGCCGCTATAGAAGACCAATAAATCAGGAAGCGTTCAGTTATCTGCTTTTACTTACTTCCATATCCACTGTTATAATTCAGAAAACCAAATAAAAATAGAACCGGATTTGATTAGCTTCTTTATTTGTTATTACGTACGAGGTAAGACCTTCCAGGCGTACAATTGAGGGACCCGACATTATCTTTCCGCACAATGACTATTACTTACAGATAACACATTACTCACTTTGTGAGCAAGACTTATGTTCTAGTTTCTTTTTTTTTTTTCGACACAAAATACTTAAAAATTAAAATTTACTATCAAATGCTGGATTCGTCTTAATCTAGAAGTATACTCCAAGAACAACACACAAGGTGAAGACTATACAAAATGGTAACCAAGTCTTCAAAATACCCATAAATCCAACATACCGTCCGCAAAAGAACATCCAAATGGCAAGAATCAACATATTCCAATTGGTGCGGTTCTTGTACCGCATTCCAATTAGAGCAGTGGCTACGTGCGAATGACAATTATCACAAAACAAGTTATGCATTCTAGTGCCATAGAGGACGGAGGCTTTAGAAACTGCTTCATCCCATTCGTATTGCCCACCGGAAACATTGTCAAGGCTAAGCACCAAAAAGCGAGTGGGCCGACCAAAGCCCATGTTGTCCTCAGAAACGTAATACGAACCAGCAAAGTCTCTTATAACTCCGTTAGACATTGCAATACCCATGTGTCCAATGATGGGAAAGAACCATGTTAAAACTGGTATTGGAGTCCAAACGATGCAATACGGATATCTGTCTTGCGCGTAATTGATAGTGGCCAATTCTGGCGGAGACTCGTCGCCCATACGTATGGACATTTTTCTCTTCAATTTACTCGTATTCGATGCGACACTAGCTCGAATTAACATAAATACTTTCTTATAGAATTGAAACAGCACACAAACAACAAAGTGTGTATTTTTATTTTATCAATTCTTTCTTCAGCGATAAGTGAAAACACCTTTGTCCAAAGGTAAGCAATTTGACGTTTAACAATCGGCCATTCCTTTGCAGGGTGTCAACAAATTAAGAAAACAATTAAATAAGTTTTTAGATATTTCTCTTTTATAAATAAAAAATGTAAATCGGAAACTCATTTAGTTTTTTAAAATGCGAGAATGGCTTATAATTTGATAAAATAGTTTGACATTTAAATAATTTTTTTTAGAACAAGTTAGTTTAGTTGTAATCTATATACAAATCGACAAACGTCAAAGTAAATTTTTTCATTGCTCATGAGCAAGAGCAAACTAGTCGTAATTGTAATTGTTGCCATGTGGCGTATTCGATTATTATTGTTAAAGCAGGCTATACAATGCACAGCGATTGTCCACTTATAAGAAAATATATATTGTATTCAACTGACGTTGTAACTGTCATGAAGTCTTCATAATTTGAATTGAATTGAATTGAATTAGAAGTATAAAAACTCACCGATAATCTGCCATGGAAATATAGATCTCAACAATCAATCTTTTATCGATGTTGGCAATGTCAGGTTGCAATCGGGTTTGACAGTTCGAACAATGGCTAATACGGGAGTGCTTCCGTTCGTCCGCGGAGTCGATTTCACTAAAAATGATTTCAGTGTGAGTGTTTTTTAGATCCAATTTCAGAATAATGTGAAAATTTAATATTCATTCAACAAGTCCCACTATTTAGACGGTGGTTAAACTTCCGCGTTTCGTAGAATTTTTCTCATGAAAATTCACCTTGCATTCGATGTGTCATCAGTCACCACTTTTAATTGAACCGTCAATGCAATCTGGAATTTCGAGAAGGCTGGTCTAGCATATTGTCTCTTTCCAATTTGTTTGTTTTCTTTTTTTATTGTTAATTTGTGTGCTGTCTTTTGTTTATAAACAATTATGATTATTGTTTATATTGGTATTTTTGCAGGAAGACAAATTTCCGAGTGCTATGCGATTGATGACAAGAGTTCAATGGCTCAAATTAGATCGCACTCACTTGAAAGAGGTTCCCGAAGAAATGGGTAACCTTCATAAACTGGAGCACCTGTCAATGAAAAACAACGAGTTGGAAAAGCTTTTTGGTGAATTAACTGAGCTAGGATGCTTACGCTCGTTGAATCTTCGAAACAATAACATAAAGAGTAGTGGCATCCCTCCAGAGCTATTCCGATTGGATGAATTAACAACACTGGATCTTTCACACAACAAACTGAAAGAAGTACCTGAAGGTTTGGAGCGTGCGAAAAATTTGCTTGTGCTCAATATTAGCCACAACCAAATCGAAACTATTCCAACTGCCTTATTCATACATCTTACGGATTTGCTGCTACTTGACTTGTCCAACAATAAGTTAGAAACCCTACCACCACAAACTCGTCGCCTGGCAAATTTGCAAACACTTATTCTTGCGGATAATCCTTTGGAACTGTTTCAACTAAGACAGCTGCCTTCGTTGCAAAACCTCGAAGTGCTTAATATGCGAAACACTCAGCGTACTTTATTAAACTTTCCCACTACACTTGACAGTCTATCGAATTTGGCTGAATTGGATTTATCTCAAAATTCACTTCCCAAAGTTCCAGACTGTCTATATAATTTGCCAAATTTGAAACGTCTGAATTTAAGTGACAATGGAATCAGCGAATTATCATCCGGTGTCGAATTTTGGCAAAAGTTGGAAACATTAAATCTTTCCCGAAACCAATTGACAGCCTTGCCGTCGTCTATTTGTAAATTAGTAAATTTGCGTTGCTTATATTTGAATGACAACAAATTGGATTTCGAGGGGATTCCATCAGGCGTTGGTAAGCTATGCAGCATGGAGATATTTTCTGCCTCAAACAACCTTTTAGAAATGGTTCCCGAAGGTCTCTGTCGTTGTGGATCACTGAAAAAGCTAAATCTCAGCTCTAATCGTCTTATAACTTTGCCTGATGCCATACATCTTTTATCCGACTTGGATCAGTTGGATTTGCGCAACAATCCAGATTTGATTATGCCTCCAAAACCTACTGAAACAACTAAAGGTTCTGGCATTGAATTTTATAACATTGATTTCTCACTACAAACTCAGTTACGATTAGCTGGGGCTAGTGTACCTCCTTCAGTGCCGACAACTACAACCGGTAAAGATCCGATAGCTCGGAAAATCCGTTTGCGCAGGGGACTTCGCACTGATGGACCTGATCAGGATTCAGCAAAAATTCTCAAAGGTATGAAAGACATTGCTAAAGAAAAGGATTCCTCATCGAATAATACGAATTCCTGGGATGGAAATGGAGAAAAACCAGAGAGTCTCAAACCCAAGCGATGGGATGAGTCATTAGAGAAGCCCCCACTAGATTATTCAAAATTTTTTGAAAAAGACGATGGTCAGTTGCCAGGATTGACAATTTGGGAAATTGAAAACTTTTTACCCAATAAAATTGAAGAAGTTGCTCATGGGAAATTCTATGAAGGCGATTGTTACATAATATTAAAAACAAGTCTAGATGACTTGGGTCAGTTGACTTGGGAAATATATTTTTGGATTGGCAACAACGCAACCTTAGACAAGCGAGCATGTGCAGCAATTCATGCAGTAAATTTGAGGAACTTCTTAGGTGCCCGGTGTCGCACAATTCGTGAGGAACAAAGTAAGTAATCTAGGTGTATAGTTTGTTGTTCTAATTTACTCAGTAACAATTTCCATTGTAATATGTAGATGACGAATCGGAGGAGTTTCTAGCACTTTTCGACACCGATGTAACGTACATAGAAGGAGGTCGTACTGCAACTGGTTTTTACACCATAGAGGACATGTTGTACACGATAAGATTCTTCCGCGTTCATGCAGCAGGTGCTTCGATTCATCTGGAGCCTGTGGCTGTCGACTTCAACTCTCTAGATCCACGATATGCATTTGTCCTAGACTGTGGACAGCAAGTTTTCCTGTGGTATGGGCGATGCTCCAAGAACACTCTAAATTCAAAAGCACGTCTTTTGGCCGAGAAAATAAACAAAACGGAACGAAAGAATAAATGTGATATTTTAGTAGAAGTGCAAGGTAAGCAACTTCCGATACAACAAAATAAAAACAATTTATTACAGCTGTATATTTACAGGCGATGAAAGTACGGAATTCTGGACACAATTAGGCGCGGATCCCAAGATAGCATCAACATCAAAGATTCCTCAACATGTGAAAGAAAACTTTGCACCAATTACACCACGTTTGTACCAGGTTCAACTGGGTATGGGTTACTTGGAATTGCCACAAGTCGAAATTCCAGAACAAAAACTAGTTCATACGCTTCTGAATAGTAAGAATGTCTATATCCTTGATTGCTATACAGACTTGTTTGTATGGTTTGGTAAGAAATCAACTCGCTTGGTGCGCGCTGCTGCAGTAAAACTCTCGAGGGAGCTTTTTAACATGATCAGCCGACCAGATTATGCTCTCGTCACTCGAGTTCAAGAGGGCACTGAAATACAAATCTTCAAATCTAAATTCCTTGGTTGGGACGAAGTTATGGCTGTCGACTTTACGCGCACTGCCACATCAGTAGCGAAAACTGGAGCAGATCTTACAAAATGGGCCAGACAACAAGAAACAAAAGCAGATTTAGCGGCCTTATTTATGCCACGACAAATTCCTATGGCTCTTACTGAGGCTGAACAACTGGAAGAAGAATGGAACTATGATTTAGAAGCCATGGAAGCTTTTGTCTTGGAAGGCAAAAAGTTCGTCCGACTGCCCGAAGAAGAACTAGGACATTTTTACACTGGCGAATGTTATGTCTTTCTTTGTCGTTACTGTATACCTGTAGAAGATGAAGGGGATGACAATGTCGACGATGATACTAGACCACCACCAGAAGAAGAAATTCAGTGCGTTGTTTACTTTTGGCAAGGAAGAAGCGCCGGCAATATGGGTTGGTTAACGTTCACCTTCACTTTGCAGAAAAAGTTCAAAGCCATGTTCGGAGAAGAATTAGAAGTTATTCGCATTCATCAGCAACAGGAGAACCTTAAATTTATGGCACATTTTAAGCGTAAATTTATCATACATACGGGTAAGCGAAAGGATAAATTAAGAACGCCAGATGGGAAGGCTCCCGTAGAATTCTTTCACTTGCGATCAAATGGTGGGGCGTTATGCACAAGGTTGATTCAAATTACACCCGATGCAGTTCATTTGAACTCAGCATTTTGGTATTATATTAAATATTGCAGTTGAGTGGAAAAGAAGTTATTTAAACAAAAATCTTTGTTTAGCTATATTTTGTATGTGCCATTCGAAACAGAAGACGAATCACAATCGGGAATAGTGTACGTTTGGATTGGTTCTAAGGCACCCGCAGAGGAAGGCAAACTTATTCAGGAAATCGCTGAGAGTATGTTTAATAATCCTTGGGTTAGTTTACAGGTAACGGCAATAATATTTGGTTTCCTTTCCTTTCGATGTGAGTTTTTAAAATGTTTTCTTTGTAGATACTCAATGAGGGAGAAGAACCAGAGAACTTTTTCTGGG
Source organism: Volucella inanis (assembly GCA_907269105.1). NCBI lineage: Eukaryota > Metazoa > Arthropoda > Insecta > Diptera > Syrphidae > Volucella > Volucella inanis. The sequence goes on from OU026157.1 coordinate 140,629,841, forward strand.
TAGCCTTAGGCGGTCGCAAAGCATACGACAAAAGCTCCGAATACATGAATTTTACACGACTATTTCGCTGCTCAAACGAAAAGGGCTACTTTACAGTCGCCGAAAAATGCACAGATTTCTGCCAGGATGACTTAGCTGACGATGATATTATGATTTTAGACAATGGTGAACAAGTTTTTCTCTGGCTTGGCTCCAGATGCAGCGAAGTGGAAATTAAATTAGCTTACAAGTCCGCACAAGTAAGTACCAAACAAACAACATTAATATACATATTTACTTTAAATCTTAACTCCAGGTATATATTCAACATATGAGAATCAAACAACCGGAAAGACCGCGTAAACTTTTCCTTACCCTCAAGAACAAAGAATCGAAACGTTTCACAAAATGTTTCCACGGATGGAGTGCTCATAAGGCTACCCCTGAGTAGGCGCAGACTACTGCCTTTAAATATGTTAACCAAGTACTGAAAAAGTTTTATATTTAGCCCATTTTATATCCTAATAAACATTTTATTAAAATGCATGTGCTTTGCAGTATACATACATATGTATATGATATATTCATGTCATGTGCGAGCGATAAGTATTATATTTTAGAATTTTGAATTTTATTTTAATTTGTTAAAGTTACGACTTATCTTCGAATAGTATTGTGTAGTTTATGTACATTTCTTTTGTTTTTATTTTTCTTTAATGCTAGAAATATAATTCGTTTAGGATATTAAACTTTTGGCTGCACGGATGTACGATATACGATTAGTATTTCATAACCTATTCGTTGCTACACAGAATTTTATAATAGAATTTTGTATGTGTCTACATAACTAGTGAGTGGAAAACTGATCTACCATAACAATAACACTAACAGCTATAACAACAATTACAATAATTTACATGTATAAGCTTGCCGACAACAAAAAACAGATTAGACAATGTTAAAACAGCACCAGCTCTGATGATCCTTATAATATTTAACGAAAATTATATAATTGAAAATAATACAAGATAAATACAACGAAAATAGCGGCAAAATATCAGTAGTCTAGTCTTTTCTTCAGACGAAATATGTCGCCATCTTCAATGTTACTTAAACGGTCCGTATTCAAAATTCGCACCGACGATATATTCATAAGACGCTCCTCTATGTCGGAGTACATACGCCTGCATCTATACACTGATAGCGTCTAAAAAGATCAAAAAAATTATTTTAATTATGTGTAACGTAATACATGATAGATAAACTTACATGTAAAACTTTACAATTAACAACAATCGAATCAAGACTGTGATCTGTTAGTTGGGTGCAGCCACTTATATGTAAAGATCGCAGTCTTTTTAAGTTACTGGTCACAATTTCAATAGTTTTATCATTGATATTGTAGCAGTCCGAAAGATCGAGCTCCTCTATAGATGGGCAGTTTTTAACTAAAGCTTCCATTCCTATTACGGAAATTTGTTGACAGTTCGAAAGCAACAGACGACGTAATTCTAAAAATTTGAAGCCATACTTTAACGAAACATCTGAAATTTTGTTGCATCCTCTTAAATTCAGTGTTCGTAATCCTCTTAGATTTTGTATCGGTACACCATCAATCTTTGAGTCGTCTAGATTAAACTCATAAACTGCAAGAAGAGCTTTTTTTCGCTCTGCATCTCTTACTATTTCCTCTTCGGCTTTGCTACGAAGAGATATTTTTAGAGATCCACCTTCGGAAATATTATCTGGAGGAAGATGATGAAAAAATTCCATCGATAATGAACGGGGTCGTTCAGATGACTGACTTCCAATGGAGATGCCGGTAAGTGCAGCGTCTGTTATCTGAAATTAAATTATTCTTTTAGCGTTTATGAGATTATATTAACAATTTTTAAAACCTACCCGAAAGCATTCTTCCATATTGAGCTCCCGTAACCACACTAAATTTTTCAGCAAAACTTGGACGGATTGATCTGTAACACCATTTATGCAGTTGCTTATATCAAGTAGGCGTAAATTGAATAAATTTTCTCCACACTTCATAACACAATCTTCACAAATGTTCAAATGAGACATATACAATTCTTGCAAGTTTGGATTGGGATTCCTAGCTATACCTTCACCAATAGCATCACCCGATATACCATCACAATGTGATATATTTAACGATTTTAAACTTCCCGAAAGTTTTGCCAGTAGAAGAGCACCTTCTTTCGTTACCTTCATACAACCTTTTATGTTGAGGATCTCAATATTTTTCAGATTCTCTACAATCGTTTCCAAGCATTCGTCGGTAACACATAGAGTATCAGAAAGATCTAAGCATCGTAAATTCGTTTGTGCCATTATGAAACCCCGAATTCCAAGCGTATTTAATTGACGACACGAATGCAGCAACAGTTTTTCTAGTTTCAGATATGGTATATCGCAAAGTGCTGACATTGCACCACCTCCAATCAGAGTATTACTGAAATTCAGCTCCTTCAAAGAGTTTTGATGTGCTCGAATCACATGTAAAATAAACTTGAACGTAAGTATCGACTCACTTGGATGATTAGCTAGTTCTTCTGGATAAAATCGTCGCTGTATTGCGCAGTGATAAGCGATATGACAACCAGACATATCTAACATTTCAAGGTTAGCAATTAATTGGGTTATTCTCAGCAATATAGCATCTGACAAGTACTGATTATACTTTAGCGATAAAAATCGCACTCGTGCCATTGTATCAGCTATTGCTTTTCGATCTGCTACAGATTCTAAAAACTGGCCAGTCATAAATAATGATGTGCATCTTACAATTGAGAGATCATTTATCCCACGAAGATCTGATATAATTGCATAAAACTGTTTCTCCGTCATATCAGTCGTATCGAACGTCACAGATTGGGCTGTCTTCCCCATGTGCAAAAAGAAATTATCCAAAACACCAAATGTTGCCTCATCCATGTAAATGTGAGGGAAAGGCCGATCACTACTGAGAAAAATCTTTCCTGGCGGCAATTTGTCTGATACGCAAAGTTTTCTTATTCTTATCACAACATTTGATTGGAATTCACTGTACATTGATGCTTCTAACCAGCGACGGCAGGCAAGTGAAGCAGCTTGTATATCAGTGTAATTTAAATAGCGAAAAATATTGACAATTATCTAAAAGCGAAAGGGAGTCATATTAATAACTAACATTATCTGTTATCTATAATAGTTTCAAATGAATCACATGTCTAAATAAATGAATACTAAGCATTTTTAAGATTTGAGTTTAGGTACTTATGAAAAGATGCTGGTTTCTCTACAGGCAAAAAAAGAAAAAAAATCAAGAAATCTCACCTCCATAGGAAGGTCAGCATAACTGGGCTCCAAATCATTGAATACACACGAGGACTCCATTTTTCTGGTGCAAAGTTGCTGTTGCTTTCCTAGACGGGATTCTTATTTTGACTAAAGTCCAAATTTCTTTGAGTCTTTCCAATCACAAATGCCAATGATGAAAGAAATTGGTTCAAATACCCGATTTTAGGTGAAATAAAATCCCTTCCTTAAAATTACTTATTTTTAAATTATTGTAGTTATTACGAGCTCGATTACGTGATGTTTGTATTTGACAATGCAAGCAGCTGATTTCTACTTTTGGATTTTGGTATTTCCTTTGAAAACAATTTGTCAAGCGAAATATAACCAATGCGCATGATCTTAAACGTTCTCAACTTGCCTTGCTAGAACGGAGAACACGTAAATAAAATAGGTGATGAAAACAAACAAATGAGAGTACAAAGATAATTGTGACTTGCGAGAAGCAAGTTGTTTTATAAATAATTTGCACATTGCATAGCACACAAATGCATGCCATAAGAAATTAGTTTGAAGTGTACAGGGTGAGTAGATTTGGATCAGATAAAAGTTTGCGTTTAAAGGGGAAAAAACCAATTGAATTTTTAAGTAAAGCGATGAGTTTTTTTTTTTATTTGATTTATGAATTGAATTTAAAATACACCCAATAGTAATTATTGGGTGTATCGTTTTCGAATGAATTGCGCATTTTACTTCACTTGCGTTTACCATATACTCGTATATTCTCTGAGGTTCTAACAATAAGGAAATGCATGCGCTTAAGTAATCAAAACATTCGCGAGCAATGTGAAACTATCTTAATTGTTTATTTTTAAATAACTGTGTCCCGACTCAAAGCACGAATATGGGTTTGAAATTTCAAAGACCTTTTTCAAATTTTGAACTATACCGATAGCAAATATACCATAAGTGTATACCATAATAGTATATGATAAAAACTTATAGTATAAAAATGGCATTATTCAAACTTAAATAAGCTGTAGAGAACCAAGATAATTTTGGTTTCAAAACACTTCTTCTAAGGACACACTGTTCTCTGCAGTATTACGCGAGGTCTATCGTTGCTTACTTTCGGTTACGTAAATAAAGTAAATCGATGGTGCAATCAGGCCGTTGACAAGAATATCAGGTGATTTTATTTTTAATTAAACGTCAAACTATCCCGAATTAAAGTCGAGATAAAAATTATCATGTATAGGGTTTTCTAATAACGACTTGACAACTTTTTTTTTAAAATAAAAGTCAAATCATTTGAGATACTTCAAAAACTTTATTATTGGCTTGAAGTACAATCAAAACATTTATGAATGGAACTTGACTTTTTTCATATGGCCACCGCGGGCACGTTTGCAGCGGTCGATTCGTTGGACTCAATTTTCAACGACTCGGCCACACATTTCGGCCGAAACGGCCGCTATTTCGGATTCAATATTGGCTCTGAGCTCTTCCGACGTCGTCGGCGTGTTTGGCATAATTCAATGACTTAACGTAGCCCCACAGAAAATAGTCAAGCGGCGTTAAGTCGCACGAACGAGGCGGCCAATTGACTGGCCCATTTCGTGAGATAACACGCTCACCACACTTACTCTTCAATAAATCGATTGTAGCGTGTGCTATGTGGCTTGTGGCACCATTCTGTTGAAACCATATGTCGTTCAAGTCCATATCTTCCAATTCGGTCCAAAAATAATCGGTGATCATGGCACGATAACGCTGACCATTCACAGTAACATGACGATCGTTATCGTCGACGAAAAAATATGGCCCAATAACGCCGCCGGCATGCAAACCGCACCAAACAGTTATTTTTTGTGGATGAAGTGGTGATTCATGAAGCACACGTGGGTTTTCACCCGACCAATAACGCATATTGTGCTTATTGACGAACACATTGAGCCAAAAATGAGCTTCGTCACTGAAGATGATTTTGCGACTCCGAATATCTGTAGAAAATTTTTATAATTCGCAGACGTTGCTCTTAGTGTACTTTACCATGATGAAAACGTTGAGTTTACTGAATAAATTGACAGTGACAGTTTAATGATTAATGAAAGAGTGCGTTCACAAATTAAATTCAAAGTTGTCAAGTTCCAATTGGAAAGCCCTATATTACAGCAACCCATGGTTGCCTGTGTGTTTTCTTCCATAGAAAACCATGTTCTTTAATATTACAATACTGTACAATTGTTTCAGGCATAAATAGCATGAATTAACTGAACTAGATGATAAACACTAAAAACTTTTAAATTTGTGTGTAACCTATGCAAATTGTACACCCAACATAATCACATACTCTTAAACCTTTGCAAACGAGTGTCCCTCACGAAGGCCGCCTTAATTTTGGATGGCATTGATATTGTTGACAATTTACCCGTATTTACAGGCAGGCGTTTATTCTTTTTAATAAAATCTGTGGAAAGTCGTGTTTAGAAGGACCAACATATAGAAATATTTTATTTACGAATGTATTATGTAGTTTCATTTAAGAAAGTAGCAAGATAGAAAAAGAGCCAAACCAAAAGCTAAGGAAACAAAAGGAAGACAACAAAGCTGAAAAACAACAAATTCCATAATTAATTACAAAGTTTGTAAAAATACAAATTCCATCACTTCTGAGATAAGTTTCTAAAAATAGGAACACTGAATATCTACGATGGTAATACGAGTGGATGAATAAAAGTGTAAACAGGTAATCACACCTATTAAACCTAAAATCTTACAATTGTTTTAAAATCCGTCAAAATCAATCGAGTATCTAATTTGCAATCACAAACGATAGCAGATAGATTTGATAGAATAGGTTCCAGTCTGTAACTCATCAACAGCCAGTCCGACATGAAATCTGAATTTTCTAAACAGATACGGATTAATCTTAAAACAGCTATGCTCTGCATTAAGACGGGGCCTTTCTGTCCAAGAGATCCGATTTCATAGAAGTTTTAGAATTTGATGTGATTGCTCCAGTGCTTTATGAATAGGCGTTTTTAAGATGCGATGGATGAAATTACCATAGATCTCTTATACAGCATAAATCTTAGTTGGAGTTTGTTCGCTGGCCAAATGAATGTAATGCGTGTTCAGAGCAGATTTTAAGTTTGTTTCAAATTCGGTACTAGTTGATAACGAACACGAAAATATGTTTAAAGTACACTGAACGCACTAGGGCTGACAGCAAACAGAGATTTGTGGTAAAGCCAATCAAATTAAAGATACTACTGTGAAAGAATCAATCAAAATGACGGATCCTTTCAATTGGTGATTGACGTTTGTGTAGTTTAGAGCAAGTATGATACAATACAATTGTGATTACAGCCTGATTGCACCAGCACACGATCAGCTTACTTTGCGATTTGGAAACAAATTCAGTTTTTGTTTAATTCTATAACAGTGATAGTAAAATTTCTTCAGAAATGTCTGCTGGATGGTAATTGGACGGGCCTAGTCCAAACACATAAGAAGATATTTCTATGAATGTATGTATGTAGGTATATTTACATGTTCACTCTTCCTAGCGGAGAGATACCAATAATTACCAAGAAGTATGCAAATTAACGTGGGTTAGCTAAATGTTCATCAGAGATGATTGATGCCGATGAGACGATTTTTTTGATACAAAATTTGATTACCGCAGAAAAAATAGCATATTTATAGGTGTTAGTTCATTTATACCTATGTGGATATGTGCATATGTACCACACTTTCTGGTGGCCCAGTATTTTAAATGCGAAAATTAAAAAAAAAAAAAAAAAAAAAAAAATCCGAAAAATGTTGCTCCAAATTGAAAACAGTTGTTCTGAGGGAAGGATCATCATGCATTAAGTACGTTTATAAGTAATATTGACGGAAAAATTAAGGTTGTGGGCATTAAAACATACTGCTACTGATCAATCTTCAATGGATAGCAACATGCCCTATGTGAAATATGTTTAGGTGAAGGTCGTTCCTAATGTTAACATCGCGACGCCGATTTCGCAGGTTTTCCACTTTGAATCCGTTTAGAATTAAATATTTCCTACCCATCTCTGTTGTAAAGTTGTCGTATATGAATATGTATATTCTTGAGAGTGTATGGATATATTAATCTTAATACCATAGAACTTGATAGTTTTTGGTTTAATACTCTCCAACTGCTAAAAGTCACGTTGACAGTTCAGTTAGGTAGATGGGTGACTTGTGCTGACCACTGGCCACCGATACGGTAGCTTGGGTCGATTATGTCCATTTAAGCTTTTACCCCGAAATCTATAGATAGAGAGCTGATTGATAACCATCCAGATAATGATATTTTTCTCAGAAAGAAGTAATCACATAGAATAGGTACTTATTTTTCTGCCAGCATGGGCACACACCAGTTTACGAACCGACTCGATTTCTTCCTCGTCCTTGCAACTTCTTCAGTAGTCTTGGGACTCCGGCTCGTTCCGTCTGAATAACAAGGGCATACTATAGTATACAGTGATACCGCCTGACACGAATTTGCGTAGGCTAAACTCAATTACTGATACAATTTTTTATTTTTTATTTTTTTTTTTTCGTCACAGATCATCTGTAAGATGATGGGCATGTACTCATATTGGTCTATTGTATTTTGGTTTTACTATTTTCTTAGTCATTTTTATATAGAGCCTTACGATATCCATAACACATAAAGATGTGAGATAGAATTGCAAGTCTGTGAATCCTATTATAGCTTGAGATGTTCATACGAGTAAAACTTTATATTGGGCGGATGGTTACCTTAATTTAATATCTTATTTAAATGTTTTTTTATATTTACTTAAAAGCATTGATCCTACTACTGCAAAAATCAAAGCCAGAGCCTTAACTGCTGCCGGACTATACGAGTACAAAGTAACAACTTTGCAATGTTTTTGGAAAATACTGGTCGTTTTTAGTTCTAAAAAAAAAAAATATTAATTTGTAATGGCATGTAGTAAATTCGATTCTAAATAAATCACCACTCAGTCAAAAACTCATATCGAAAGCCGTGAAGACTCTGACAAACTTGCTATAGCCAATGAATTCAATAGATATTTTACTAGCCCACATCTTCGCAGTGTTTATCCGATCTGTTGAACATCTTCGCACTCTCGAGTACTGCTGAAGAATTTCAACCGAAAAGTTTTCTTTTTGAGCCTATAACTCCCCTCGAGATTCTACAAGTTATCGGAACATTAAAACACTCGAATTCATGTGGTGCTGGTGATATTTCGAGCTTTGTTGTTAAATAAATTGCATGTTTCGTACTTGAAATGTTATCGAATATATACTTTTTCACTTGAAAAGGGTAGACCTATCGCTTTTGCGGATGACATTGGGTTTTCGTATACATGTGTGGTTGCCTCTGGTTTCTCATACAAACCAGAGTCCTAACTTATTGAAAAGCTGGCTCGGAGAACATAACTGGTAATAAGTTCTAAAACAAAAACAACCTATTTCAGTCTGTCATCTGTTATTCTGCGAATATTTATTCTCACGCACCTATAATGCCAAAAATTTAAAATGTCTTTTTGCAATAATTTTGTGTGTTGTCATTCTCCTCCCTCTTTCTGTTGCAAACAAATCTGTAGTAATAAGAGTTTCTTAATTGAAAAAGTGAAGAGGTTTAAGTATCTAGGCCTAATTATCGACTCAAGAATGAGTTTCTTGAATCACATGAAATCATTGAGAAACTATTTTCAATCCACCCATAGACATCTATTTTACATATCTGCTCAAGAAATCTTCTTAAAACTACTTACTATGAAATTTGTTCATTCAAAACTGCAATACGTTTGAAGTTAGAAGATATCCTAGTTTTACTTTGTTCTGTGAATTGAGTATTCTTTCAGTTCGTCATTTATATTGGTTTAAACTTTAAAGTGTCGACGACTCTCTTTGTGAGGTCTGGTCATCGTAATTTTGGTTTAATTTCTAAGCATAATTTATGTGTAAATATTTCTAACTTGTTATCTATACCCATCTTTCATACATGTACCACTGCGTATAGTAATTTTTTTCCAGTTTCACCGTACCGTTTACTTAACAAATTTCCTCAGTCGATCAGATCAATTTCAATGTCTGGTATGTTCTAGTAGTTTAGAATCATTAATTGTGTGTTTAATCCTTGATTTTTTCTCATAACTCTCTTCAATACGCGCACACACAAATACACATTTTCTTACAAATTTTCTAAAAACATTGTAGACACCTTGAATCATAAAGATATCACCAAATTTTCATTTTCGAATTTCGAGGAGAATGCAATAACTACCCTATCAGAGCTAGACAGTTCGAATTCGGTTGTCAACGGTTTCGGCTTTAATTACATGATAATATGTACATAAAAGAAAACTCATAAAGGTACCATTAAATTGAAATCACTAAGCAGTTTAGTACATAATCGTTGAAAACCACATACAATACTATACGAAAGAAAGGCTGTAATCGGAGGCATAACCTACTTCATCTTAAGAAAACGAAAAGATCAGGAAATGCTATTCTCCAGCAATCAGAAAAATATTCAGGAATTCTGTCAGCTAAAAATTGAAATCTTAAAAATTATATGTATGTATGTATGTATGTATGTAAGTTCCCGCTAATTAAGAATAAAATATTAAGAACTCTGCTAAATGTGGATCAAAATGATAAAAATAATTTGTTGACCTCTTGGAGGGCATAGGCAAACCTCCGAAAATGTAATTATTCCCTGTTAATACGTATTAAAGACCCTCTTACCGTTCACAAAATAATAAGAAGAACAACAGTGCGAGAAAGAGATTGTGCATTGGCCCATCTTTAGCAATTGCCCCAAAAATGTATTATTATCATATTTACTATACGAGTACATACATATGTACATATGTCTGTAGAGGATCCAAACAAATCGGTGACTGCAAAAGGAGAACGTCATTGTATGGCAAAATATTTTTTGTACAAAGTCAGTAACTTTAATGCATAACTTTCAGATCACTTTAAAATAGATACACTTCTTAGCTTCTTGCCAGCATCCACCTCCTGCAAGAGAATTAAAACTCAAGTATGCACCAACCGGACCATCAAAACTCTACTAAATGTTTGTTCTTTTTGATTAGAATTCGGTTCCTTTGTTATTCTATTTCACCTTCTTTTTTTTTTTTTGCAGTTATTCCCTAAAATGTTTGACCACCTTGATACCGACAATGCACTAAGGTATCTATGTATGTACATGCTGACAAGACATGTATTCTAAGCGCTTGATGTTTTCGACCAAAATGAAAACAATGTGAATGAGGAGGGAAGGGTCAAGAAAACCTTTGTGCAAGTAGACTCTGCTTATACTTTATTTTGTAAAAGAATTCAGTTTATATGTAAGTATCTACACATTTTTTATATAAATCGGACTAGTGGTCCATTTCCTATAGTTTTAAGAAAACAAAAAAAAATTCTTTTCTCGTATATTTATGAATAACAAATGACATGTGGCCTTAGTCAGCATCTAACAAATGGCACACGCTGCTCATGGCATCCTCTTAGTTTGCATAGACATCATAACACCATCCATGGTGGGTAACAAAGTCGAAAGGCAGACAACAAAATCATTTAATAAGCTTTTATTTGAACAAGTACGGGTAAAAGCCCCATAAATTTGTTGAAATTTTTTGTACACAATTAATATTTAATTAAAGCGAACCACAAAAATTTATTCGCAAAGAGAATTCAATTATACGAGTACTAAGCTTATTTCAGATTTTTATCTGAGAATAAGGTATGAGACGAACCAAATCCTCTAGTATAATACTATGTTACGTTCTCGTTTTGTCTACATATGCTGGTAATAACTTCCCAAAAAGTGATATGACATCTTTTCTTACCTCTGTTGCGTTCAACAGGTTAACGAACCCAAACAAACTCTACGATTCTTCACAGTTATATACCATATATATAATGGTTAATGTTCTACATTACGAGCCCTTGCAAAATGGATGCGAGTACAAATTTGCAAGAGCTCAAACTCATGCCTTCGCATGTGCCTTACCATAAGCTTACTGCATTTTATAGCGCCAGTAAAAAATCTGGTTTCGGGGGTTCATGGCCTTTAGTGCAGGAAAATTACCAGGAAATCCGTAACTGATGTTTGTAAATTGACGTTGGACATATGAGTATCTATGTATTGTATATATATGTACTATACTTAGACAACAGGCACCTGGGGGTATTAACGCAATTTTGTAATCACACGTTTAACAAATGGCGGATCAGCGACTACTGACCAACGTGGGAGGTAGAGGATGGCGGTCATAGAGACGTGTCTAGCAATTTTAATTCAATTCAAGTAATGCGCAAATTACGAATACTCGTAAGTATCCGAAATGAAACTTCACGTTCATCAGAGAGCAAAACATTAAACATAAAAGCTTCCGCCACAGCTTGTATGTCGGTAAATTGTTACTTTTCACCTGAAATCGGTGCCGACACTTTTAGGAGAATCCTTATCCGTGGTGAACATCAAATCTAATAAAATGATTTTTTTTTTTTACGAACAACAGAATAGAAGGAAAATGTGTTTTCTTGTAAATTGGTTGGTAATAAAGGAAACTAACGTCTTTGTTGTGCATTGACATAATGAAGTGTCTAATAAACTTCTTCATTTCTATCGTGTGCTATAGGTCATGTATCCATATATAACTACGGTTTTGTTTTTATTTAAACACCTAAGCGTCATTTACAATCGAGTATGGAATAATAATACACTTGGATTGTTAGATTTAAAAAGGGTGCGATCACGTTCACTACCCCAAGCCTTAAGGTCGATCGTAAATCTTCTTTCTTATCAAAAGAACGATTTAGGCTTAGTAAGTAAGTCAGCCAGCGTAACCAAATGTACTACCATGATGAATGCTAAAATGTACAAGTATTTTGGAAAAATCTGAAGGTGATATGCAAAAAAGAGATAATCGTTCTAAAGTATCGAATATTGGTAAAAAACGGAATCGCTACAATAGAGAGTGGAAATGTTCAACCAAGGAAAGCAATGCGGCTTTTTTATCCGCATTTCATACGAAAAGTAACAAAAAAGTTTTTGAATTCATTGACCTTGTATATGTTAAATACGGTGAGACATTTCGTAGGAGAAGGGACATTTTATTATCTATTTCAATACATTTGCAGATACAACCAAGTTCGAGTATGCGTGCGCAATCAGATGTTTGACGTGGAATATTTTTCTCTTTTCAGGGGAGATAACTGGGCCTAGTTGCCCATTTCGGAATTTTGGTCCGTCAGTCGAGTCGACTTGAAGCAGCAAAATTTCTTGTTTCCTAGTTCGACGATATATAAAGCATATACCGATGTTATTGTTTTCCGTAATTACAAATAATTCACACATTATTATTTATTACATATTCTTTATTAATTAACACATTATTGTTTATTATTAACAAGGTTATGGTGGACAACACAATAATGTAAATTTCTATTGTAAATGTTTGATAAGTTTAGGAACCCTACGGAAATCTATAACAGAAAGCGTTAAGCAATTTTTTTATTGTATTTCTGTATATTATTGTATTTATTATAATGTAAACAGATATAAATGGTTCTGTAGCCCCCTTTGTTGAAAATATGGACAATTTTTTTTTTTTTTTTTTTTTTTTTTTTTTAATTTAGTTTGCTTATTTTTGTCTCCCCAGAATCTGCCTGCCAAAAAGTATGTCGGATCAGATCTAAGACGATGCATCTGCATCAGCAACGACGGTTCCAAAATGTTTGCTATTCTTTGAGTAACTCAAATTGTTCTATCCTGATTTTCGTTAAATATGTGCAATGGGGCTTGTTATATAGGTTTCGAAAGTTTAAAAAAAAAACTAATTTTCTCTAACTTTTCTTTTTATATAATAACAGAATTATTATTTTTAAGCTTTTGACCACATAAAAGAACAGCATTTTAACAATACGATTATTTTGCAAAATTTTCATAAAAAAGTTCGAAAATTCTGCTGTTGGAACGTGGTTTTCGGATACTGCTTAGAAAAAAGTAACCTCACGGTGATCAAGATAGCTCATGATAGCTTTATCTGAAATCGAAAAGCCGAATATTTTATTTTAGTATTGTAGATGGGTATAGCTCGTGATTGAACGAAGGGTTTAAAAAAAGTCTAAATTTAAATTTTTGGCAGGATTGTGTACAAAAAAGTACAATTTTCGGTCAAATATACATCGTATATTGCCTTATAATTAAATATGTAATCAATAATAATAATAATAATAATAAAAAATCGTATTCAAAAGAAGTATGCGAAATTTTAAAAAGTTTGGTGGATTCGTTTTTGAGAAATCTTGTCCATCGGTTTCTACCCCAACTTTTAAGTTTTTTCCCTATGTCATGGCGAAAGATGCATCGTCGAACTCTGCAGTTTTATGATTAAATGTGGAATCTTGTAGTCTATCTATCCTACTAACACTTGCTGCTCGATCGTCTCTATTAACTTTATTATTAAATGAGTAGAAATTCAAAACGAACACGTATAACCTCTAAGCCCCTGACTGACCGCACCTACTTAAAGGAATTTCAAAAGGCTCACTCTTCTAGAGTTTTACTCCGTTTGACTTGAAACTTTAGGAAAATATTCGCCATATATTGTACTATTAGAAGTAAATGATTTTTTTTTCTTTCCAAACCAACGTAACCCCTAAATTCCGATTAAGTTGTAAATATTGTAAAAATTTAGAAAGAGTCCTAAATTTTTCTGAAGAAAACAATTATATTTTTTGTTGATTTTTTCGAATAACTTCTTTAGTGCATTTTTGAAATCGCGTCATCTGAAAAAATTCAAATCCATAGCACTATTTGTTCGCGAGTGGTCGTGGCTGTCTAAAAACATTATAGACACCCTAAATAGTAAATCGTAAAAATATCAAATATTCGATTTTCAGGGTGAATAAAAGAACTACTCTAGCTTTATAAGATTGGTGCCTGTGATAGGTATGCTATACTATTAACGTATTTTAATATTGCCATTATCTCTGTTGCTCTTCACAGCTTTTTAACACCTCTTCAAAGGTCAACAAAACTGTGACAACTGCTGCTTTACCGCCACCCACAACTATTGATATTACTCAGTTTCATATTCCGAACGTCTTTTTTAATATCGGCCTGTAAATCCCAAATGAGATTGAGACAAGGAGATTGAGCAGTGCACAGGGCATGATATTTTGGAATATATCGACGTGTATGAGTGCTAGTTCATTATGGTCTTACTCCAATATATTAAACCTATCAATTGAATCAATACACAAAATGTTCCTCCACTCCTCAGGGAACCACGACAAATGATCTCTTGCAAACTTCAACCTTTTGATTATGTGGATTTTCCTGGAAGTGGAACTTTACGTGGACTACGTCCTAAAGTACCTACCACTCATTTGACCATATAAGTACATGGATCCACTTTTTTTTCGGCCGAGTATTTCAACTTTCTCTTGGCATTAGATGACGACATTGCTAATAATTTTTGTGAGGCATTTCAGGATGTCTTGATTTTTTTATGGATTTTTTTATATCATATGCAACGACACCCAATTTTGGAAGAGCAAGTAATATTACGATAATAATCGGTTTATCAAATTATCATTCACCATCATCTTTTTTCAGGGATGTAGTGATAACCCTAAACGTTGATTATATTGGGCTTGCACTTATACAATATAAAAATATTTACGTTTTTCACAAGAATGATCTCGACTTTTATTTTGATCTTGTATTTCGTCACTACTTGTTGTTGTAAGTGTACTCGTCATTTTGTTTGATTGTTCTTTTCAATTTAATTGTGTTGTTTCTTAAGGTATATGAATATCGATACTCGTTGTCTTCCGTCTACTTTTTCATATGTCATAAATATACGCATTAATTTAGTTACCATTTGAAAATAAAAAATAAAAATAAAAATAAAAAGTAGTGTAAAATCAGTAACTCATAAACTACGGGAACATAGTTAGTGGCAGTTGCTTAGCAGCGCTTAATTACATGGAAATGAGGGTAAGACTTTACCCTGGATGTACAGAACAAAAAAGTCTGAGTACATAAAATATTATCCCTCGTCGAAATTGATAATTTTCTAATTAAGGAGGACCAAGAGCGATCGATTGAGTGTTTTTTTTTTTTTGGGGGGGCTAACGAAATTCTGATGCGGCTTTATTCGCAAGAAAGCATTATTTAGATATTGACGTCAGAGAGTTGATGCATAGTAGGAAGGCATAATACCACCGAACTGGGGTGCTAAGGAGAAACTCAGACTCATACATGTACCACAGATATCTCGCCAATACTATTTTTATTTTCGCGATTGTGGACAGGAATCGACTGATTTCGAAAAGCATCACACTGAAACTTGGTGTTTCAGTCGGTGTGACTCTAGTTATAAGTTATATTAAGGCTAGCTAATGTGTCAACGATGGTGATCAATGTTAAGAGCTCTTATTATGAGCGGTTGAAGTCGGTAAACTAAATTAACAAATTGTCATTCTTAAACTAGATTTTTGATTACGTTTTATTCTTCTCTATGCAGTGTTATACTGATAAAACAAATAAAAATGAATTTAAAGGTAAAAGGAAAATACCAAAATGTTCCGATATTTAGTCAAACCGACGGCTCTCAAAACCAATTTTACTCATATTAACTGAGTTACTATATTTATAGCATAGGTAAACCTTTTGTAAATTATTATAAATATTATAGATATTTTACATACATAATTACAGATGCATAAATGTACATATGTACGCCCATGTTTATTTACGACGAACTTTGGATACCAAGTTCAGAATTGCTTAAATAACCACATATGTATGTATGCTATTTCTCCCTGAACTATCGCAATGAAACTTTTTATAATACTGAATGGTTGATTGAATGTTTACTGGTCAACTTGTTTTATTACAAATAATAATAATAAAGGTCACATTTCAACTGCATCAATTTCGATATGAACTACATCTTTCGACTGATGAAAGGCGTAAGGAAATATGCATTGTTTATGCAAAAACCAGTAAAATCACATTGTACATACAAATATATGAATGAGCACGTACAAATGCGAAAACACATAAATGAGCCCACCATCTCATGTTATTATACGAAATTTCCCTGAAGTAAAACCTCGCAGCAGGCGACTTAACCCCAAATAGTTCAACATACGTTTCTTTTACGATAGGCACAGAAAATGATGTGGACAACCCTCCATAATTTCGTGTATCTCGATGAGTACATTACAATATAATTTATCATAGAACAAGTTTTCAGTATCTACCATATTACACATTTAGATACTTACTCCAGCCTATTTGAGAATATGGTGCGATGACCTAAATTATGTTTTTTTTTTTTTTTCGCATGTCACCACACAGCAAAGTACCGAAATATACGTAGACGTATGTTGAGCAAATAAAAACCAAGAGGAACGAAAATTTAACACTACGCGACCTCCGCCTAGATTGTCGTACTTTGAGGCCGCGCACGTTCACTCCAAAAGGTCAGCTCGTCTCGTAGATGATTTTATCATCATCACTCCAGTACAGGGAATTGTAATAAAATTTGTGAAACAAGTTACCTTCCGCCAGTGGCTACTGTGTACGGCGATCTAATTTTCCTACGTTTTTATACGCGCGTATTATATCTTTGGTAATCTGGGCTTTACGTGTGAGCTGCCTCATAATACGAGTATACAAGTATTGTGTTGCTGTTGAATGGTGTGGCTGGAGAACTGTTGTAAGTACAAAATGCATGAAATATCAACGACAAATATGTATAATGTTGGGCCATTGACACTCTAGCTAGAAGTGTCTCTGGTGCATCTCTGGTAATGTATGGCCTGTGGGTAAAGAGCTTAGTCTCTTGTTGTCTGATGAGTGTCGTTAGTTCCTGCTTATAATTTGAGGCTGCACAAAGTTCTATACGAATAGTATTTCACCTCAGCGAAACACTAGCCAGCATTTTAGTATGAAATTAAACTCAACCGAGAAAATTGCTCGCGAAGATCTCTTCCCCAACAATACTTTTATGAAATATGATCTTTTATCGAGATAAGGTGAACCCATTGTGTAATGTCTCCTCAGTACCAAGGAGAAGCTCGGATTGTTATTGCCATTCTTGGCTGGTAAAAAAACAAGCCAAAGATGGTTGCTGCACCACGAAAAAAGAGGATGTTAATTGTTGTGTACCGAGCACTGGAATCTCAGGCCTTTGGGATACGATGAAAGAATAATGCCACCAAACGTCAGCACGTTTGAGGGTCCTTTTTTGTCTGTATATTAAGAAACATGAATACGAAGTAGGAGGACAACGTCAGAAACTTTACAGATTGCTTGATTGTTTGGAATAAACAACAGACCGCCTTGTCTTCATGCCGATTTAATGAATTGACGAAGAGTCTCACGAATATAGGGGCAACGGGACTACATTTATGGTAGGTATCATATCAATTTACAAATCTATTAAAAATCGTCCACGGGAAAAAAAAATCTTTTATATTTTCTAAAACGTTTGAAAGAAATATGTACACTTGTACATACATGCATATGTATGTATCTATGTACCTACATATGTAGGTATGTAGAAAACATCAACGTTGTATATTTCTTACAGGGAAAATGAGTCTACAATCCGACAGCCAAGACTGGATTAACTTTTCGCTAAAACCCACAGTTAACCGATACCAATGATAACAAAATTGCTGAAACGGATAGGGTTGTCAACGGTTGACCATAAATAAATAAATAATTAGTTAATGGGTTCGCTTTTAAGCCAATATCAATTGAGGAGGGTAATCTCTTGTGAGTTCAACTGTCACTTTTCAAGACGATGTGTACAAGTGTGTATAGTACGAGTATCTACATCCGTCATGGAAAAAGGTAAATATCTTCACCAGCACGATTTGTTAATTTTTCAGTTGTCACCAAATTTACACGACTGACAGTGATAGCACGGTGACAAGTCCACACACTGGGCTTGGTTAACGGGCCAGACACTAAAATCTGAAATACTAGTGCATACAAGCTACGACCTATGAGCATAAGAGTATACTATGACAATGTTCTTGTATGTATCAATATCATATTATTTACTTTGATAACTCCTACTGTACATGCGTGTTTAAACCCCACCCTTCAACAAAATGAAATAGCCAATCTAATGTGGGAGAAAAGAAAAAAACGTGTGTGGGTGACGTATATATGCATCTCGTATACCATTTATAAGTATGCATATAAACCGACAAAATAAAAAAAGAGAAAAACTAAATTTATTTTCCTTTACCAAATTAAAAAAAATTTGTACAAATTCATCTCATGATTGTGTGTACATATGTTTGTACATACATATTGCACTAGCATATTGTTATAATGGAAATTCTTACAAAATTAGTCTACAAAATTATTAAACGTTTATCTCACACCATTAAAGAGGTACAAATCCAACAACAGAAAATAATCTTATGTATTCTAAACATTGGAGCAGCCAGGACAGCACCCAGCCATCATTTGACATTTATTCTAGTTACGGGCTCAAGTCTAAATGATAGTTAGGAATTGCGCATTTAAAACTGATAAATTGCAGATAAAGTATTCTTGATGAAATTGGAAAGTAATCACTAGTACCTACTAAATGGATTGTTGTACCTCCTTAGTGTCATGTAAGGATTTAAGGTCCTAATGGGATGTTGCAATTTATGGCAAATAAAAAAATAAATGTGGAACCGACTTGAGGAAAAGGAAGACATGAAAAAGGAAGAGTTGCGATACCACTAGTATCCTCCACGTATATTTGTATTAGAATCATTTTCCTGTATTTACATACATATTTGCTTCATTATTTTGGACAGAAGATAAAAGCGTATTCTACCCACACATTTATAAAGTTATTCAAAAGCGCCCATATTTATTTTACAAGATATGCGAAAATTCAAAATGAAATGCGTAATCGAGTGAATACCAGTGGCTCGTCGCACCTCAGCGAGCTATTAAAATCGGTTTCTGAAGAGTGAAAACCATTCTCCAAAAGGTCAAATATGATCCTAAAAGTTCCTCATTCCTGCGAATGGAGCACGAATTTATCCGGCACAAGTTTGATATCATGGGATATAT
The DNA here is from genome assembly GCA_907269105.1 of Volucella inanis. Classification (NCBI taxonomy): domain Eukaryota; kingdom Metazoa; phylum Arthropoda; class Insecta; order Diptera; family Syrphidae; genus Volucella; species Volucella inanis. The sequence goes on from OU026157.1 coordinate 140,649,267, forward strand.
AGCAAGATATGCTAGATGCGGATTAATTTCATTTGACCACACTATTTATTTATAGGTCGGGAAAGTATCAGGCTCAACTATCTCATTAGTAAAATAAAGCATATTATCTTTAAGCACTCTATTTAATAGGACAAAGGCGGATTATGGAGCGATTACAAATCTTGAAAAGTCGATAGGTGGATGAGTGAGGAATGAATTATTAATTTAGTAAACTTGTTCAGTAAAAGTTGCAAACCAAATCGACCGAAAAGAATTTTGAGAGAAAGTGAAAGAGTTGCAGTTTAGTGACATTCAGAAATTTATATTCCCAAGTCTCTAATTAAGATAGCTCTAACGCAACTAGAGCAAGCACAGAGTTCGGTACCATCGATGCTAAAAATTCATAATAAATTATATTGACTAGAAATAAGAACTTACGAGTGTAGGCTTCTTCTATTGAGGGACTTCACAAAGTGGAGTGGTGTGGTGTCGAAACGCTGGGGCTTGTTACCGAAGAGGATACTTTTTATCTACACATATGGCATACTCGTATTGTCGTATTGCCCATTATCTGTTTAATCAAAAATATTTTCGCGTAAATACAACTTTTTTTATGTTTTTCTGAACTATCAATCATTGAAATTCTAGACAGTTCTAGACAGTCGAAAATGCAATATTATTGAACTCTATGGCAGGCAATGTATAGCAAGTCGACAAATGACGCCTTTCAAAGTTTACGGATAAAGCATCGTGCAGTTTCGAAAGATCTGTTTATCGTCTTCATAGACTTGGGAAATGGGTTTCATAGAATTCCTAAGGATTTTTTAAAGACGGCGCTAAGTTCCCAAAATCTGCCCGAGATATTACGGTACGTACGTCGAAACAACAGTTAAATACACCTGACAAATCCTAGTTAAAATTTAAATATTGGATCTATAACTGCGGTTTGCTAAGAGATGGCCTAACTTGTATTATTCCATTGTTATTATTGCATTGGAACATCCGTTGGAAAGCTACTGTCATTGTTTGTTATTTCAGTATATATCATTCATTTGAAGCGTAAACAACAGCAATTTTTTTCACTCAAATATGTCGAACTTTGTGCCTGAAAAAGTGTTTTTGCGGGGAGTTCTTCTTCATTACTTTAATATGAAGAAAACTGCTGCCGAAAGTCATCCTTTTTTTGGTGGAAGCTTATGGTGAACATGCGCTAGATGAGCGAACGTGCAAAAAGTGGTTTGCACGATTTAAAAGTGTTGATTTTAGCTTGGAAGACGATGAACGTCCTGGGCAGCCAAAAAATTTCAAGATGAAGAACTCTATGAAGATTGTTGCCAAACACAAAAAGAGTTCGCAGAATCTTTGCGTGTCACTCAAGCAGCCATTTCAAAACGTTTAAAAGCAACTGAATATATTCAAAAGCAAGGAAATTGGGTCCCACATGAACTCAAGCCGAGACACGTCGAAAGGCGGTTTTGCATGTCCGAAATGCTGCTGGAACGCCACAAAAGGAAGTCATTTTTGCATCGGATTGTTACTGTTGATGAGAAATGGATCCATTACGACAACCCCAAGCGCAAAAAATCATATGTGAAACCCGGCCAACCAGCCAAATCAACGGCAAAGCCAAATATCCATGGCGCGAAGGTAATGCTCTGTATTTGGTGGGATCATATGGGTGTGCTGTATTATGAGCTGCTAAAACCGGGTGAAACCATCAATGGACAACGCTACCGAACACAATTAATCCGTTTTAAGAGAGCAGTAGCAGAAAAAACACCCGGAATATGCGACCAGACACGAGGCAATAATTTTCCATCATGACAACGCTCGGCCCCACGTTGCTATTACGGTTAAGAACTATTTGGAAAACAGTGGATGGGAATTCTTACCCCACCCGCCTTATAGCCCAGACCTTGCCCCTTCTGACTACTATTTGTTCCGGTCGCAGTTGGCTGCCAAGCCGGCGCAGTTCTTTTGGTATGGGATCCACAAATTGCCAGAAAGATGGGAAAAAGTCATAGCTTCAGATGGGCAATACTTTGAATAGTACTATTGTACATGTTTTTCTTAAATAAACATTCAAATTTGGAAAAAAAACCTCACGAATTAAAATATATACCCAATATAAGGCAGAGCGTACAAAGTCCGTTGTCTTTTCGACTATTATGAGTGCCGCGCTGTTGCCTTTCCGGAAACTCTTAACAATCTAAAATATAATGGGTAGCAAATCAGTCGTACTAAGAATGAATTCTCATTACCGTTTTCCAGAACCCTTAAACCCAACTGCATTTATTAAGAAGAGTCATCGTTCCAAAGTGAGAAAATTCATTTAAGGCTCTTTCGTTAACCACCAAGAATATTGCGATGACCATGTAGTACAGAGTATGTACCATATATGGTGGCTTAAATGGCTCGAAAATTCTGCAGTATTTCGTGACAGAAAAACCACTCTTAAATGACTAATGTTGCGAGTCCCCACATTAAGAGACCGATAGTAGATAAACTTAAAATTGAACAAATTGTTGGTTTTAAAATGTTAAGCGAAGGTTAAGTCTCAGCTGAGGTTCGAAGAAGAGGCTGAATGAAAAAAAGTCATTCAAATGGAAAAACATCAGCACACTCTGTGCCTCAGTAATAAAAAGATCCATAATTGAGCGGGCTGTAGAAGTTTTTAAGGACTTTGAAAATTAGCTAACCGCACAAGTAGCGCAGTAAAATGCAGACTTGAAAGAAATATATAGCTTTAGAAGCAAATATATGGTATGTGTTACATATTTTAACGGTTAATAAGAGATTAATAATAAATGTCATACTGTTAAAGCATGATGTCTGCCACAAGATCAACGGATCAACCACGATAACCTGGCGGTAAGTAAATATTTTATTCGTTCGAATAAACTTTGACATCAGTATAGCACATCACTACCAGAGATGGTCTGGGCCAAAAAAAAAGGCTACCAGAACAGCCACTCAACTCACTTAAAGACCAAGAATTCACACGATTGTCCATAATGACAGGCCATGTATAATACTTTGTACTGCTATAATCAAGTTAAGGGCACATCTTGCATCTGGAGTAGATTCTACGAAAATATTTGAAATGAAGCAAATGGAATTATGTGCAACAAGAACACAAATATGTTACGTGGTATTATATGTGGTATTATATGTGGTATGTTACGAGTATGTTATTTGCCTCTTCAACTATCGTTAGACTTTTAATCAATGCTAGCCCTTAGGGCTCTCTGAGCAGATAGAAAACAATATTTGTGGATCTCGTCCCTAATTTTCTTGTCTTCGCTCCTAAGGTACTGACTTTCTTTCTTTCCATGGTCACTGATAAATCGCCAATACCATGTACATACATTTGCGATCATAAAAACCGCACCATATCAAAATGATTAAAAAATTGTTAATAACTACGATAATAATTTTTATAATGAAATGAAATTTTTGTTGAGTACGCAGTAGTTTATAAATATTTCTATCTAATTTCCATCTGTTTGTTGAATGTTTGAAAAAAGATATTAACAAAGAAAGAAAAACCAGTTAATTTTCTTATTTTTTTAAAAATATTTTAATACAGTCATTGCTTAACAAAATCAAACGATACATTTTTTATGTATGTGTATATAAGATGTTTAGATATGCCACTCTTACCAAAAGAATTATCAATACCGAGTTGCTCCTCCTTTGGCGGTTATAACCGCTTTTATTCTAGAAGACATTGAGTTCAGAAGTTCAGTAATATCTCTTGAAATTTCAGTATTCCACACATGTTCCAGAACTTCATTTAGCTCTTTTTTACTCTCTGGTTTATGTTCAGCCACCTTACATTTCATTACTTGCCATAAGTGTTCGATTGGGTTTAAGTCGGACGAATTATCTGGCCAGTCTAATCTGGTAATTCCGAGGTCATCAAACGTTGTCTTGAGCTGAAAATTATTGAAAGACTCTGTTTATTATTTATAAAGTAGACATCTAGAAGTTGATTTAAAACACTTTACCTACTGATTTGGCACGATGTCAGGGTGCAGAATCATCTTGAAAAATGCACTTGTCAGTATACGAATGATGCTGTTCAATTGCTGGAACCAAAAACTCCCTTACTACTTCTCCATACTTTTGAGCGTTCATAGTTCCATTAACAAAGTGCAAAGCGTGCAAAACGTAAAAAGAAAATCATCCCCAAACCATCTGGTTTTGAGGAAACTTCACTGTTTTGACTATGCACGTCGTACGTATGGAAAATTGTCGGCACACAACAAATTAAATTTACTTTCATCGGACCATATCACACATCGCCAATCATTCTGCGTCCAATCTTCGTACTTTTTTGTCCACGTCAAGCGAGCTTTTTTCATTTTTGTGGTTAGGAGAGGTTTTTTCGCTGGTCGTCTTCCATATAAACCTATCTCCCGTAGCCGTCGGCGTATGGTTTCGGCGCTTAGATCAACTTGATGAAATTCACTCAGCTCTGCTCTTATACGGACAGCACTTTTAAAGCGATCTTTAATGCTAATTCGTTGTAATACATTGTCCGTCTTCTAGGTTGTTTTACGTTTTCGTCCCGAGCCTTTTTTCCTTTCCAGTGGATCCAAATTTTCTTTTTTCTTCATCAGTTGTACGATAGTTGAATGACAGCATCCTATTTTAACCGCAATCTCACGATAGCCAAGCCCTTTTTCGACTAAAGTCAATATTTAAACTTTTTCGTCCCGAGTCAGTTGATGATATTTACCAGACATTTCACTTTTTTTTTACTTGCCACCGTCACAATTCAATTCAAACTGATTTTTTTTTTTTTTTGCACTGAATACAAGGCCGAACTCCGCTATGGGGAATACCCTTCATTAGTATGGGAAAAACCCTTACGATCTGATGTAATTAGGCATTTTTTGAGAACTCATCAGGTGGTGCGGTTTTTATAACCGCAAGTGCATGTGTATATGGGCTTTACGCGAAATTTTTAAACCAAAATTACATATAAACATACAGTTACTTATATACGAGTATGTACCTGATATACCGGCGAAATATTTATGCAAATTGGCATTAGTAGAAAAAGATATTGGCTGCCAGTTGGCAGTGACAAATCAATAATTATCAATCATCATATTGATATCAAATACCTATTACAAAATTTTACGTATAATAAAGGTAATCACTAAAGAAATCCTTTTAAGGTATCATTTATACAAGTTACCCTTATCATAAATTTTCATTACCATATTTGCAAAAACATTTTACAAAACGAAAAGAGGAAAATAAATGGAATGAATGCACGACTGTACACGTATCAATGCCAAATAAAAATATATGTAGTAAAATAAATATTTTGTGCACCATTTCCGTTGATCATCAATCTCAGCTTCGTATCCATAATAAGACACAATGGCAGGAAAATGAGATAGGAAATCCTTTTTATTGGGTTCACCATAAACACCAACCGGATAACCTACCCTCATTTGTCTTGTAGAGGGCAAAAAGGCTCGTGTTTGTCTTATGTGTCCTTGAGTGCAAAAGCAACCATCAACATTAACAAAGTACTTTCAATATTTGTTTGTAACATCACGCTATCATCATGCTATGTGGGTAATAACTCGTAAGTGAATCGTTGAGGGTTGTTGACTACATACAACCATATGTATGAATAAGAATTTCTTTTAACACAAATCTTACATAATATCCTTGCGAAATAATTTGTATTAATTTATTAGAATTAGGTGAAGCTAGGTGAATATTTGAAATTCCATAGCATAGCATCCTCGTATGTGAGTACATATTTAACTCCACTTCTTCTTACATATGATTACAAAGTTAATATAAATGCGGGTGTTCAGCAAAAGATTCTCAAAGATATTTCCTTTTAGTATTCTTATTGGTGATTTTCTTAGAATCAAGAAGCAACTGGGATACCAATGCCAGTTAGATAGTTGTTTTCCCACATCACCCTTGTCGTGAAAAAATTTCGCACTGGAAAATCGACGTAATTAAGACCACATTTGCGCCTATTATCGCCAATTTTTCGAATTCTTCGTTAACATCTAAGTAAAGTTGGCTTACCCTTCTTCAGCTGGTGAGAAGATACATCGGTATCTTTGGTTAAATCAGTTGCGCTTCAATCGATCGGATTCAATTAACTATCACAAGACATACTATACGAATATATCCAGCAGCAATTGTTTGGTCAGTAATTGGCCATTGGTCACAGAACAACCTAGTTTCATTTCTTAACTCTACATGAATCTCTGGATTGTATCGCTCTCGAATAACACTAAAAGTTAAATGAAACACAAAATTTTTAGAATAAACAAAAACATTTAGACCTCTGTATATACAATCTAGATTCTGTATGTGAATCTAAGGATCTTGTAACACCAGCTGAAATATGTTAAGTCCAGTTTTCATGGCAATGCATTTTTAGTTAATTAACCCGTTTTTCCTAGTTACTCCTAAGGTCAAATGTGTCCGACACACCGAGTATGATGTTTTTGCTGTGTTTGCGAGTGGTATGCAAGTTTTTGTTCATAAAGACTATAATTTACATAAGGGATATGGATATGGACATAAATAAATGATTATGCTTCTATTTTAATGAAGAATAAGTTGTGATACCTCGATATATACAAACTAAATTTGAAGGTATTGCAATTTGTACGAGTAAATAATCAGTATTTCATAAACAAAGTATAGCAAACAACTGAACACTCTGAACAGCACTGAGATTTGATGGCCCTATTGCAATTGAATAGTGAAGCTTGTGAACGAACCATAGTATTAAGGTATAAACCTGTATCGATAACTAAAAGTTGATTCGCACTACTCTCATATCCTCCTATTGTATCTTTGAACAAAATGAGGAGTAAAGGCAATAAAAAGCCATATCTGAAGACTGGACAGGCACACTTAACCGATATCTGTACTCTGTCAGATTTAATAAATTTTTGAAATACTTTCGATTATATTATATTTACAATAGTTCTAGATAGACAATTTATGTACATATGTACATATGTACATATACATATGTATGTTACTCTTATATGCATACGTACATTCATATGGATACATTTGTACATATGTAGGTATAGAAAGAGAAGTGGTGGAACATTCAATAGACGTTATTTTATAGTTTGGTGCAAGCAGCTCGAGCTACTTCGACGACGTAACCATCACATCGTGGCTATTAATTGTTGATTGCCTACAAAAGGAATGTGCAAAACGTTCCAAGAAATATTCTATAACGTACGACAGATTCATTATCTTTATTTATTTGGAATAAAACTGTAGGAATTGTGCTAATTGGTAGCTACCGGTCTAAGTGACAGATGTGCAGGTGTAATTGCAACTGACTTGTATACATACGAGTATGTATGCATGCGCGTATATATCTACATATGCATGTACAAATTTGTAAAATTTCCAGTTATAACTAAATTAATAAAAAAAAAACCTCCACGGAACAACATGTTTGTAGGAGCTGCTTTCGTTTCCACGAATAAAACTACCCGTTTATGTGTGGAAACTGTAATAAATATAAATCACCCTTTAAAGCCCCACAAAACGATGTTTGTTGCTATGAAGAATTACACTACTACTGGTCTTATAAGATACAGTCAAATCTGATTCGTTAAAGTGTGACGTTTGGTGTCAGCAAAATTGAATGACCGCTATGATAAGTTCTGTCTTTGGAATGGAGATATGATGCTAGTGCCTGGAAATTTTCGATTTTTCTTTTCTTCTTTAATTTTATTCCAACCCATTACATCATAATTTCTCATTGATAGATTCTATAGTATATACATATACAGCTCTCAAATACATATGCGTATACATGTACAAAAGACCACCATTTAACATTCATTTAAGGCTAGGATACTCGTCTGTACGGTATCAACTTTTGTCTACCATATATCAAAAGTTTTTGTGTAGCTTTTATTACTGCTACGTGACTTTGGTGAGCTTGATTACATGTAAGTAAATTCCACAGGTATTCTGTTGTTTGTATTCGTAAGTATAGTTCGCCGTCGGTCGCATTTAATGCGCACCAAAGAACCACTTGAACGCATTTTAATTCATCCGCCTCAAGACAACTCGGCATAATACAAACATGCGAGTGTATGAAATATGAACCATAGCACGGTTGTGTGTCGTCGGCCATCCGTTTGCCGCCTTTGAGCCACTAACAGGATCCCCTTTACAAATTTATTTAAAGGTTAGCCTAGAGATCTCCGAAAGATGATATCCTCTGTTTAAACATCGCTCACGGGTAAAATTTCTAGTAATTGCGTCCGACTTGTGTTCGTCACAATACAACTATATCCGTAGATAAACTCTTTACCCTATATTGACAAAACTTGCAATTTTATGGACTGAAAAAATTAACATTCTTCTTTGTACTTAGCAAAATCAGCGCATAGCACTGTCCAATATTTTGTATGCAAACAACGACTAAAGAGCTCGGCATCAATATTGATGATCTTGGTATCTGAAGAGCATGGGCGCGGACTTTCATGTCATCAAGGACAAAACATTCATATGTATGTAGATATGTATATACTCGTATTTTTATTTTCATAATATATGTTTTGTGTTTGGTAAGTTTAGTATTTTATTTGCTAAAAATCAATACAATTGGTGCAAGCTAACTACTATGTAACTAATTGCATAACATGTCAAATAAATTAATAATACATTTTGGGAACAAAGGAAAGGATGTCTTGAGTTATCACAAGAATACTGGTGCTGATTTTAATTAGGTAATTTTATTCTTAATTTAGTCTTAAATCTAATCTTCTTTTTCGGTGTTCTCTCGTGGGACTTCAGGGATCGTTTCTACCTCTATGTACTCATCATCGTCATCGTCAGCTGTCCTTTCAGCAGGACCTTCATTCTTAAGCTCTAATATAGAAGGTACGCTTTCTGGGGGAGTTTCCTCCGCATTTTTCTTCACGTCTGCTGTTAATATGGGCTCCACCGTAGCAACATTCTTTAATCGATCTCGTATATCATGATCTACCAAATGATGATCCAGCTCAGCACGGAAGTAAAATTTTTCACTGCAAAGATTGCAATCGTACGGTCGGGAATTGGCTCCATGCTCAGTCATGTGTCCCAAAAGACCTGCTGGTACAGTAAAAACGGCGGAACAGATGTAACATGTGAAGCCCCTATCCTCACAACCAGCAAAAGTATGCTCAACCAAGTGTTCCTGGAGCTTTTGTGAATGTGGCATAATCACTTTGCAAAGATTGCAACGATTCTCTACGTAGTTTGATGTAGCAGAGCTTGATTCAAAATTCCGTTGACTGTTAAATTTAGCGCTCAAATTATGCTTGCGACAGCATTTCTCGCACACTTTGGCATCCGTCGTATTTGGAATTGTTTCCAAGCAAAGCGCGCATACACTTTCCGAGACGGAAGAGGATTTTACGTGGAATCTGCAAAAGAACAAAACTTGAATAAAAACAGATTCTTACATAACCACGTACATCTTAGGTGCAAACAAGACTTACTTGGCATGTAAACCAATTTCGAAATCCGAGTGAAGTGTTTGACGGCAGCAAATGCATTGAACTGGCATCTGTCCTTCAGTATTATGCTCTAAGAGATGGTTCTTAAAAGCTGTAACATCTAATAATCCTTGAGAGCAATGCGAACACTTTCCCGATTGTCCCACTTTGGAATGTTGTAGTTTATGCTCAGCAAGGATAGCCGGGGATGGAAATATCTCATCACAAATGAGGCATTTGTGCTTTCCAGTGGAGCTGTGGCATGTTTTCATATGGTGTTCAAGCTCACTTCTAGACTTGAAATTACCACAACAGTAAGCACAACGGAGACTTACACCAGTCTTAAGGTTATGAACGATTTTACGATGTGAGTGGATCTCCGCTTCAGTTCGGAAATCATTGCGTTCACACATACCGCAACTAAAGCCGCTAGCCAATCCTCGATCTGTTGGCTTGTTCGGTTCTGGTTGGGACTTAGTTGCACTTCGGTTACTGTTGTTGTTATTATTATTGTTGTTAGGACTACTAAAGTAAGTTGTTGAGGCATTACTAAGTTTCTCTTGTTGGTGTTGGCTGTACATTTCAAGAATAGTTCTATTTGTGTCGAAGTAACGCTGATTCAAGCTGGCGTATACTAAAGGGTGTTTTATTGAGGAACTGGTATCTACTTGCAGTGGATTATAGAGTTTATTTCCTGAGGCATTACCGAAAAGATTCTTTCCTAGTGCAAATGCATTGTAGTCAAAGTTACTGTTATTGTTATTTAGAGTCGATGGAAGCGGCTTATTAAAAAGCGCGCTCATATAAAGTGGATTGAGAGAGGTAGTCGATGGGTTGACTGCAGATGTTGTTTCAACTTCCTTCTGTTCGTGATGGGTTTGCATATGTCTGTCAAGCAAAAATTCCACATGAAAAGTTTCTGGACATGATGGACAGCGAAATTGTCGAGCATGAGCAGCAAGATGAAAATGCATCTCCAATTCTGTAGAGCAAACTGCCCTGCAAAACATACACTGAATAGGTGAACCGACTATTGTCTGATGTCGTGTCTTGACGTGAATGTGAAACTCCTGTTCAGCATGGAACGTATCCATGCAAGCTGAACAACGGAAAATTTTGTTCTCTGGTGAATGGATACAAGCAAAGTGAACTTGAATTGCCACTTTCGTTTCAAAAATATCTGCGCACAGTAAGCATTTATACAACGTTTGTATATGATTGTCAAAAAGATGCTTTTGGAGTTCTTCGGGCTTTGGAAAAGTTTTGTTGCAATTCTTCTCCGTGCAATTGTACTCTGATGTCGTTATGAGGAAATGGGATATAACATGCCTCTCATATTCAGACTGATCGCGTAGTGTCTGTCCGCAATGATGACAAACCAAATTCAATCCCTGAACTATGTGTGACTTTAGATGGTTGCGGAAGCTATCAAAATCTGGAAAGCCATCATTGCATTGATTGCAGAAAAAGACTCCTGGCTTCTCTGTGACTTCTGCTGACTCATGTGACGTTGTTTGAACCGAACGCTTGTTTTGACTTAAATCGGTTGGTTCTTCATCAAGTTTTTCATTCTCTTTTGGACTAAGCTCTTCGACTTTAACTTTTGTTTCTTGTGATTTTGGAGTTGGCAATCGTGGACTGAAAGCTCCAGAGGCTGCTAGCCTGTTAAAATGTTCAAAGTAACTACTAGGACTGGATAACCGATCAATATGAGTGGTTCTCATGTGTTGGAACATTGTTGGGATGTTGGGAAATTTCATTGTGCAGTATTCACAGGATAATGGAAAGCCACTGTTAACAGGTTGGTTAGATAAAGTTTCTTTTTCATGCATCGTTTGAATGTGATTGCTTAATTGTTCCATAGATGTAAAATCGGATTTGGTACAGTACATACAAGAGATATAAGAACTACGCAATCGCTTTGTATAATCTATTGTATTAGGACTTGGGCTTTTAGCGTTAGATACTGCAGCATATCGGCGTTTTTGTAAGCTGCTGTTACTTGAACCAGATCCAGTTGATCTTGGACTATAATTTAGTGCAGCTGGATTTCCTCCAGCGGCAAGTAAAGCTGCTTGTTTCTTGTGATTTTGCATGTGAGATGTCAAAGCTGCCGCCGTATTGTATCCACGATTACAGATGGTACATTGAAATGGTTTTTGGTTATCATGGGTTTTCATATGAATCTTAAGATGATCACTGCAAGGAAAACAAATACATACATACAATAAAGTGAAAATCTATTTTTCGTTTGTTTTTAGAGGCTTTTGGTTCATCCAAATTAAACTATGCATACGTATGTATATATATTTGTATATGTATATATTTAAAATCAAAATTAATGAGAGTAGAACTTATATGTTGTCAGTTTTACAAATTCAATTGTATGCTTACCTTCGCGAAAATGCAGCTTCACAATGTGGACACCTGTATCGCCTGTCGCCAGTATGAAGTTTAGTGTGTCGGTCCCGTGACCTTTTGTGCTTGAATAACCTTGCACAATATTCACATTTAAACGGGAGGTGCTCAGCATGACTCTAAAATGAGAAAATTCTATTCATAAATCTTTATAATTTTTCCAAGATATAGTTTGGTATTCAAATGCACCATAACAACTTAATCTAACCTGTCCCTATTCCAAATGCAAATATTGTACCTCATTCTAGGCAATGCAAGAATTAAATAAGAAAACATCTGTGACGGCTGAGGTGCTCTTTCACCCCTTATCTACTCAATTACGTGGTTTCTTGTAGGATAAAATATTCATATACTTTATTTGAGATCGCCAAGCCGACCGTACGCCTTAAGCATGTCAATGACAATGATCTTTTTGATACAACTGACTAGTCCGTGGAGGAGACTGACTGACTAGAGTCGAAAAATATGTTCATGTGTACGCGAAAGTGTGGATGATCGCCACGCATGTTAATTGCCACCACATATCCCAAATGGACAAGATAAAAGAGCAAAAAGGCAAACAAAATCTGTTCCTACATGTTCGACTGGTGTTGCGGCTGTCATTTCCAGACGGTGTGTGCTCTTTGGGTCTAAAATGTCAGCAGAAAATTATTATTCCAGTTTATTTAGACCTGGAGCTGGGTTTTTATGGTCACATAGCAAGTCGTAAAGTCGCCGCGATGTGCATATGAGATGTTACTCCAACTCCACTATTCAGATGTTATCCTTGCGAGTGGTTGCGCATTTGCAAGACACTACATATTTAATTGGAACCCAACACTGAACTAAAACGGGCTACCGTCAAATCGTGTGCCTCTTATGTATTGAGTTCCGGGAAAACACATTTACGAGTAAGTACTAAGCCAAGTGGGATTACGTTGTCTTCTCCGATATTTATAACTCTAGTACAATGTCAATTCTATTAATTCTACCATAAACACCTACTCGTTGGTAGTATCTCAATTGGAATTGGACTTGTACTTGGACTTGGATTTGGACTTACACTTTTGCAATAACATTGTTCTATTTTGAGGTCCACAAAATTGAGACATTTTCTATAAGTACGAGTATTTTGCATATTTAGGTGAGGGATATAAGTTCCAATTTTATTGTCTCACTTCTTCTTGGCGGCATTTCTCGTTTGATGTTTTGAAGAAATGTCCAGAACAGATTACCTATCTCTGCCACCAGTTCACTTTGAATCAGCCTAAAATAAGTCAATTTGTATTCAGAGCGTCGCCAGTGTTTATTGCACAATATGAACAACTGATTGTGCTGGTTATCGTTTTTTAACTGCCATTGCAAATCATCATCTCGACACAAGGCAGAAAAGTAAAAGAGACACATACTCGTACGAGTATAAGTCGACAACGACGAACAAGAAAAAGATACGATCTTCATCCTTCAGGTTAAGTTTTTTTTTGGCCCCGACCACGATCACAAATTCTCCAAAAAGTGCTAACCACTTCAGTGGTGGTGCGGTGCGATGGTTGTTTTGCGGCGAGCACAAGATGCCCAAAAATTTATCATGTGCCCAACTCCCAGTTGTGTCACCAGAGAGATTTATATTTATTGCCACAGAAAATGCAATACTTCACCCTATGATGCGCTCGAGCTCCTTGAATTTACTTCCCTCTTCTGTCTGAACCTGAAATTAAAGCACAGATCTGTGAAGTGAAGACGAATTCCCTCAGATCAAGAGATATGAACTTTATTAGAGACCGATGCTGGCATTTCTTAGAACCCGCCATTGGTAGCCGGGAATTACTGAAATTGTACTCAATGCACGTGCACTCGGCCACGTCAGGGTCAACATTGTTCGCGCCGGATCTTTAACGTACTTGTACTCATACTCATACCTACATACATACATATGAAATAAAATCAATACGCTATCGAAAATATGTATTATTGATCTGCCCGCCTCAGTGCGAAATATTCCCGCAATTCTCCTTTAATAAGCGCAAACACTGTTAATTACACCCAGCCCATATAGGAATAGGTACTAGTACTCGCAAAAGTGAATAAAAGAAAAGAAAAAAAAAAATTCTTTAAAAGAGAATGGGGGGACCCAAGAACCCAACAACTCTACACACTCACCTGTTCATGCTTCTTCAGATAACCAAGGCGCGGAAATGATTTATCACAGAACTGACACTGATAGGATCCGTCGCGGTCGGTCGCGCTCTTAATGCCATCACTTGTCAACTTATCCAACAACTTTGCCGAATCCCTATCGATTTTCCGCAATTTCGTTGGAATTTTCATGGAATGTTCGCCGGTTGCGCCACCGATGCTGCTGTTGATAGTTGATGTGGTTGTGGTGGCGGCATCGTTAGCACTGCCACCACCATTCGAAGAAAGGAAAACCCTTTCCTCGCTAGAATTTGCGGCGTCATCATCTTCCTCGGCATCCCCATCATCCTCATCATTCTCATCATCCTCGCCAACAACACCACCACCAAGCCCAACACTGGTGGCAGTTGCTCCATTTATGGCTGAAACACGTCGATTGTGATGCCTGTCGTGATTGCGACCACCGGTGCTCTGTTGTTCACACTGGTACTGCATGTGGTGCAGTTTCTGTTGATGATGATGCTGGCGGTGGTTGTGCAATGAGTTCGGAGTAATTGTCCCATCCGACATCGAGGGCGAAAAACTGGACGAGGTGTGCGTGGAATAAAGATCTGAAATTAAGACGTTCGATTAATTTAAATTCATTCAAATGACATCAACAACAATATAGAACAAAAGAGAAGCTGTTAATTAAAACACCCTCTGTCGTAGGTGTCATGTCATGTTGCAAGTAACTTGTATGTAGGATACATGCATATGTATGTATTTATAAGTAAACCCCTAATTAATTAAGTGGCATAATCTGGTGACTTAAGAGGAAGTGCTTCCAAACAATGAAGGCAAATCTTTGGTTCGAGTTACGGAATAATTGAATTAACGCGCGTGGCGGACTTCTCATATCAATAAGGGGCTGACTATGGTACAGCATGTATAGATTAATTTGAAGGGGAGGTGTAACCAACTGGCGACATGAAACTACTTCGAAGACAACCATTCTCCCCGATTAAGTGTCGTTATATGACAATTAGACGTAAGGGAAACTTCAATTAGGCTAACGCTACATACAGTTGTGATATTACCGTGCTAGTTGTAGACGACTTGGACTTAAACAGTAAAATTAGCGCGGGCGGTCTTATTAAAAAAAAAAAAAAAAAAAAAAAAAAAAAAAACAATCACAACAACAACAACAACAAACACTGCGACTGAGAAGAAAACGTCTTTCCGGTAGTTTCGAAACAGACTCGCATTTCCGCGCTTAGATCATCAATGTGAGATTAAATTTACTGCTCAGAGATACTAACCGGCATGAATCATATTTAATTTTTTTTCTGTTTGTTCAAAGACCGACAGACTTTTGTTAATTAGAAATAGTAAGAGTTAGTTGTTTGCTTGCGCTTCTAAACAAACATATATGTTTATATATAAATCAGATACATACATACATATGTATCTACATGTAAATGTGTTCTGCTTCTTTATAAACTAGATTTGGATGTCGGCACAATTGCAAGATTTATAGCTTTACTTTAACTAATGACTAAAACCGAAAGTTTTTTTGTTTTTTTTTTTTTTAAGCGGCAATCGATTTTTTCATCTACATAATAAAGTCAAAGTTTCCATTCATTTCATTTAGGGTAGGTCTAAGCCAGCTGACGTCAATGATTGACAAAAATAAAATAAAAACATTTTGCCCACCCATTACACCCCTATGTTAGTTGAGCAAATTCGCTACTTTTCCACAAAATATGTCTTTCGAAGCGGATCACACTTTTGTCCTTCAGCCACCGTGCGCATCGTTCCTTAAGCAACCATAATATGACGAATATGAAAAATGCGTTTTTTTTCACACTCGATACTTAACTGTAACACAATTTGTCCAAAGTTTGAGGGATACATTTTGAGATCTGTTTGTATAACTTATATTAGATATAAAAAAATAAATTATATGATCTTTTCATTCATTTGTTGCAAAACTATTGTAAGTCGAACACTATCCTTCGCCATTGGTTGTTTTAAAAGAGATGTTTTTTGTTAACTTATATGATACAATACAATATATTTTCATTTGTTTGCGTCTATACGTTTTAAAAGCTTTAAATAACGACGATTAAGCAAATTGGTTTCTAAATTGTTAGGATGTCTTCTTATAGCAGGTGCCCTGTGTAGATAATTTCTCATTAAGAAAAAGGAACTTCAAGATTTCTGTGGATATATGAGTAGTTTAAGAATCAGAGTACTCTATCTATATCAAAAAGAATTTTCGATTGTATGCATTACCATAGATTTGACTGATGGGGAAAGTTTCACTATGTAGGTCAGGTTAGACCTATTGTGATTTCCTATAGTTAAAGCTCACCCATGATGCCTGAATTTTTAATTAATTGCCCTACATCTTTGAGTGAGCTGGTAATGATATCTTCTAGCTCAAGGAATGGCTTATCTAGAAGACGTAGACGTGATCTGCTTAGGCAGTTACTATTGCAAAGATGTACTCTACTGTTTCTTCGTTCTCGTTGCATATATGACCTTATGCTATTCCTATAGTCATAAGGTGTTTTTTTGACTCTGCAGCGAGTCATAGCTGTGTAGGTTGTTTTGTTCCTTGAGGAGGAGTTTCTTTTCCGTCCAGCAATGGAGTGTCTTGGTTTTTAGCCAATTTTTTTATGTAACTGGTAACCCGCAGAGTAGACTTGGCAACTTAAATATAGCGGTCGAACCTTTTCTGACCAATTCGTCTGCTCTTTCATTACCACTGTGACTTGGTACCCAAATTAAATGGCTCTTTTCCTGTTAGCTAGTTTTATGAGAAGTTAAACGCAGCCCCAGAAAATGTTGAGGTTATCTCAAAATCCTGGATAGAAAGTAGGGCCCCTTTGCTGTTAAAGAGAATGTAAATAATGCATTACCCATACGATATACTTATTCAAGCTTACCATTATGTTGAAACTTTTTATTTAAGCGGTTATTTTAGTTTATAGGAAATAAGATTATTGATGAGTAAAATTGGCTTTGGTCTTGCTATTACACTTCTACAAGATTTATGGAAGAGCATAACTAAGAGTTATTTTTGAGATTTTTACTATCTTTACACTGAAAAAGTGAAAGAAAATCATCGAGCATAATATTCACTTAGGTAAGATAGGCATATCCGTATTGCCTGCTGTTATTATGCTGAAAAAACCGGAACCAATAACAATAACAAAACAAAAAATGTATTGTAAAAAACAGGACCCCAAGAAGTAAGTCTAAGTAAGACTAAGCCAAAGGTATTCAATATAAGACTATTTTTTTAATTATTTAAGCAGACAGCAGCATAAGAAGCTGCGATGATTTTGGGTATAACTTTCGAACGGTTCAGTTACTTTTGACAGTATATTATTTGAAAAATCATCATAAATAGACTTACACTTAAGAACGCTTTCCTATTATTCAAACTTATTTTGAAAATCAGGCTTCAATTTACGAAATGTATATAAGATAACTCGATTTTTTTGTCCTCATAATCGACCAATTCCTCATGTGATGTATAAATTTCGTACCACAAACACTCCACGTGACGCAAAATCGACAACGCGACAACGTAATGTGTAAGAATAAACTTAAACCGCAGTGAGTGGGAGTGTGGCCGAATTCGGGATTGTCAATTCGTCATAGAGCATTAAAGCTTGGCCTTTGTCGGTCTATTGAACATTTTGCCAACAAATCCAGATAGCACAGAAACTAAAGTAACGAGACTATGCTTTGCGACGAGAATTCACGAAATGGGTGCTTGGGAAGCTTTAGGTTGTTTTTTTTTTATCGAAAATTCGTGTTTAATGGGGAAGTTCGCATTTGGTTCAATGAATTTATGAATCGAAAATTTGCTGCGGGAGACTCATGAAACTGAATAACATAAAATTGCTCTTTTTGAAGTGATTTTCACGTTGATGGATTTCACATTGATTTGGGTGGTATGTGATGCCAAACAGCTGATAAATCCATTGACTTACTAACAACTCAAAAATAACATTACATTACGAACTAGGCCAGAGAATTACCCATCGAGATTTGAAGGCACTCGGTTAAATCTTGAAAAGCTATGGAAACCAATTGGTGATAAATGGCACATTATTCAGACCCTGGAAGTCAATATGTCTGGAACCATTGTTCATAATGAATAAAGAATCTTTATTCATCTTAAATCTTAAAAAAACACATTTTATAACTTATTAAATGTTGACTTTCAAGTTTTTTAAAGGCTGAAAAGCATCAGCATAGACACAACTCTCCACCTAGCCCCGGAACAAAATCGTCATGCTAAAAATAATTATTTACCTGACATGATGAGGTGCACACCAATCACTGGTGTAATGATGTGTATGCAATGGATTTTCCTGAATTATTGATGGTTCATCCTTTCCTATATATTACATATATATATGGGCTACGACAAGAAGAAACTACCCTTGTTTATTTCATAGGGAGAGCTCTAAATAATATTCGAAACATTGAGAAATCATTGGGAACCGATGTTATACCGGGCATCATGCTTCAGCATTTGTGTAATAATATATCTATTGAATAATGCCTGTTATACAGCGCATTGAAAGACAGCAGTAGTGCATCTCATTTCCATGAGAAATAAAGACACATTAAATCCGGCGGATCTTCGGTAGGTAAGGTATTCGAAAAGTTGGACTATGTGAGTTGAGAGCAAAAATATAGGTCCGAAAAATTAATTTGTTTTTAAAGTCGGCCAAGATATCCCACATGCCGGCCGCATCTAAACTGGTATTTAATAGAATAAGCAACAATGCGCAGGTGTCTAACCCAGTTGAAGACGGCCTTTGAAACCGCGTCTCACTTCTGTACATTACTTTTAATATGCTTAGCAGTTGGCAGTTCATCGTAAAGAATGGCAAATGCGACTTTCGCCAAATTATTTCAAATTAAAATGAGTCTGCAACAAGGTGCTCTTAATTCGACGATCTTATTTAATATCTACACAAGCGTTGTTATGGGAATACTCGTACTTCACTATGCTGTAGTCAAAACTCGATGTCAATAATGTACTCGTACTCCTGTAGCATTACTTTGATAAGATTAAGCAATATTGCGACGGCTAGAATGCTTTTCCTGGGGCTTCTAAGGATGGAAGAAATAATTGGCAAATATTTTCGTTCATGGGACAACGAGGGCATCCACCTGCATGAAATAAAATCAAATACCTTGGAATCTATCTGATCAATATTTTTAATTTTAGAAAAGTTATAAACAATGGTCAAGCTAGAGCCTAAGATGCTTTTGCTCTGACAAAGAGACCGTTTTTTAGTAGTCAACTCGATGCGAGAGTGAGGAAATTCTGCTATATGGCCTCATTCGGCTTATGTTTATATTTGAATCCACCGGGGGCTGCATGTTGGGCAAGCTTGTTGGAAAAAATTTGGGTGTTTTAGAATGCTAGTCTTCGCATGTGAAGAATACCATACCTTCAAGCTGACTTAAAGGCACAATGCAAAAGTAATACCCCCGACGAACAACCTGATCAATCGGATTAAGCGACTCAACTGAGACCGAGGCATTCTCTTTCCTATTCAGTAGAAGTCAGAAGTTGTGACATGAGGAATGTTGCTCGGTAGTAACAAGAGTTTTGATGGGTTACTTAACGATTGATTCCAATCCATATTGTGATAAGAAACTTCCAAGTTGTTGTACTAGAAGAAAAAACAAAGGTAATAGTTTCCGGCTAAAAAAACAGATGAATAGGTTTAAATATATTTTAAGATTGCTTAAAAGTAAGTAAATACGTGGTAAGGTATGTCAAAAGTCTTAGAGAAGGGATTAAAACTAAAAGAGCCCACATGGGATCAATAATTTTAAATCAAATATTTCAAAACTGTTAAGCTTAATTTGAAGTTTTTTTTTTGCAGCTTTTAAGAACTATTAAATTACGAAGAATAGACATATATTTTATGAAAATGTTATGTTATTCTGAATGTATGAGTTTAAGCAATGTTTCTCGACAGCAAAACAAGATATTGAACCCTATACTCTACCTACGGGCTAACTATGGCCTAATATGGTTTCTTTTGCTTATTTTACCAAAATTTTGTAATATTTTTTTGTGCAAATAGTAGATATACATAGGTACTTATGAAAAATTAGAGACAATAAGAAATTTTTTAACATCACTTAGAGTTTCGTATGCATAATGTATGTACAATCGTATTTAAAGAAAAAATAAGGTGGAGAAGAGTGTTTGACATATGCACTCGTATATCTCAAAGAATAAGAACCCAGAATATTAATTAATCCAAAGAAGTGTAAACCTGCAAACAGCAACGACAGCTTTTAGGCTATTAAAAATTGTTTTATTATGCATTTTTTTTTATTATATATTTTTTTTATTTATAAGAATTACATACCCATATATATCTCAAAAATCATTGGGTACGTAATACAATTAACTAAATATTCCAAAGAATGAATAAATTTGAGATGAAAAATATTTCAATGAAACAGAGTAGGTATAGTAGTATAGCAAAATGTCTTTTTTGTTCAGAAGGAAAACTTGGAGGCGTAAAAGGACCATATAGTTTAATTATAACAATGAACACAGTATCTCCCACATATTTAAAATAAGAAATATGTACCTATGTATGTTGACTACTTTATATACAACATTTGAATGAAACAGACGACAGTTTAGATATAAGAAAATCAAAAATACATACATTTTTATACATATATGTATGTACGCACTGTTCGAAAGATTCATCGCATCAATCAATCCGTATTTCTTATGTACCAATGTTTAAGAACTACGCACATAGCAATATAATATTGTAAATTTGTTGGGCTTCGAATATTTCCCTATTTATGTTTCAAGAAAGTAGTTTGAATATTTAATTATTGTCGACAAATGAATCCCACATGAAATTCTCAATTGACGGTATAAAAATACCCAAAATATGTAATTCAACATCTGTAGAAAAGAGAAGATATTTTCATGAAAATTAAAAAAGCTTGCAGCAAGAATATACGAATATGATATTATGTTTTGTATAAAATTAAAAAATAAGCCGAATGATTTTTAAATATAATTTCATTGAGCTTATATAAGATATACTGCTAACAAAAGATATAAACATATGGCTTACAAATCTCTGAATATGAAATCGTATAAAATACACCATATTACTGCAGTTATACTTTTGTTTTCTCTAAAAAATTCTATTACACCTGATTTCTTTCAACCAATAAAAACTAAGAAAAATGCTTCTCGAACATGTTTGTCAGTCGGATACAGACGGGCGAGATTAAGCTCGATAAAGGATGAACGATGGAGACATGGAGACTAAGTGTTAAGAAAATTAAATATAATTCAATGCTCGGGACATTTTTCTTTTTACGTGTAGGTACTGCTTTCTACATCTAACCACGTACGTATATCAAGCTGAGTTCATCTAACACAAATGAATGAATGATTAATATTTTTAAGTAGGTAGTAATGCCTATAATTTCACTATCTTTAAACCTATGTATTTTAAATATTTTAAATTTAAATATAATAGAGGCCACTTGAGTGCAAAATACAATATTTCGCTACTTCATTTTTTAGCAAACTTCTGTAGGTAAAACCCATAACCTAAGAACCCGAGATCCGAGTTATAATACCCAAAGATCGGATAAGGAGCATGTGGATGAAAATCAATTGGTATTTGACAATAGCATACATCAAGGCCTAAATAGGGCTTGATTCAGATACATACCTTCGCCTTTAGATACGAATTACTGTGCAACATACCTAAGCATAAGTCAGAAAAAGTCAAATTTAAAAAACTTTTAAAACAATGTTAAAGAATGTCAAAAGTGCACTTATTTCACATGATTTTCTTTCTTTTTTCCAATTGATAAAGTTATTTTCATATCTACCTGAGTTCACTTCTTTAGTCGCTTGAATTTTCTCAATTAAATTTTCCAGCCTAGAGCTTGGGCCCCGATAAAGCATTTTTAGGGCCATCATCACAAAAAACAATTTTTTTTACAAATTATGTACTTAGTTAAAACACTGATAACTTTTTTTCTTAAAATTAGGTAACTATTTACATATGTATGCATGTATGTTTTTCACCACACAATTTTCAATATTTAACTTCAATTCGTATTCATTTAAAATAGATTTAATTTCCAAAAAAAAATTTCTAAAGTGAGTTTTCTTAATTACACACTTTGGTATTTTTTTTTTATTTTTATTTATATTTTTTTTTATGTATAGATATATAACATTAACAACAAGGTTTTTTTCTATTTTGTCGCCTTAAAGTTAAAATGATACAACTAAAAGGACCCCAAGGAACGCGAACGAACGTGCCCCCAACAGGAAATACGTCCAAATTTGTCGAGCACCAAAGAATAACTGCTAGCACCGAATGCGACGAAAATTAAACGTTAACGCAGCTATCCGAATGAACTGTGACTACAGTGTAGTAGATTCAACCGCCGCCGCCTTCTTGTATTGTACACAAGCATTGATAAAGCGAGGCGCCTAAACCAGTTTACTGTGTGTACAACACATCTGATGGATTGGGATTCAACCATGCGGAATTGGGTCCGCAATGGAGCGTGAGCTGGGCGGTTAAAAAAAATAAAAAAAAAACAAACACAACCTATTATATACCACGAAGCACCGAAGCAGCCAATATCCAGTTCATCCCATGGCACTTAACTGTGCTATGGGAATGGATGCACACATACACAAACACCCAAGCACATAATCTCAAGCAAGTCAAACATAATGTAATATGTATGGAATAACCTGCCTGAGTAGTGGGTACACCACAGTATCGGATTCAAGTTGAGCGCCTTTAACGTTAGCAATGTGACTACTGGCGATGATGCTAGGCTTGTAAACGAAGCTGTGTAATTTATGCATCCGAGGGCTGATCTGAAAGTGTAGGTGTGAGTTGTTTGGGACCTTAGTGTGAATTTGGGCGGAGCATAAATGTGTGATTGAGGCGCTTATATATCGTGACGTAACCCATAGAGAAATAGCTACCCACCCTTATAACGACTTTTGTATAATTTTTTGCTCCACTAGTGGGTACGGTGGCAACCCGTGGTGTTTCTGCCAATTATAGACAAACTGATTGCCGTTGACACCTTGTGGTGTCAATGCATGTAAATAAATATGTATGTATATATGCATAAATATTAGTAGATGCAACTATTGTTGCATATATGTACATAGGTTGTAATATAAATGCTCTATTCAAAATTTAAATATGATCCTGTCTATTTAACAGAATAATAAATAAATTTAAATGTTAATAAGCCGCTAGCGAATAACTTATCAATTATTTTCAGTGAAGCATTTACTAACGGAACATTCTGCTGTTCTGTAACCATTTTCCATCCAAAGTATTTTAAAAAATTTTGTGAGGACACATGACAGACAAAAAGCATTCACTTTTATTTTGCCACATGGATGGGTCCATTAAACCACCGCCACCACTATCCCCACTAACCATTAACCACCCACCACGCATTGTCAGTATCTATCAGCAGAAATTGTCCTAAATTGTATCGTCCTACCGCATCGTCCTTTGACCTTCTACTTCACAGTCATGCATATACATATATGCTAATGGATCAGAAATTAAATCAAAAGAACACCACCGGCCAGGACTTCAAAAACTCGAGTATGCATATGTGTATGTATATGCATATATATCTATGCACTTTGCTGACATCCATCTAGAATATGCACATGCATGCATACTTATATCTAGATACAGCAGCTCGAGAAGATGCGATTACTGGTGATGGCAATGAAAAGCTTTCTACATAAATAGATACATTGTGAAAACTGTCCATCCAAAAAATTGTGGAATCAAGGGAAGATTCAAACTGTACTTGTCTTCATACGTACAAAACATCATTCCGAGCGGAAAAGGGGTATCTGAGTGCAAAGTGACTGTTAAAAACCTGCGGCTATTGTGAAAGAACAAAATAAATTAAAAAAAAAAAAACAACAAAAAAACAAAAAAAAAAACAAAAGTTAAGTTGCAAACAATGTTCCAGCTGTCAAAGAATGTTGAAAAGTGCCAAGTGGAAAAGCCGTAAACAGTGAACACGCCCCTTTTAAAACAATTCCCACAGAAGGTGGAGTTTTATTCAGTCATGCGTGATGATCAGTATATAGAAGAACATCCAGGGTGCTTTTAAACGTCCGTATTGTGTAGTGTGAGTGTAAACCAGCTGGCGAATCATATTCGAGCTGAATACAAATTCGTTTGTGTTGAAAGAAATGTAAACGATAAGCATGTGAATTTAGTTTGCTTTTTATTTGATTGAAGACTTTTTTGAGTTTTTTCGAAATCAGTGTGTTGCTGAACGTTATTTGAGAAAGTAGTTGATGCAAGACTGTTTGGTAAACTTCCAGATGATGGTTACAAATTCAGTAGAAAACATTTTTCACGAACTTTGAAAAACCGACAGCCCTTTTCCTACGTTCATTATCTTTACTGGATACCTATTCTTCTTCAACTGCGATTGAATTATCTTGAATTATTTATGGATTGATGCTTAATGTTTTACGTACAAAAAATAAATAATTCAAATGTTGTTCGAGATATACAAATTGTTACTTTAACTATGTAGTTTCAAACTTTCAGGTCTTACCCAAAGGCAAAACGTGAAAAATTTAATATAATCTTGATAAAGAAAGGGAACGCTCGTATACAGTCTATTATATTCGGGATCTTTATAGAAAAATATCGTTGTAAACGTCAAGACGACGACAACAAATCAAAGAGGAGTAATCTTTAAATAAATATAATTGTTGGCTTACCCATTGTATTAATTTAGTCAAACTATGTACGTGAACATGTTGTATTACTTGGATACAATATATGTAGGTTCAAGCGGCTACACACTAGAAATTTTTTAAGGTCAACTTCTAGGACGTTTGAGTTAAGAGAAATTAGATGTGATTTTAAATATCATATGTTTCACTTTATCAGTGGATAGGTACAAACCTGGATTTTGCCCGAGTTGGTCATCATGCTGCTGGCAACATTCTCTTAAGAACATCTTTGTCAAATTTGGTATATCTCTATTAAAATAGATTTTATTTCACCTTTAGTCTCAAAGCTGTCCTTTAGTCCTGTGGCTACATACATATGTATGTACATGCAAGCCTATCTACTGCAGGTATACCATATACGATATGTATGCATCTATGTATCTACTCCATTTTGGTGGGAGAAAAGTTGAAAATCATTCTTCACTTCCTTTATGTGTCCACCTTAATTTATTTAATTAAGCCGCGTCTTATACTTTCTTAACGATTCTGTACAATTATTCGTTTGGATGTAAAGAGGTGGTTAAACTTCTGTCCTTGCAAATACTTTATTCTCTTTGTTGTTAAATTATCTGTAGACTTCATAAAACTATGTTAATTCATACATTTAATTCTGCCTACTGTACACTGATAAAATATCGTTAAAATGTCTACAATGTCCACCACTAATTTGCTAACCAGCTCCTAATCTATTGTAGTTAGTCAAACTTTAATACCACCGGCCCAAATTCCATCCTATACATCCAGTTAAATACACGAGGTATGTTCAAAAAGTAAGGTGGCTCTACACTTTTATAAAAAAAAATTATATTTATAGGTATATTCATCAATATTAATGATATCCCCTTCAAAGTAATCCCCCTCAGATGAAATACACATGTGCCGACGTTTTTTTCAATCCTCGAAGCACTTCTCATAACAACTTTTTGGTTCAAGGCTGAGCTCTTCCAGCGATGTGGTTTTTTCTCGGTCTGGGCTTACCTAGGTACTTTGGTTTCGATGACATAACCACATACCCATGATTTGTCACCCTTTTGAGCAAGTCAAGATCATCATTGACGTCACACAAGAGCTCCTGAGCAATGCTTATATGGCATCTTCTCGGCCATCTTGGAAAAGCTTGTACCATTTGTAAACATTTTTTTTTTTTACTTAAAACAGACAGATTTTTGACATTTTTTTGCTCCATTTTTTATAATAATTAAAAATCGCCGACAAAACGAACCTTTCTATCTGTCAAAAACAAACTAACATATGTTTGAAACATTTGTACCAACAGAGCAAAAAAAAAAAAAAATTTATGATCAAATGTACGTTGCCCGCGACTCCAAAAGTTACCTAATTTTTTGAACACACTTATTATGTTATAGCGTTTCGTGGATCATTTATAATGATCGCTTTATCATTGAAGATTTTCTAAGCAAATTTACTCGTATTCTTCTGCACAAGTACCTACATATTAAAAAGTGCTAAAATATAACGATTGTTCTCTGTGCTAACGAAAAACAGGTTTGACTTCCTTCCAAACGTTTCAAAGGACGAAATTATCTCCACCCGTCTTATAAACTCCGTATACTGTAGATGATGGGCCAAACTTCGCAAAAAGTTATAAGCAATCAGTGGAAAATTGGGTGAAGTAGGAGCATGAGGCATTTATTAATAGCCTTATTCACCGAACTTACAGAACATAAATTACACGTAAAGTTGAACTTTAGCGTGCGGCAATATTGATTTATTCCGATTCATTTATATCGGTTTTTCGTCACAAGTAACAAATTATCCAAAAATGGTTGCGTTTGATTTAACTGATATGTGAAGTGGAAACTTTCAACCGTCGAAAACTGTTGGCGTCAGTAAAAATCAGTTAACGTGGTGCTGACACCCATCTCCCGAACATTTTCACATTATTCATTACATTATATGATATTAGGGCTTATGGTTGCTGTAGAAACTCCAAGAATTGAAGATGAACACACCGCAATTGTGTTTAGATCTGCTCAAAGAATTCCATTTTTAAGAGCTTCTAAACGTCTACCTCATCGCAAATATTCAAGTCCCACATTAAGTACCTAAAATCGACTGATCTGTTGATATGTTGCTTTTATATGGTGATATATGGTTCAAGCATCTTTGCTCGTGCGTGCATCGGTTTTTGATTCACCGAACATGTTAAATGAGATTTACATTAGTGTTGTTGCTTTCAGACTATCACATTTATTAAAAATTGTAGGCTTAAGAGATTCATATGGAGAAACAATTCTTTTTACAAATATAGGAGCTTTGGAAACGCAAAGGAGGAGGTTAAGACAAAGGGTATTTGTAAATATTAGACTATTTTAGTGCCTGTTCAAATTATACCTCTTAAATTTGCCTTCAACGTGTATTGTTAAATTTCAAAAATTTTGCTTTGCCGTGAAACATTGAAAAATAACGATTGTTTCAAGCACCTTGAGACGATTTTGATAGACTTTAAATCGTACAAAATGAAGTAAAGGATGACCAGATAAGAACAATAGAAAAACAAATTAAATAAAACAACAACGGTATGAGTCATAAAACTTATTCTGGCTTTATTTTGAAGCTACGTTCATGCCATTATGTGTGTAATATCACACCGCATTCAATTCTTTCGTCAATCTTATACGGTTGAAGGTCCTAATTCAACCGCAACCAGCTGATTGGCCCGAAACCGAAATTTCTGGGCATTATTCGATGTTGGCCGCTACGGCGGCTTTAGTTTTTCATTTCGCACCAATCTTTGTCTGGTTGGTGGCTTAAGATTCGAAAGAGTGTACTTACGCTCAAACTTTTCCCCAGTGCGACGAATTGCCTGCACACTGAAGCAATGATGACGACCGACCTCACGACGAAATTCACGTTGCGTACTTACAACTGACCGGGAATTTCGATAATATTTTTTAATAATTTCCGCACTTTCGGCAAGCGAAAAACGATGCATGATGAAATGACAAACTTTTAAGAATAGTTTGACAGTTAGATGTCATTGGTAACTTTGAAAGCTGCTGAAACATAAAAGTTGTAAAAACTATTATTGCTATATACTAACCCGTTATAATTAAAATTCCCTGAAAATTATTTTAATTTTTTTTTCTTAACTGTTTTTTTATACCAAAATAAACTATGTACTACTTACATACATTTATA
Source organism: Volucella inanis (assembly GCA_907269105.1). Lineage (NCBI taxonomy): Eukaryota > Metazoa > Arthropoda > Insecta > Diptera > Syrphidae > Volucella > Volucella inanis. Next base: position 140,677,305 of record OU026157.1, read on the forward strand.
TCCAAGTTCTGCTGTTTTTAAAAATTATATTGAGTGACACCAGAATTTTCTCAGTCTTTTACGTAAAATTACTGTGCTCCTCATTTGCCGTAACCTTCATTAAATATTCATTCTAGCTCTATGACAAATATCAAAAAGATAACGAAAATAATTTGTTAATTTGCTCGTTTTTCTGTCACTCTGATTGAGGTGCTCTTGTGTCACTCATTTAGATTTCTTCTTTGACCTTTTTCAAGAATGTCAAAACAAAAGTCAGGGATGGGAGATAAATTACGTATATTTACATACATACGCATCCAATGAATCACATTTAGCCAACCCCACCATATACGTTGCAGAAATTTGTAAAGTTATATGTACGGATAATTCAGTACCTTAGTACTTTAACAGTTAATGCAATGAAATAAGAAGAATAAATGAATTACTTTAGGAATAAATTTTCAATTTATTGTCAACGTATTAAACTTTAAAATTATATCTCTTGTATACGAGTACCTGTGTACAATTTTCGGAACTTAAAAAAATGTTGAACTCTCTAGAGTATCATAGAAAAATTTGTAGAATTCGTACTTGCTATGTGTGATTAACAGTTTAATTACCTTTGAGTGATAGACGGTGATTGACAAGCACAGAAAAAGAAGAAAAGAAAAAAAACAAAACATCGCCCTTTTTGAGTGAATTCTGTGAGGAGCACAGTCGACGGACAAAAGGGTTGGGTAAAAGCTGATGAATTATTAATAAACTCTCGTGTACATAAACAAACGTAGGGTGGATATAATACCCATCAAAAGCTTGACATGCCTTTAAATCGTATGCCTGCAACCCACATGACGACCACGGATTAACAAGCTTTTACCTTTAGAGCTTAGAAACAGGCTATTATTCAGAATATCTTTTTCTCCTTTAGTTAAACAGAAATACATACTATAGATGTATGTAAAAACATCGCAGTCAGTTTACAAAAATCTCAACTGCGTCATGAGTGGCTACTGTCCTCGCATATCCTTGTCAACGTCAACAATTTATACCACTATGTCACCAGCCACTGAAGGGAATCAACAAATGATAAGGGAGAGAATTTTAAATCATCATGAGACATCAGTGAACAATCTTTCTAATTCGAGACTAGCTAGGGATATGCCCTTTTTTTGTTCTAAAGTGCAATTAATTGTGCCATGATTCAATTATGTGCTGAACCCAAGACAAGAATTGATCATTTGTTGATTTTGTCTCATTGAAAATTTAATTAATCTTCATCAAGTTAGATGCGACACTAAGGCACCTTGCACAATTGGCCCATATATGTTACTTATCCTCTTTTGGTTCCACTGAAGTTTCAATTGAGAAGCGATCAATTGATTTTATTTTTTTTTTAAATATTCATACTACAGGTGGTTGTGGTCAAATCAATCAACGACTTCGGTAATTGCTTACTCGTGCTTCTACTTTACTTCGTACTTCTCGAAACCACTTTGCGGAACAACACCTGCTGCCAATGCAACAACTCTAATAAGCCACCATCCTTTACTATCTGTAATGCTTAATTGCTTTTCTTTTTTCTTTCTTTCTCTCGAACAAATTATAGATACTATCAACTCGAAAAGGTCAAAAAAATGTGGTAAGGTTCTGACACAACTAATGACCCTTATTGCGTTTAGCTGTCCCTAATCTCTTGAATGCATATTCAGGGTGAACTGTTGGAAGAGACTACCCAGCGATCCTACAAGGAGCACATGATTCCACATTAAGATTAAGAATGCTTGTTATAAATCCTTCCAGACACTGTCAATCTTTTGCTTCCAGAATTAATTATAAATCTCACTCATCATTAAATATATTAAACGCTTTTCAAAAAAGTTTCACTCCCGTTGATGGTTAACAATGAAAAACCCATAAGCTGTCCATTTCTCTAATTTAGAACTTTCGGATGTTGATGTGTGTCACCGCTCAATGCGTACCGTACCGCAAGAAAACAATCTCATCAAAAAACCATAAAACTGTTATTGGACTAAGTATAAGATACAGGTCTCCTTGGTAGATATCAGTAGGTAATTTGACATTTGCGAAAGTGGGAAGTAAATGTCGTACGCGGTCATTTTATAAAGAAAAGAACGCCGCTGTAGCACGTTTCACAAGAAATCTTGTTTTACCCCCGATTATATCAGATTTGCTTGCCACTTAAGTTCACTGAATAATACACGTTCACAGATATATGTATGTACAAGTACATACTTATATAGTTAAAAATATGCACATGTTTTGCTGTTCTGTATGTCCGTATTTACAAAACTTGTAAATATAAAGTAAGTGCATGAATGTAGCTGCGTTGATTCTGGACGCGACCTACAAAAAGTATACATACATATGTATGAGTATCAACATACATATGCTGTGTATATCAGTGACCTTATAACTTTATCCACTAAGTTTGGGAAGATATATGCATACATACTCATATATGTGTGTGACAAATATGAGTATGACATATGGAATACATGAATTTACTGTCGCATCAAATAGAAACAAGCTTGGGCTTACCATACTAAAGGTTTACATCTGCTGTAATTCCTTTTTATTGGCTTCTGGACCAACTACGAAAGGGTTAAGGAGAGACCGATTAATTGTTTAATTTTCATGGCTTTACGTTACTATGCATTTACAACACTGCGAATAATTTGCCCATTATTACAACATTAGTATGCAAAATCTAGATAATTTTATTAAATGATATTGTTTATTAAAATAGGGCCATCATATCAATTGACTTTAAAAAGTTCATGCAAACAAAAAACAATAAAATTAACATAATTTTCTGATTTTTGGATGGTTTGATTTATATAAAATAAAATTAATGGAAATTTATTTGGACATTTGGATACTTTAGCAAATTAGTGTAAATTTGATATATTGTTTTGCGTATAGGAAACTAGGAACCTATATTATTAAGCTCTTATGTGTCCATTGCAATGTCTGGTCAGAGAGTTGACAAGAACTTAATATTGCTGAAGTATGGTAGAAGACTATTTTCTTTTTAACAAACACCAATCCGATCCTTGTTTATTTTATGTTATGCTGTTTAGTTATTTTCATGAATTCTTTTTTGGATTTAGATACGGAGATTGAGCAGGTAAATGTTGATCGTTTAAAAATATCTTTGTTTTTTTTTTAGATGTGTTTAGGATTGTTGTTCTACATATTATATGATCGACACTAAGCGCATGCTTTTTTCGCCGTATAGAAACATAAAGTTCCCGAAGATGTTAACATGCTCCATATTTTGTTTTACGCAGTACATTAGATAAAAGACTTGCCAACAAAAGCGTGAGAGAATTCATTAAATTACGAAAGTCTTCATTAAAATGTACCCGGTTTCGGAAATTTATTTTTATGATGAGCTTTAGAATTAAGTAAGAACAATAAATCTAAGGGATTAGAAGCTCAAAATTCACCTTAGGATTCACTTTTTGTCGTAAAATAAAGGTGATTATTTACTTTCACGGTCAATTGGTTTTTTAGATGAATCTTCCTTTTTTTAAATGCCGGAATTATTTTAAGTTTAAGTTTCAGTTTATTATTTGCTCAGTAAAAAAATAATTAACTTGGTCTGTGTTATTGTTATTGAATACCTTTCTACTGATATTAGTAATTTATAATTTTACGAAATAGATCAGTTGAATTTAAATTTTAGATTTTAAAGAAAAAATTATACTTAAACCTCAGTAAAAAAAAAATAAATAAAAGCAATAATAATAATTATTATAATAAAAGTCATTTTAATTATAAACAAAACAATTGAATAAATAAACAAATAAATTAGTTAGTTAGGTAATTAATAGATAAATAAATCTATTAATATATACGATATTTAAATAAATAATACATAAATAAATAATTAAATGAATAAACAGTTAAAAAATAGAAAAAATAAAAAACTATTATATAAATAAATTAATCAACAGACATATTTATATATAAGCAAATACATAAATTATTAACTAATACAATAATTAGTCAATTAAAAATAAATAAATATTTAAATAACGACTAGGACATACCTCATTTTTGCATGAAATTGAAAAAAAGGATTAATTTTTGAATTTTCTTTTTTAATTGTCTTCTCGTGTGAATATAGAATTTTACAACGGCTTATTCGTATTTTTTTTTTTTTTTTGTTTTTTCCGTATTTTTTCGTCAGAACGAACAATTAAAAAAAAATTAAAGTTGATTTTTTAAGTTTTTATGTCCAAAACACCAGGTGACCGCGAAAGTGAATAATTAACAAAATAACTTCGGTTCTTGTGCCAAACAACCATAGAATACAATCAATGAATATATTTGATTTAATTTAATATTAAAGAACGTACTGAAATTAGAATCAAGACGCTACAATATTACACGTCATACACATTTAAGCTGATGAGGAATAAAAGAAACAGTTTCAAAATATAGATAGGCTAACTAAATACACAAACTTTTAGGAGAACCTTCGATTTTATTGGATAAATTTTAATTTTGGCACCAATTCGATTTACTTAAAAAATTTACCAAGCGGCTATATGACGGCAAATGACAGTTAAACTCAAAGCTTTGTTTAATAATAAAATATTGTACATTACAGTAGTGTGTTCGACGCTAACTTACACATCACTTTGTTGGATGACATACAAGAAGTGTGAAGAAAAAATTGCATGAGTCAAAGGAAATTGCGTTGGCAATATCGCACATAGAGTTAGTGTAGGGACAATGTTGGACAATGTACGAAAAATATAAAGAAAAATGACAGCGACGGTCAGCGGATGTAAAAAAACATGATCTCTATAAGAAGTACGCCCATCCCCAGAAGTCTTCATAGTAAAAAACCAATAGAAGAGAAACTTCAAGCTGAGCAAATCAGCTAAAGTTTAAAAAAGAGACCGAAATAAAAATAATTGGACTTTACAAATACGAAAACATCAGCAAATTATTGGCCTCACTATCGAGGTTATCCAAAATAGAGTGGCTTGTAGAATTATTCTAAGATCCGCAAAATTTAGCCCCCCACGATTGGTGTAGTAGCACTGCAGATACGTGGGAGATATATGGTATGTAACATTCGATGTAATTAGCGTAAATATTCTTCTTCTTGCACGCTTTTTTACATTTGCAGACAGAAACGAACTCCAGTTATTATTTGATAGCAGGTGAAATTGTGACTGAGCTATATGTAACCTTAGATGAGTCGTTCAGAAGAAGACTAAACTTCCACCTAAAACACCGTTATGGATTACGAAGAAAGTGAAAACAGCCGCCAGTATAATGGGGAATAAGAAGGAAGGGCTTTAATAGATGTCAAGAGAAATCAAAAGAAAATACTGAGTCAGTCAAAAATACCAGATTCCCAAGAACGAAGAAAAACTTTTTTCAAAATATAGGGTGATTCATCGTGAGGTTTGATTTTCAATAGGCTTTTTTTGGCAGATAAGGCGTGACTCGTATCAAACTGCTTTGTCATTTTTGTTAAGTATCGTTTGGTAAGTCATCATGAAAAGATTCACACCACAACAGTGTCTCTAAATTGTTCAGCTGTATTACGAAAATCAGCGATCTGTGAGAAATGTTTTTCGTGCGATTCGAGGAACTTACGGTGCGCATAATCGACCTACTGAAACCACTATTGCCAATACCATTCGCAAATTTGAGTCCCAGTTTACATTAGTGGATAATACTCGACCGGTTAGACAACATCCAGCACGTAATGAACAGACTATAGCAGCTGGAGCTGAGAATGTACGCAAAGACCGTGACGAATCGATTCGTCGTCGTTCTAAGCAGCTTGGCTTGGCGTATTTGACAATTTGTCGTATTTTACGTAAGAATCTCGGCCTAAAAGCGTACAAAATTCAACTTGTGCAAGAATTGAAGCCAGGCGACTTGAATTTCCGTCATATTTTCAGTGAATGGGATCTGGAAAAACTCAATGAAAAGCCGGTGTTTTATCGAGAAATTTTGTTGAATGATGAAGCCCATTTCTGGCTCAATGCATAGGTTAATAAACAAAATTGCCGTATTTGGGCTGATGAGCAACCCGAAGAGTACCAAGAGCTACCATTACATCCATTAAAAACAACGGTATGGTGTGGTTTAGGGGCTGGTGGAATCATTGGTCCATATTTCTTCAAAAATGAGGCAAATCAGAATGTTACCGTCAATGGTAACATTTTCGCACCATGTTAACGGACTATGTGCTTCCTGAAATTCAAGTACATGGTCTCGGTGGACTCTTGTTTCAGCGCGTAAAACAATGGACTTGCTGAGAAATCATTTTGGTGAGCATTTAGTTTCACGTTTTGCTACGGTAAATTGGCCGCCTAGATCGTGCGATATCACACTTTTGGACTATTTTTTTTGGGGATGTGTAAAGTCTCAGGTCTTCAGGAATAAGCCAGCTACGATTGGAAGCCAACATTACTCGTGTTATCCGCGAGATACCAGTCGCTCTGTTCGAACAAGTCGCCCAAAATTGGACCTTCCGAATGGACCACCTTAAACGTAGTCGTGGAAAACATTTACATCATATCATTTTTAAGAAGTAAATGACATGAATTTTTCTTTTAACTGATTATAAAAATTTTAAGTTCACTTTCAAATTTATGTGTCTTATTTTACATTATAAATCAAACCTCACGATGAATCACCCTATATTTCCACTCAGTCTTCTTAAATAAATCAGCCAATACACAATGCTAAAAAAATCAGAAGAAGGTACATACATACAATGTATCTAAGTACAAAAAATTGTTGGATATCAAGGAAATCCATTAAGCAAACTGAAGTTTTTGGATTGGGTAAGTGCCCATTTCTTAACTATCCCTAATAGAGAAGATAGCCTTAGCTAAATGTCTACCTAAACTCAAGGCAGATAAACGAAAAAAAAATATACCATATGACTTAAAACCCCGTAAACAAGGTACAAAGTCTAAGAAAAGCTTAGATTCATCATCAGAATCCATACATGCGATAAAATCACGATTAGGTACTTGACTTGCTCTAAGTTTGGCAAACAACTTACAAGCGATCTAATATGTGACTTCTCTTTTAACGTTTCCTTTCATCATTACTATAGAATAAACAATATCGGAACTCTAACAGAGTGCACTCAGCTTAGTTGCTGGCTGGTGCAAGATAGTTGGCCTAACTTCAACATCAAAACTATACTCCCTTTAACAATTCACATCATTAGTAAGCACAAACAGAGTTCATTTCATTTAAGTGAAGGAACACATCGGACACATAGGTAATCAAATGGCAGGCATAGTAGCCAGAAAAGGATATGCATGGACCTTCATGGTGCATTCTGTGGATTACTTATCAGCACTGTGAAATGTTGTATTAAAAACTGACTGAGAAACAAGGCTCACCACTACTAGATAAAAACCAACAGACAGGCTTATATATTCATATATCAAGTTCGATCGCTTTTTGACATCAAACAAAATTTGTTACAATGATAAAATTGGAATAATTGGACAAAATAAAAAATTGAATTGAATTGTAAAAGGATCGAATTATGCTTTAGCTGTTACAAATAAAGTTTTCCGTAAATATACAAGGTTGTACTCCTAGGTACAATTGAAACAGTACATTCCCATGTAAAAGTAAGAAAGATCATTATTTCCTTAGAGAATACATCGCCCCAAAAATCTATCCAGTGTTAGCAAAAAATTAAAATAAAATAAAAACAAATAGTGATTTCTCTTAAAATATAGTTGACAGCAATTTATACCGGGGAATTTTCTGGTAGAAAGGGTTAAGGGTTTTCATGATCCCATGTGCGAGAATTAACTCCATATAAAAAATAAAAACACAAACAATTTTAAAAAATAGTCATTTAAAAACTGTTGTCTGAGTATTGGAAACGGAAACAAAGACATAATTAGTTAGGTAATTTTTTATTTGTAATTATTATCTATTGTTTTTAATACTGAGTAATACATTATCGCACTTACGACGCACAAAAATTTCAAAATATAAATATATAGTCTTTTCTTTTTTTAAATAAATTATTCATCGGTAAATATGTACATATATGCCTTTGTGTGTAGGTACAATGTCAACGTGTACAAAGATAATACTCGTAACAGTGTTTCGCAAATATTTTCAGTATGCGAAAATTCGAAATACTCTCTTGCAGTTGTAGTCGGAAAATCCCTCGGGAGTAAATGGAATTGTTCCTTCGAGTACCATAATGCTTCAAAATGCCCCAAAAGGATACATCCAATTGGAATTTGTTGTACACACTTTTCCCCATTTATATATTTCATAGTGGTACACACCGAATCCCATGTCCCATCGCATAGCCAGCAAAACAAACACACAAATGTGTGTTCTTTTCACTTTTAATATGTGTGAAATGGCACTAAGGAGAATAACCCACCGATGTCGTCGTCGTTGATCCGAAGCACTGAGGAATCCCGACAATGTACCTATACTACTTACAACTGATAATGTTTCCTCTTCTTCTCTGCTTTCTTTCTCAACGTGTATTTGTGTATATGTTTGTGTATATTATGTGGGTTATAGAAACTGGGAGTCTCAGTATCAGTATCCCAGTACCCACTGAGGAATTTCATATCCTTGTGACGACCAAAGTGACTTTCCTCGATTCATTGCTTATACTCGTATGCTGCTACATCTGCCCACTCTAAACCAACCACCCCATTTTCTCGAAAGGATTAACTAAGTTTGAACCTACCCGTACACGTACATGAAGCATGGGTTTCGCACAATTACATCGTGTGGTATCTTTCTACACTTAACACACACACACATTATTTTAACGCTTTTGAATGAAATTCCATCAAAATGCCGGTTGGCATACGAGTATTGCAAATCTTCGTTCAAGCTAATGATGTTTTTTTTTTTTTTTTTTTTTAAAGAAAACCTAAATTAGATGTATATTCCTAAGAGTAATTTGCTTCACTTCTTAGTGTTTGCCTTCTCAAGCCCTAATCGGAAATTCCGTTTTTTGGAAAAACGAAGAAATATATTCGTATTTATGTTACGTTCGTATTTGGTCACGCTACTTAAGAAACCAATACTGTTGGTGAATTGCTTCAATTGTCCGCTTGCTTAAAAAAGAACAACCGAATCAATGGTTATAAATCTTTTGCAAAGGAACGATGTCATAACTTTTAGAAACAAAACAACAGAAAAAATTGAAAACTTCTGAAATCCTTTTACACTCGTTCCTTCTTCGTTAAGCGCGCCCAAAGGGAAGCATGAATAAATGACTCTCACCCCCAGCACACTTAGCTTACCTTAGACTTTGACTCCTTTGGGATTAGCAGTAGCATCAACTCTCGAAGGGTACAAAAAGCTGGATTTCCATTCTTCGTTATTCTTTTATACCACCCCATCCCCTTCTATTGCACTACAGAGCTCTTAAAGTTATTCTCATTTTCGTTGACAGAGGCACTATAGTTTTCCTTCAGCATCGTTTCCACACTAGTAGAATTCAAACTTTTGAATGCAAAAGTGAAGGTAAAAAGAAAACTTAGGACATGTAAAAGTTCACCTCGGTTTGCCAGAAGAATGGGTCAGCGACATTGTTCTTCCACAGGCAAGAAAAAGGCATTATCCATTACACCTGAGTACAAATAAGGTTTTACAGAAAATATTATTTATGAGGTTTTGCACCGTGTTGTCTGGAGAATTCAAACTTGTCATGACTTATAACGCTCCACCTTTAAAGTCCACTACCATTCTCGTGCTGCAGTAGAAATGCTAATAGTTAGACACGACAACTTTTTTCGACGTGTTGCATTATAACCTCATAGTCGATCCTTGGAGCAACCAAACTGCAAAAATATTTTCTCAGCAACGCTACTGTTGACCGAATGTTCAAAAGAAAATAATGCCATCATTATGAGGTAGATTGACATCGCTACGAGCCAAGACTTGGTATTTCTCAATTTAGAATTATGTCCAGAATCACCTTTGGCTTGCATAATTTGCTAAGACCAAAGACCAAAACAAAAAAGAGGTCATACATACTACAGGTCTGTAAGTAACAATATGTATTTTTTTTTTTTTTTTTTTTTTTTTTTTTTTTTTTTTTTTTTTGCAGCATGGTGTATCCAAATACTAAACTAAATGAAACAAGTTGTGGACCACAATCACAATCGCAGTCACAAACCTGGAAGACAGAATCTCTCAATGACAATTTCCCATCAGATAAATGAGGCAAACACTAACCAAACCAGAAGCAACAATTGCTAAACCGCGCTACCATTTCATATTCAGATGACACATAAATCGGGGAAAAAAAATTAGGCAAGATGCGGACAATTTAAAACCATAAAGATAAATATCGGTGAGGCCTAATGAAAAAAGACTACTGGCAATAATGTTACCAGTGCTCATGGAATATACCCTTTTATCTTTAGCGTTTCTCTTTCTTCATTTGCCACTAATAAAATAAAGGTTTACGACTTAAATATGTGGAAATGCAGGTCTCGAAAAAAATAAATAAAAGTAGACAAATACAGCATTTTGGAGAAAATAAAACTTTTGCACGAAGGCAATAATGAAGTTGAATAAAAATTCTTAAATCCAACGAATTTAGAATTGATTTTTATTGATTGACCAAATTTAAACAGTTATTTGACAAAATGACAATTATTTTTTATCTATTTTAATTCCAATTCTATAAAATTATTTTGAAGTATAATTTTTTTTATTTAGTATAAGTACTAAACAATAGCTTCCAATTGTTAACTTCTTTGCTTAACTTTTTTTTATCAAATATACCCGTATTTTGTTTTCAAAAAGTTTTAGAGAAGCAGATGAAATTTAATTTACTATACGCGTCTAAAATTAGTCTTATCAAAAACAATAGCTGATGGAATGCACTACAAACAACACATATTATGCAAAATAGTGCAGCTTTTAAGCCTCTTTCGCCAACAACACATGTTATGCAAAATAGTGCAGATTATATGCCTCTTTCGCCACTTGTGACTTTACTTATTTAGATATCGCTACAGCTTGGGGTGGATATGAACCTGAAATTTAACCAATAGACCTACCATGTGCGGCCTCTTGCTAACTGCCTCTTGTTGCGCACTCCAAGTTGGTTGATTCCCACTTTTGCTTCGTGCGACACCTAAGACTAGTTCTGCCTCTACTTCGTTGCGACTCCGGGTTGGAAGCGAGGACTTCTTTGGCTGTTGCGTTGGTGTTCAGTCCCTGTGTACTTTTCTGACCAAGTAAATGTCACTGTACAGTTCATAAAATTCGTTCCTAAATCTCCTCCTCAAAGCTGCATCAACGCAAAGGAGACCAAAAATCACTGGAAAAATCTGCGTTCGAAACGGCCAAGGATAATTTCATCCACCTTCGCGAACGTGCATAGCTTTTGTGCCATAGGGCAGGACTGGGTTGATGAGAGTCTTACAAAGAGCATCTTTAGTGTTTCTTAACAAGGCCTCATTACTCATTTGCTAACAGAGTAATGGTTGGCAAGAATAACTCTTCGTTTGATTTCTGATGAGCTGTAAATATCAGATTTAATAGCGTAGCCGAGATACAAGTGTGCAAAATAACTGACTATATCTTAGTTTTAACTTGTGGTCCTTGACCGCCAGAATGCGCCGCTGCTGCAAAAAAGTTTACGGTGCCTTGAAGTCCGTTCATATTTAGGCAGACATGCTAAATTTCAGTGCAATACTGTCTTTAGTTTTGTTTTGATAGCTGATTGTTGTTGACGTGTTTGGCATTATTTTGAGTATGGACAAAAACGATTTTCATTCTCTCATAAAACATTATTTTTTGAGAAGCAAAACGGCGAAGGAAACAAAAGAAAAGTTGAATAAATATTATGGTCAAATATTGGTTTCGAGAGTTTCGTGGTGGCCGCAACTCCACTACCGATCAAGATCACAGTAGCAGGTCCTCCGATTAGTACCAAGTACTGAGCGCACATGCCATATTTTGGGCAATATTCTGAATGTGAAAAAGTTATCCTGCTGCTGGGTGCCGCGCATACTCACTCCTGACCAGGCGAGAGCACTTCGAAAGAGTGTTTGAACTTGCTGATACTTATTCGGGCGTCGATTGGTAACTGTTGAACACCAGAGAACAGAATGAGTGCCTGGCAATGGACTGAAGCCGGCACGAGTGCTCCGAAGCGGACGAGGGAAGCTCAATGGGTCGGAAAGTTCATTGTGTCGGTTTTCTGGGATTGTCATGGCATACCTTTCGTGGACTAGCTCGAAAAAGGAAAAACCATCAACAGCGAGAAGATGAAGAGAAGAAAAAGAGAAAAAGAAGAGAAAAAAAAAAAATTTGATTTGCAAGACAATGCACCGGCGCACAAGGTCATCGCAACCACGGCTAAAATCAATGACTTACGGCTCCAATTGCTGTCGCATCCACCGTAATCGCCCGGTTTGGCTCATCAATAAAAAATTCAGCTGAAATCATCGAAGCCACGGAGGAGTATTTTGCAGACCTTCCGGAAAATTACTTTTCGGATGGGATCAAGAAGTTGGAAAATCGCTAGAATAAATGTATCAACTAAAAGGGGACTATATTGAATAAAATAAAAAAACATTTAAAACAAATTTTTTTTTCATTCCCAAGGAGGTTACTTTTTACTTTTCAAGTATACGCTTAAAAGTGCAAACAGAGGAAGAAAAAAATAAATTGCTAGGAATGCTAAATGGTTTGATGTATAGCTAAGTTTATATAAGCCCGACAGTTTTCAATATTTGGTTGAGAGTATTGAGATAAGGTGTTAGTACATATGTACATATACACTCGTATATAATGCAACAATTTAGATAAATTTACTTACAGCAATAAATAATAATGTAAATAATGAATTACTAAATTAATATTCTTTGTCTATTCTTTTTCTCATTTTTAAAACCTAATCAAATGAGATCTCTTGTCGTTAGTTACCAGCTAAACTTCCTGAATTGTGATCAAATTTTCGTTGATGGAAAGTAGACTAAATTGAAGCCAAGTTGGAAAATTGAACTTGCTATGAAATCTTCGCTAACTGCGAGCCTTTCCAACTATATGAACATACTTAAGTTTTTAGCAATTAAAAATAGCAACTTAGTAGACATGCCCCTTCATACAAATTTAAGATAAGGCAGAAATTGTGTCTTTTAAAATTAATTAATTAATTAATGAAACAATAATAGGTACATATGAACCAATGTATGTATGTGCATTCTTAGAAATGAATATTGACTCCTCATTCAATGCGGATTTTAATCCCATTGATAACTTATAGGGAAATGTGGAATTTAGTAAACAAAGGTGAATTCGATAAGGTCAAGGTTTTGTGGTATATGCTTTTGCTCTTGACTCGTATTAGATACTTCTCAATACAACATCGATCACCACGAAATTTTTTAACTTGTTTTACCAACTTTTGCTAGAGATGACCACCGAGGCATAATGATTAAAATTGTCGCCGTCAGAGGTTTGGCTAGATGCCCACATCAAAACACTTGTGTAGATATGGGCAAAATTCTGATCGTGAATAAGTCGGTCATTCTTTAGTTATTTATAGTGTCCAAAAAAATATAGTTTCGTCCCTCTTTTCATAAAGTAACAAGACAAACAATACAACACAAGCGAAAAAATAAGGACTTACGAATATTTCATAACGAACTCTGTTTTTATGAAGTTTTCCTAAGTTTTCCTTGAATTGCTTAATCACATTTAAATAAGTAGGTATGTGCTTATCATTTTTTACCATTCATTTCTTGAATGGTAGCCAAACCTAATTTGCTGTTAACCCAACAATAAATACAAAATACATGTTTCCATGGACTAAGATCTATGTATGTATGTATATTTTTGAATGAAAAATGCAATGCCATATACTTATTTGTTTTTAATTAATTGCTAGTAATTTTAAATACGATATGAATATATACAAATAGCTTTAATGTCATATCTTTAATATTAAAAAAATGTAACAGCTGCATTATTGCCTACATGCATATCTATGGTACATACATATATGTGCGTACAAACAAACACTATACATCCTCCTTTTAACAAACGAAATCCTTTTAAAACAGTAAAGTTAGGAAGAAGGTACATAATTTATACCCAAATCTATCCGACATGTCCTTACGTAAAGCAACCTTTCAAGACAAATAATTAATAGTTAGCTAACTACAGTAGGAGTACATTTGGTCACATTCGCTAAAATCTACATATGTACATATGTACATATGCATACGAGTGTACGAGCACAAGTATGTGAGTCTTAAGTCTTTTACTCCAGGACGAAGGACACATCTTAAGTTCATTTGTTTTCGTGTCATTCAATTGTGATTAAGGATTCCTTATGAGCCATAGCAATTCTCTTTTGTTAAAATCCCTCCCACATAAATTTACAAACACTATTCCTGCACCCACCACCCTTTAACAAGAAAAATTTTACCTCAACTTGAAAGCTCTTTGTAACTATTTTGTGTGTCACCATTTGTTGTGTGCTTAGCTTATTCTAACCCTAACCCTAAATACAATAAAAATCACATTTCAACCGCTCATCCGCTCTTCCGCGCTGGTGTGTTTATTTTGTTTCAGTTGCAAACCAAAAACGAGTTGGACTAAAAACAAAAAAAAAAAAAAAAAAAAAAAAAAAAAAAAAAACTTGAAAACACGAAGAAACCTCCCTTAGTTTGATTTTTTTGTTGGTCGGCTCCTCTTGCTCTCTGTGTATGGTTCATATCAAAGAAATGTGTGCTGGTGTTGATTGCTGTGTTGGGTTTTTAAAGGCCAGTTAGGCAGTATGGCAATGGCTCCCTCGACTCAGGCGTAGGGCACCCAGGAGTGTCGTGGCCAGTTGGATATAACACCCTAAACACCAATTGTACGATTCTACATTTGTGCTTATTGCTATTCATCGTAGTATTCTCGATGTGAATTGACGAGGGTGATGCTTTATAGAACCCATTTGAATTTGGGTAACATCGAAATTTCATTGACCTATCAAGTATTCGAAATAAAACTGTGAGTGCTTTATATTCGTACTCGTATCTATATGTAGGTATACCAATTTTGAAAAATCAATGTTTTCAATTACAAAACGTCGTCGTTGTCATATTATTTATTTATAATGAAACGCAGTAATACTCTAAAATGGTGAAGCTTACCTGAATAAAAACTGTCAGAGCTATGTTCCTCATCGTCGATGCCAATATTGTCAGTGTAACATTGTTCAGCCTTTTTGTTGGCATTTACCGAAAAATCTTCTTCGGTTAGCGGTTTGTCAATCAATGTCGTTTGCTGGATGCGACTATCACCGGTGTCGCCTTCGTAATCCTCATTATTTTGAAACTCATCTAAAAGAGTAAAAAGAATGGCAGGGAGTCATTTAGTATTTAAGAAATAATAAGTAAAATATAATGACGGTTCTATTTTTCAAAATAATTAGAGCATCTTTATAACGAAAGACTCGAAAGACTCGAAAGACATCAAATATACATACCAGGCGTATCGGTATAAAGTGAGCGTTTTTCTGTGAAAATAAAACACTAAATTTTAATGGAACAGTAAAAAACATTTTATTCCAAGTATTATCCATTGCTAGCTACACGTTTTTCCCACGAAAGACTCGAAAGACTCGAAAGACATCAAATATACATACCAGGCGTATCGGTATAAAGTGAGCGTTTTTCTGTGAAAATAAAACACTAAATTTTAATGGAACAGTAAAAAACATTTTATTCCAAGTATTATCCATTGCTAGCTACACGTTTTTCCCATCTTTTCCAAAAAGTCACCCAATTTTCGACTTCCTCGTAGGATTCGAAGTGCTGCTCAGCTATTACGTGTCCCATCGATAAAAACAAATGGTAGTCGGAAGGAGCCAAGCCTGGTGAATACGGCGGGTGGGATAGCAGCTCCCACCTAATTGCTTTGGTTGTATCCTGAACCAGTTTTGCTTTGTGTACAGGTGCATTGTCATGGAGCAAAATTACCTTGCCGTGTCTACTGGCCCATTCTGGTCGTTTTTCAATCAATGCATGGTTCAAATTGATCATTTCTTGTCGGTAGTGATCTGTATTAACGGTTTTAGGAGCTCGTGGTACACCACACCTTTCTAGTCCCACCAGACACACAGCATAGTCTTCTTGCCGAATCGATCTGGTTTTGTAGTCGAAGTTGATGGTTGTCCCGGATTAACCCATGATTTTTTTCCGTTTAGGATTCTGAAAATATGTAAATTCATTTTTCATCGCTAGTAACAATTCGATGAAAAACTGATTTTTTATCGAAACTTTGAAGTGGTTTTTCGGTTTTCCATCTGTTTTTTATTCAATTCATGTGGCACCCATTTTCCAGACTTTTGGATCTTTCTCATAGCTTTGAAATGGTCAGAAATTGTTTGTTGTGCAACATTTAACATTTCTGCCATTTGTTTCTGACTCAAAGTGTCATATTCATCCAATATTGTTTGCAATTCGGCGTCTTCAAATTTTTTTGGTGGTTTTCCACGTTCTTAATTTCTCACATCAAAATCGTTATCTCTGAACCGTTGAAACCATCTTTTGCATGTTGCTTCTGATAGAGCATGATCACCATATGGCTCGACAAGATTTCGATGCACTTTTCTTCAAATGAAAACAAAAAATTAATGCTTTCCGCAAGTCATCATTTTCTGGTCAAAATTCGACATTTTGACAATGACTTGATGACTTGATGAATGCCAAATATATTTTACAGGTGTCATAGCAACCAAAAAAAAAAAAAATTAAGGCCCGTTCACAATAAATGTTCCCTATCGAGACATATGTATTTTGACGTTCACTTCATACCGGTACACCTGGTAAATAAATATGCATAGGCATATACTTTTATTGTATCAAGTTTTTTTTTTTTTTTTTTTTTTTTTTTTTGTTTTTTTTTCTATAAACGATTAAATTTAAGCCACTTTTGAGAGGTAATATTCGCCGCGTTATTGATGAGATATGTATTATTTTTTTTCAAGTGCAACTGAAAAAGCCATATGTCGAAACCTATGTTAGTTTCACGAACCATTCTTCATAATAAATAAACGATTTTGATTCAAACTCGATTCCCAACATGAAATAAATTCCAATCATGAGTTAGCATCCGTTGGAATCCGATTAATATTTCAGACGATTGCTCATCAGTGGGTACGCCTCACATTTGAATGCTTTCCTAAGTCGAACAACGTTCTCATTATCACAAAATCGCCCTTCGATCGTAGTTGACTTCAACACTTCGCCATTCATGTCGGCTTTCACCAGTAAATGTTGGCAACTCTTGAACTTTGGTTCGGTTTAAAATTGTTAGTAAACTAGCCATCTCCCTGTCTTAAAAAGAAAAATCTCGACTGCTTTTCACTCGTTTGGATGTTGACTGACATGACTGAAAAATATTATTCATCAACGGCTTGGTTGAATATTTTGGCTTAAACTTTTTTTTATAATAACGTATTCTCATCACAACTTTTAGCACTTGTATTTTGATTACAGTTCCTAGTAACTGCTGATTGCTGTTTTAGAAGAAAAAATCTGACAATTTGAGGGGTTAAAATCATGGCGTGAATGGTGCCACTAACGCTTACAATTATCACAGTTCATCACCCATTCGTCGTCTGCCTTTTTGAAATTTTAAGAATTGCAACTTTCTTTCAAATCTTCCTTCTTGCTTTAAGCAGGAATCTGGACACAGATTTATTTACCAAACGACGCATAATATTCACATAATAATGAAATTATGTGAAAGGGTTGTAACTGTCCCTATTGTTTTAAAAAAAATTTATATGTCTCTTAAAAAACCTTCTAAAGGGTGATTCATCGTGAAGTTTGATTTGTAATTTAAAATAAATTACATAAATTTGAAAATGAACTTTAAATTTTTATTATCGGTTAAAACAACAATTCATGGCATTTACTTTTTGAAAATGATATTATGTAAATGTTGGCCACAACTACGTCTGAGGTGGTCCATTCCGAAGGTCCAATTTTGGGGACTCGTTCAAGCATAGCGACTGGTGTCTCGCGGATAACACGAGTAATGTTGGCTTTCAAAGCGTGAAAACCTGAGACTTTACATAACCCCAGAGAAAATAGTCCAAAACACAATCTATGCGGCCAATTTACCGTAGCACCAAAATGACTTATCAACAAGTCCATTGTTTTACGCGCTGAAACCAGAGTTCACCGAGACCATGTGCTTGAATTTCAGGAAGCACATAGTCCGTTAACATGGCGCGATAACGGTTACCATTGACGGTAAAATTCTGATTTGCCTCATTTTTGAAGAAATATGAACCAATGATCCCACCAGCCCATAAACCACACCATACCGTAGTTTTTAATGAATGCAATGGTAGCTCTTGGTACTATTCGGGTTGCTTATCAGATCAAATACAGCAATTTTGTGTTAACGTATCCATTTAGCCTGAAATTAACTTCATCACTGAACAAAATTTCAATATAAAAACCGGATTTTCATTGAGTTTTTCCAGAGCCCATTCACTTAAAATATGACGCAAATTCAAGTCGCCTGGCTTCAATTCTTGCACAAGTTGAATTTTGTACGCTTTTAGACCGAGATTCTCACGTAAAATACGCCAAGTTGTCGAATACGCCAAGCCAAGCTGCTGAGAACGACGACGAATCGATTCGTCATGGTATTCGGGTACACTCTCAGCTACAGCTGCTATAGTCTCTTTACTACGTGCTGTATTTAATATTCTTAAATTATATATGCAGTTTTCTTCATTTAACAATTAAACAACAGACGTGTACATTTTTTCTAATTCAATTCTATTATTAACATTTCATGAAATTTGTAAAATCTTCTGAAACCATATCTCTTATATTATTAGAAAACAAAAAATAAAGTATCATGGAGAATCTAGTTTCGTGTAGGAACTGTTTGAGAAATCTTTTAAAGAACAATAACACAATGGTTTGCGTGCAGCTTATTGTTATTCTGTTATTTGTTGGAGGCAAATCTACAAACTAATTAACCTGATAATAACAGGAATCGAATGTCTGGTGTCATGAATTATTGAATCTACTTTTAAGGTGATAATGAGCTTGTATATAGAAAGTACATACACATATGTATATAAGAAATACAGCCAATTACCACAGTCATTGAGGAATTTAACTCTACAAGATGGTCATTTCACCATGAGTTAATTCCTCCTGTACATATTCGTAACTTTACACAAAGCGAATCACAATAAATAAAAAAACGAGAAAATCGAGTTCTTGAGTGATTTTTATTAACTAGATTCGATATTTATTTTTTTTTAAGTATTTAGCCAAGCATATTTGGTTATAGCTAACGATTTATTATGTTAAGCCATATGGGTCAATGTCATATTTAAAAACGCTAGACAAACGTAAGAGTAAGATTGCAAGATTTCGTACCAATTTTTTACCACACAATATGTTTTGAAGTCTTGGGATAAATTACGAGTATTATGATATTTTTGACTTCATTTTTCGCAACGCAAAGATGGGTTCTGTATACGTACAGTATGAATCTTATAGACTATTCAACGAGCTTATCAGTGTCATTTTCATGTCCGAATTTATTCTCTGTGATTCGGTTTCTGGTTGCACGACTTCATAAACAGGAGGCTGTGACTGATATGAAGATCTAGTACCGTGTGGAGTCCGAAAACATCGAAAAAGGAAATCCCAACAACGTGTTGTTAACGTATAGATGAAAAAGTAATTTGCCTCATCTTCTGATAAAGATTTATGAAACCCTTAACGTGCATATTTCGATAGTCTGAAAATAACATACTAAAATTTCAAACGAATACTCAAATGGTTTTTGAGTTGCAGCCTTCTAAAAAGTAGCCGCTCAGCGGTCAGAAAGTTACGTTTGCTACGGGGTCTACCAGAGTTATTGTTCGGGATCTGTCGTCATCGTACACCAATATAATGAATTGGTCTACTCTTCAAGGATCAGTTTCAAGAAAACGAAGGTTTACGGGAAATCAACATACATTCGAACAGTCCATCCGGAATACCAGTACGTCCGCTGAAAAACTATCACAAAATAATGATAATAATATTGTAATTGATTCAACTCATGGATGTGTATTATTCAGTTTGTTTCGGTTTTTTATGCAATAGCAATTTAGTAATGTGTAAAACTTATAAAAAAATGTAACTTTTATCAAGCTTAGGAGGAAAAAGTAAAACCACGCTAAAATTAACTGTCAATAATAATAATTAAAAAACTTCAAAAGTATTACGGCCTAGCGATCATGAGACATCAAGATAATGTGGATGAAATGTATAAAGCTATTTGGGCTACATTTCATCATTTGAATTCAACTAATAAGAGTCCTAACCTTGGAAACTGTTCAGAAGGCACAGAGAGTTGCTGCTTGATCTTAATCCAAATTTACAATATACTCGTACGAGGACTTGTCTCGGCTTGAATTGCCTGACAGATGTAAGGGTAATAATACGCAGAATAATTACGAAAGCTACAATGGTTTATTTTGGCATTTTGCTCCGAAACACCTCCGCAGTGGTCTCAAAACTACTGAATTATAAAATTACTTTGCCACTTTAACATTCAATGACGTTTATACAATTTTTTTAAAAATATTTAGTGTGATGGGAGTGATAGTTAGACCTGCATCAAGAGATTATTCAGCTAGCAAAGATGAAACAAGATTACAGCCAACCGGCTGAGGGCCGATCATCTAGAAAAAGAGCTTCAACAGCCCAGCAGGCGCTTTTTGAAGAAGAGGAAAGTGAATCATATGGAATTGGAATAGCAGATTAGCTTTATCTGGTCATCTGATCATCAGATCGCTTTGATTTTTTTTTTTTTTTTTGCTTATTCTGTATATGTTTCTTGAAACAATGAGCTTCCAGTTTTTCGATTGTATGAAAAATGTAATTTTAGCGGCAAAAAAATTATTAAATTTTTTTTTTTCAAAGTCTGCCATTTTGTTAGATTTTTTTTTTACCTTCTAGTTTAATAATCTTTTTTGTTTTTTGATTTCAGCCACGGGGAAGGCCGCAATCACTGCAGCAGTGGAGGGAAATAGCGAATATCTCGCTGAAAATTTCATATTTTCCTTCGAAAATTTCAGCATATATATATATCCAGAAATCATCCTGTGTGCCCCTTAAGAGAATATGACTGTCGCGGAAGAATCAATCTTGGAATCTCAGTGCTTCATACACCACAGCTTTGATTTTTTACGAAGACATTTAAGTGCACTATCTGGTGCGATGCTACCTCAGAGAAAGTTATTAAACGATGCCACCATCATATTTTACTCTTTCCGTAAATGGTAAAAGATGTCGAGCAAATTTTAAATGATGAACATTTCTTGAAGTCAGAAATATCTGACTAGATGGACCTACGACACAAAAAATCGAGGACTTAAGTGGCCTTCGAATTCTCCGGATCTGACAGCATCAGACTATTTTGTGAGGATATTTAAAAGAAAATAAAGGCATAAGTAAACCCACTACTGTGGATGTGCTGCGCCACATTGTGTTATCCGGTAATTTAGATACATCTGACAAGACTTCGTACCATGTACAAATGTGCAACCTATTCAGGTTTAAATTTTCAGCTGGTAAGAAAATTTAAATCAATTTTTTACAGATCAAAAATCAAAGGAAAAAGACAGAAGAATCGCCATTGCCAAGCTTTATTTTTTTGATCTGTAAAGGCAATTGAAGGACTAAAGTAGCTTTAAAAACATGGTGGGAGCATTACTGGGAAAAATTAAACGTTAAAAAAAAAAAAAAAAAATGAAGTCATCAGTTGAAGATTGAGTGTGAAAATTCCTTTGGATGGCTCCGTTCCGAAAAGATAATAAATGGAATAGATATAACAAAAAGCGCTTGCAGGAATATGGCAAGCCTTCAAATCACATTTTTAAAAACAAGATATTACGATTTCAGGAAAAACGATTTTTAAACTCTACAACATGTATGCCATTCTTAAGCAATTTAGCAAATAAGCCTGGTAAGCTAGCTTTCCATCTATTCATTTTTAATAATATTGTTGCTTGCTGACAAACCAAATGCTATGTACTGTTTATGAAATTGGCATAAAGGTAAATCGAACAAAACTAAAGATTGTTTATAAATTGATAGTTCTGAACTAATTTTTAAGATTTGTGAAAGGAGAGAGCATTGTTCAGCAGAAACAATGTCATGCTGAATACATGAATCCTTTAATGGAACTTAAATTTGGCTGATGATGCTAACGATGGTGAACCCAGTTTCAAAACCGATGAATAAAAAAAAGGAAATCATTATAAGGAAAAGACAGTGTAAGACGGTGTTCCGTCATAATTAGTAACTCGCTAGTAACACGTGTAATGTTGCCTTCCAAAGCTGCAATTGACTTGATGTATCGTCATAAACAAGTAGTTTGACGTATTCCCCTAAAAAATAGTCTAAAGGCGTCAAATCGCACCATCTAGTTGAATTGGCCACCTGTCTAAAACGAGAGACAAATTGCTCACCGAACTGAATTCTCAAATCGATTGCTGGAACCACATGTACATAGACCAGGCTTAGCTCGTGCATTTTAAGCAAAAAAAAAATATATATATATAGAAATCGTTGAAAGATAGCGGTCCACCATAGACGACAACGTTGCTCTCACGGTCATCTTTAAAAAATAAAGTAATTTAAAATTGGACTCTCCGTATGGACCACTTAAAACGTAGTCGTGGTCAACATTTAAATGAAATAATCTTTAAAAACAACAAATTGTCAACATCAACAAATCACTTTAAACTAAAAACACCAGCCAATATATGCAAGACGTTGTATACCGTGTGTAATCATGTGCATGTCAAAAATGCGGTTCGAAAAGATTGCTTCTTTAAGTTGACGACACAGTTAAGAATAAGAAAATCAATATGTTCACACAAAGACTTCAACAACAGCAGAAGCGGTAGCAGTGGTCCCAGGTGAAACGAATTTTGATTAGTTGATTCCCAAGAGTCCCATATTTCCCCAAATGAAAGATATTTCTATGCACTGCCTTCTGCTGGTTCTAGTGCGACTACCACCGAAGGTGTACATGTATAAAATCCTATAATACTATAAATGTTTCTTCTAACTTTATCTCTGTCTCAGATGAAAATATTAAAATGATATAAAAGAGAATTTCAGTAGGTACTCTCTTCTGTTACTGCGCATGAAATTTTAGTACGAAGAGACATATCAACCACGTGATTCGGATTCTACTAAATGTTTTATACATGACCACCGCGCGTACGATACGTAGTTATTCGCTCGTACTGCTTTGGTCTTCTGTCAGTGCTTAAGAGACGGAGACGTTTCCTCTCAAAGAATACTCGTATAACTAACAAAAACAACAGGAATACTTTCCCGTACAATATGTTACCCGAGGGACCACCATGTGCTCGTTGAAGTCCCATTCTTCGTTGAAGCACTGAAGACCGAATCCAAACGTACTCCCACTTTTAGTTTGGGAAAATCTTTCGGGATGATTTTCTATCAATTCTTAAACCTTTTGCATGTATGTATTTACAGGCACCTTGGTTAAAGAGTCTCTGGCTTTTTAAGGTGACTCTAAACATGTGGCTGTGTCCATATCACATACCACAGCAATCAACTATCCACCCGGCGCTCAGCAATAGAAGAGAAACAGTAGCTATAGTTAATCGGAAGGCTTTGGTATACCATATACCAAATACCGTGTTCATACGTACTGAAGCAATGAAAGGGTTTCGGCATTTGACGTAGTCTCCTGTATTGTGAATGTAGACTTCCAACTCATCAACATCATCTCCGCGCGACTATAATCCTTGTCCTCTAGCTAGGGAATTTCTCATCGAAATTTGAATATTTGTGGGTTCACGTGTTCGGATAGAGTCAAAGTCATAGTCAGAGTCAGAATTAGTCGATTGATCGGGTATCCTGGTACTGGTATGGTACTGTTTCGTGGCTTATTGGCTTTTTGGGAGTGAAAAGAAATTTTCAGAGAGGGGATAGCGCGCGATGATTATTCAACACGTCCTTGCGGGACACAATACATGTTCGCTTTTGTGTCTTATTTGGTTGGTTCTTCATCAAGTGAATGGTATGCGCATTATTTTGGTTTGCATACTTTATTAGCTACACTAGCAGCTAACCGTTACCTTTCTAGTTGTAGTCGCACAACTGGGATTTTCACTTCACTATGAAACCACAAGCCATTTAAATTCTGCTTATTTTGAGACCACTTCAACAATGAGGAAAATGTTCGTCATTTGATTTGGAGGACGTCACAGCCTCACCAATCTAGTGAGATAATATTCAGGGGAATGTACATATGTATGTACATATGTATGTATGTAAATACATATTTGCAAGGTTATGTTTCTCATATTGAACAAATTGTAATTAGATAGTTGCATATATCGTACATATATATATACGTAGGTATCTACGTACATAACCGTTTCTGTCGTCAATCACCGGTTAAATAATGTTTAGATTGTAAAGATAAAGCCTATTGGTTTTTATACTACGTCAGGCTATTTGTGTTTGCATGTATGATTACATGCATATGTATGTATTTAAATTATCTTTTCTCTCTTTGTTATTGGCTTGAAGAATGTAAATGTATTACTTAACAAGTTTTAAGGTCAATTTTTTATACTACATCTATTTCAAACAAGTATCCGTTTTTCAGACTAAAGGCGTAAGGATGCATATCAAGGTACTTAGACATTTTTTTTCCCCTTTCTTTCATACTACAACTCACTTACATACATATGGATATGATAGTCATCCATCAATTGCTTTTTTTCACCTTTGATTTCACCTAGACGATTGAAACAATGGCACTTGTTTTTAACCCTCTCTTAATGCACTTTTGTTGTCAATCTGGTGACTTCTATCAAAGGATTCCCAAAGCAGAAGAAAATAATGAGCTTTGGAAAAAGCATTTATCAGCACCAATATTCCAAAAATATTCATTTCAGCCATAAAAAATTCGTTTCAGTATTCCCCAAACTACTGCAACTTCAGCACCCACCAACAGCCATGCCAAAGATAATAAAAATAAAAATATTTTCTTCTGCATGGAAGTGAAATCCTGAAAAAAAGTAAACAAAAACCTTGAGTGCCAAAAACTGGTTCTGTTATCATTTGGAATCCCAAACGAAAACCCACCGCCAACATCTTTGTCGTCGTCGGCGCTCAATACGAAGCATTACGCTCTGCTCAGCCATTCTCTGCAATGGTTTGTCCCAAAAGTCCTCGACTGGGGCCATGGAAATGGAAAAACTCGTTATTCTCGGGTTATGGTCCCAAGGGAATTCGCTGCTGTGCTCTTAATTCGATTCGTCTCCTTGGTTACCGCGTCCCCAGAGAATCACAGTTTCATTTCTTTGTAGGAATTCTCTCGTATAGATTTTATGCTGCCATATTCCAATCCAACTCCAAGGTTGCTCCCAATCTCTCATTCTCACTGGATACTACCATTGGTAGGGTACACGTGAATGAGTGAATGATTCGCATCCATTCTATATACATATATATGTTCATATATATATACATTTTCTTTTTTTGCGAAGGGAAGAACACAGGACAGCGATATACAGACTTCTGGGAGTATACTATTTCAGTGCATGTCTTTACTTCTTTACCCCAAACCCAAACTCCTTATTCTTTTACCGACCATCCTTTCAAAAAAGCCAGCAATCCGGCCAACATGCACATGGAGAGTAGTCTATAAGAGATACCGAAATTTTACTCTCCAGTGGATTTCCAGAAATTCCCTAAACGTCGTCACCGTCACATACAGAACGAAGCCATCGAACACAAAGGGCAAAATGAGTTTGCTTGCCATCATTCACTTCCGAAAAGGGGTTGCTGCTTGATTAAGACAGTACGGTTGTTATTTTTCCACCAATATTTTACAGCACCAAATTTAATTTCTTTTATTACAAAAGCAAGTATTCAAGCCGTGCAGTATATACATACATATATTCATACATTTGCATGTGTAAATCCGAATAATATTATGTGCATATTATGGTAACAGTTTTCTTAACTTGCCATCCAATAATATTATCCTTTCTAACATCGACCGATTTAAATCTAGATCTAAATTCTACACAACTGTTGTAATTAATGGCCAACTTGTATGGTGATGACACAAGTAAATTTTTATGAAGAATATGTCTCACTAAGAAATAACATGAAATTGACTTGACATATACGAGCACAGGCAAGACAATTTAGAGATTTAAAGCACAAAGCAAACTGAAGCATGAGGTTAGGAAAATCAAGTAGGTATGTAGGTACTCGTACTATACGTTATTTTTCTCCTTTTCCAGCGTAGCTCCCAGAGCGACAAGCAAAAATGTTTATTTATACTCGGATACTATGCTACAAGCTACTACTATATATGAGCAAAGGGAAAAGACAATTTCGGGATCCCCAAACTTATCACGGCCCCATTTCCCATCAGAACATTATACAGTACGCTAGAGAGACCCATATATTATGGGAGAACAAGTGTACATCGTACCCATGCTCGTACACCCTTCCTTCGAAGTTGCTTTATGTTATATGAATCTCCTATAGACACCCAAACTCCTACATGACTCAAAGGGAGCATCTGCCGCCGACGTCACCGTCATCGTCGCCACCGCCACCGCTGCCACTCGAATACTATGGTGACGCTAAAGGTATACTCATGCTCGTATTATCACACATACTATAAGCTTCAAAAGCAGCTTCAGCTTTTGCTTCTGTTGCTACTGCTACTGCTACTGCTACTGCTATGGCTCCTGCTTCTGGTCCTAGTGCTGGTCCTGGTGCTGGTGCTGGTTTTGCTACTGCTGTTGCTACTACTGTTGTGTTGTGACGATGATGTTCGGATCGTGGATTTCCCTTGGGACCTCTGTACATGAAAACGGCACCGAGAACTGTACACCCATGTGCCATAATCATCGCACACAGGAATATTTCGTGTAATGTATGAGTATGGGACTATATGGACACATCAAAGTTTATTTGGGGCATACGGCGCCCCATAGTTAAATGCTATTACGTTAGGTATGTACGAATATGTTGTATACAAATATCTTTACATATCCAACTTATTGGCTGCCCTGAGTGTTTATGTGTGCTCTGTTTCTGCTGCCTCTTTCAAAAGGTTATCCCTCTGCCCCTATCACACACTATAGAGACATTCAGTGTATTACGTGTTGAAGGATACGCATGTATCTCGGGTTCCCTCTCGGATTCCTATAATTTGCTGTCGGTATTCTTTGCCCCTTTAATCTCATTCTATCAATGCAAAAATATTATAACCAATTATTATCCTACCGTTGATCTTTTGGGACTTTACATAGTCATTTAAGAATGTTACTATACCTACACATATTAATGCATGACTTAATCTTTTAAATTTACACTTACCACAATTATCCTCTCCGTCAACGTCACTTTCAATATCAGATAAAATTTCTTCTTTTGGATCAATTCCAAATAATAAGCAGTCGTCATTAGTTTTAAGAATGTTATCATCATCTCCAGCTGAAAGTTTTAAGATTTTTGAATGCATTATTATTTTATTAACAGTATTCAATTTTTTTTCCCTACAAATGTAAAATCTCAATAGAATTCATAAAATCAAAATCTGTTTTAATATGTTTTAAATATGTTTCTAAATTATTTTTCGTAGATTTCCCCAATGAAAATCAACTGACATCAACAAAAACTATTTTAATTTTTACTAATTTTTAAGACCTACAAGAAATTTCAAAATTGCAATTTGCCAATGCAATTTAGAACGTAATATACCTTTGTTACTCGTACATTACATCAATAATGAACAGTTTTAATAGTCTGAACTGTTGTCTTTCACACCTTACACTTCAGATATGTCTAACATTTCTTTTACCCTTGCTTAATTGATCCAGGTCCTTTTGCGAGATAAGTAACTAACAAAGATCTTTCGGGTAAAGCCTTTTGATTCATTCGCTCAAGGTAGATGATAGATTTTTACCCTTGAGACAACATAAGTATTCATATATATGTAGATATGTGTAGGTTTATGTAGGTATATACCAAAATTTTTATTTGTAATGTTCATAGATCTTAAAATCTCAACCTAAACTAAACCTTCTTCTTCTTGTATCAACTGTTTGAATATGTAATGCATATAACTACGAGTATGTAGTATCATCTCTCACGTATCATTGCTACTATGCTGATGTGAAGAGATCTAAAACTAATATTGTTCCAAAGCTTGAATCCATCTAAGTCTTGTTTTTAAAGACAGTGTAGAAAGTGTACAGCCTCTTCTATGTGTAGTATAAATTTAGATCATTAGCATGAGTGCTGGAGGTCATCGACTTGTATCACATTGGACTTTTACTGGAATTATCACAGTGCGAGAATTTTATTGAACGAAAATTAACGCAATGCAAACCACACTGATTTCGAATATGTGTTATTCGTTAAACTAGATATGATCTCATAAAAGCAGAGTTCAACTCGCTAAAAATTACAAAGGGTTTTTCGCAGGTGATCTAATCCTTCCATGATATTGTGCATGCTCGTCACCGAACCATAAGCACGAATCAGGAAAAAAAATGTAAACCAAGCTTTTTAAATTCATTACCTTGTAGAAGGAAATAGCTGCTTAATCGGATGATTTTTTTTTTATTTTTTCTTTTATAGGGAGGAAGGAGAGATAGGTACCGATGTACGTTGGTCTTAAATGTTTGTTTCAATGACAATGACTAGAGAATATAGAGCTAGGCAGGGAATCCCATATTGTTACTGTCTTCTCTCTAGGATTTCTATTTTTTCCAAAAAGAACTTAAAAACAAGTGGGAATGAATACTCTTACAGTGCCCAATCAAATTCTAAGTTTCTCTAAAAAAAAAAAAAAGGTCATGGAGAATGTTGAATTATAAATACTCGAAAAATAATTTAATAACTTATGACAATGAAGGTCAACTATTCAGCTTGCAATGAATAATTTTGCAAATTTATACACACGCAGAGAGAGAGAGAGAGAGAGAGAGAAAGTTTGGATGAAAAATGTTGATGAACTGAGACAGGGTGCTTGTGAACATCCGGACACCTTATGCCGTGCACAGGAAATCCTCGATAGAAGAAAAATTGACATTTCTACCCGTTTAAAATTTAATCAACACAGCCTTCTCAGAAAAAAATGGCAATAAACGGCGGAGAGATTGGCGTGCTGGGTTTTTACAGACCGGAACAGACAACCACAATTTTTCGACTTAACTGGCTTTGTTGGGCGCTGAAATTGAGGATTTAATTTCTACACTTATAGCTTACTTGTACACCTTCAAAAATTAACTGTATTATGTGCCATCTGGCCGGCTACACAATTTGATCATACTTAATAATAGAGGCAATTAAGCAATGATTAAAATGCTTTAATAAATACCTTCGAACAGTCTTTCTTTAAAAATTAGACTGAATATTTTTGTAAAAAAGTTTATTTGAAAAAAGCACGCTTTAAAGTTTGAATCATTTTGATAAATCTATTATTTATGATAGTTGAAAAATAAAGTCATTTTTGCTCTTCCAGTTACTTCAAATATCAATATCATTTCTAAGCATAAGCTTTAATTGTTAAAGTTTTAAACATACTTTTTGGCTGTAAACCTATCCTGGTTTTTATGTTCCGTTTTTATTTCAACACATATATATATATATATGTATGTATATATATTTTTTGTAATATAATTAATCATAATTTACTAAAAAAAATTTTGTTTGAGATTTAACAGAGAATTGGATTGGTTCCAATGGTTTGATATTTTTTTTTTTTTTTTTTTTTAAGTTGAATGACCTTAGTTTTGAAACCTAAATTTCAAAGACCGTATTCGTTTGACACACTATTTTCATTGAATCAGAACTGTTAAATATCTAGAGAAAACTTCATTAAACGCAATCCAATTTCCCTTACTAATTAATATGCACGCAAGTATATGTATTACATATACAGTAGTGTTCAAAGCATTTGCAAGTTTTTTTTTCTCTTGACGTTTTGTTTGATTAACATTAATACAAAGAAGGATAATATGTAAGAATTTAAAGATAAATCCGTTACTGACAGTACACTCTTAGGTCTCAGAAATAAAAACGCAAAAAAAGCACAGTTAGTTTAGTTATTCCATGGAAAAATGTTAGCTTGCCAAATATGCAGCTGTGCAAAACATATGCAAGTTTCTTATTTTTCCCTAATTTCTGTATTAACTTTCAACATATTCAGATCAGGTTAGTAAAATAGTGTTCTTTATCAAATAAATTAGGTTCATAGGCAGGTTTTTGTTATTCAGTTTTCAGTAAATTTGTGTTGAAAAAATTGCTGGCAATAAGACCGAACAAAGGAGCTGGTAGTTAGGACGTTTAAAAACGGATCGAAGTAAAGAAAGATAGCTAAACGATTCAAGATTCACGAATCGACTGTTTCCCGGATAATTACAAAATTCCGACAAAATTTATCATTCTGGTGGTCGTCCCCACCATTTTGATAAAAAACTGCTTCTAATTTACTCTTATTTAGACTTCAATTTGCGCATAAATATTTAACTTGGTCCCTGACACAGTGGAGAACCGTTTTATTTAGCGATTTGAGCAAATTTAATATCTTATCTACAGATGGTATTGGTTACGTTCTCCGATAACCAGGTACACTGTTAAATCGGAAAAACATCCGCGCTACTTTGAAGCATGGGGGCGGTTCCGTTATGGTTTGGGGATGCTTCTCGGCTCAAGCATGTGGTACCTTACACCAAATAACTAGAATAATGGATCGCTTTGTGTATAAGGACATCTTAGACACAGTCATGCTTCCATGCGCTGAGGAAGAGTTGCCGTTGTTATAGAGGTTTCAACAAGACAACGACCCGAAGCACTCCTCAAAGTTCGTTAAAGAATTTTTAGGGGCTAGGGCCCGACTTGAACCCAATCGAAAACTTATGGGGAATCCTAAAACAGCGGACAAAGGGGCAACGGTTTACTTCGCAAAAGGATCTTTATGAAACTTTAAAGGATGAGTGGTAAAAAATTCTCAGTGGGTTAACAAACTCCCTTATTGCTTCCATGCCGAAAAGGTGTGCTGGAATTATTAGAAACAATGGTTTTTGGACCAAATATTGATGAACAAAAAAAACTTGCATATGTTTTGCATAGCCTTAAAATGAATAAACTCGTTTCTTTATGTTTTACAAAGTATCAACATATAAAATATTAAATTTCTTTGTTTCCTTTTAAGTATTAAACACTAAGTAATACCTTTAGAGCAATTAATAAAGGATGTTATTGTATTTGAAAAAAAATTGCAAATGTTTTGCACACTATTGTACATACATAGATACAAGTACCACATAATTTAAATCAAATCGATCTTGAAAGGAGTAGGTACAAATTGGAATAATTTACAATTATATGCAGTTTTTTATTAAATTACAGTCATAAATCGAAATACGTAGTATCCATAGTTTTATAATCTTCAAACAAATAATTTAGCTCAGTAAATCCTGAAATATCATGTAAGACTAATAGATGTTGGACTGTTTTAAATTTCTTGAAAACAATGTGTTTTTCTATAAAACATTTTCTCCGTCTAACAGGTTTTTCTACCCCGCATCCACTTATCTGAAAACACATTGAAAACATCTAAATAGACCCAAGGCGCAAATAAAATCAATGACCCAAACATGTACGAGTACCACTGCATCCCACTACCAATCGTATTATTGTACATACATACATATATCTACTTATATTTCTCCATTACCAAAAATTTACTTAAAATATTTTGTCGTTTAATCGTTATATCCCATGTATTAGCAGTGGCTACATATGGTATTTTTGTATGTGGATATTAAGAAAATCCAAAATAATAAAAATAGGATCACTTTATACGAATGATGGTGGTTCTTAAATATTTTGTAAGTAGAAATGAAATCCCTTCTTTAAACCGCTAGTGAGCCATAATAATAACCTACATACGCCCCATATTAAACCCAGAAATTCCAATTAAATTGAATATTTCATATGCAGTTAACATCAAAGCGCGAACATCATAATGGAATATAAGGATCCACTTGCGTTAATAACGAAACCACATCCATCTCTAACAAAAAGGAAACAGAGAAACGAAAAAAAGAAGATAAACCAACTCATACATACGAAACGTAAGGACACATTAAAATCACACCTGGAGGATTTAAAATCGTTATCCTTTTGGTATCACCCGCTCGACCGCCACCGTCATTGCCAACCCCAATATAACAACTAGCTGGCTGGCCGGCTGGCCCCATTGCCACACTTAAAGGAGAAGACCAACCGCACTGATATGAAGACTTGGCCCCGTGTAGGGGGCTATACAAATCGCATAAAAATGGTTTACGGGAACAAACTAAGGAAGAGCAAACACAAATGCCATAAAAAGGACAACAAACCAACTTATTTCCTCGCCCCCCTTTTCACTTCATTCAGCATTCCATCGACCAGTCTATACAAACCGTCGAGAAGCAAAAACAAAAACAAAAATAAATTTAGTTGAAACTCGGTGTCCTGTTGGTACGTGTGAATCGTGCGAGTAGGGTTACCAGTCAAGCAGTCAGCCAGCCAGCCAGTCAGTTTATAAGCGCCCATATGTATGCAAGCGATTTTCATTTTTGTTTAAAGCCCCCCCGGGTGCATTTCGCACTCAGTCAGCTCTTCAGGATGGATGTTTGAAGGTGGCACCATTCTTCCATAGAAAAGATGATAATACAGGGTTCCATGAGCGATATATTATTTTTCGAAACTGCTGGCTGCTTATACATCACACGGTGTGTACAGTGTACAGGCATACCTAGAGTGGGTACAAGCTAAGAGTATAGGAAACAGGGGTACAGGCAGCAAAGAAATGTTCCCAGGCCACAAGAAAATAATGAAAAGGACCTCAGTGGTACAGTTAGCAACAAAACCATAAATATCCGATAGATGGTCCTCGATATGAAGATATGGCTCCCAAAGATCCAAATAGTTAAGCCATTGATGGCAAGGCACACATTCATAAGTACATCGGCAAAAACTTCAACAAATGGACAGTTATCCTAACGAAAGAATTATCCGATACCGATTAATTGTGCATAAATACTAATCATGTATGAAAGAGTATATATGCAAGCTACTGTGAAGATTCACTTATTTTCAATGCTACGTTGTCGTCAACTTTTTTACTTATTACACCTTAGTCTAGATAAACATGTCTGAAAAAATGATGTGGGGGGGGGGGGGGAAAAACAGCAACAACGACAACTATCACACAAAAAGTAATAAAACAAATAAAATAAAAATTAGAAAAGGATTTCCCAAACGAATTGTCATCGTAGAAGCAAACTTCAAGTATAATTATTTGCATATACTACGAGTACAAGTACGAATAGGTACACCCGTACACACACTCAACAAGATAGACAGATACTCGTAATACGTGCGTTGCTGTGTAGGTGGTAGGTTCTGTCCCCTCTTGTAGCACCAGGGACGACATTATTGACGTTGTGTTGTGTACATACGGCAACTGGGTATAGAAAGCTAACAACAGCACAACATTGAAGCAATGTGTTGTTGGGGCAGCCAAGCAACCGAACGAAGTAATCCTCAGAGGGAACTCCCACGGGATTGTCAATTCCCTAGAGAAATACCAACGATGGGTTTTCTATGTTTCAGAGAAAAACGGTTTGAATGTAATAGTTAACAGAGCAGCACCGTTCAGCTGATAGCTGAGTAAATGTATATACAAAGTTTAAGCCGCAAGGGGGGATCGAATGTAGACTTCGTTCCAAAGGTGGGGGAATGTGGTGAATTTGAAATTGGATTAAATATGTATGGTTAGCACCATCAATGTATTCTTGACATTCACCAGTGACAAGTTTACCTTTTAGGAATGCTCTTGGTTTAGCCTGTTTTCTCCGGGACATTGTTTTGTTTGTATTGTTGTTTATTTTATATTCTATTTTGTTTTCCTTTTTCTTCACAAATCACTACATTTAGCACAAGGTAAATTATCAAATTCTTTTTTACTTCACTTCCAAAATAACTGATTTTATTTTTATTTAACAATTTTTTTCTTCTTTTTTCCAATTTATTTCGAAACTGATTTAAATTATATCCGTTTTTGTTTTTTTGTTTTTTTTTTTTTCTTTAAATCTCATAATAATGCAGCGATATAAATAAAAACAGCATTTCCGACAACATGCTTATCCTTCCACCATCTTTTACCGAATGTTTTCCCATTTTCAAACTGATGGATAACGGTTTCTCGACGCTCTTCTGCTTTGTTTTCTAAGGGCGCACATTCTCTTATTATCAAAAAAAATGTTACCTAAGAGCAACCAAAGAGCAAAAATATAACACACATTTTATATAAGCTATGAGTATATTTACTTGCGGTTTTCTCAGTAAATTCCATCCCACTTGAAGAGACATGGGTGTTGAATTAATATATATAGGTAGAAAAAAAAAAAACAAAAAAAAAAAACTTGAAGAATAGAATGTATTGCGTTTCAGAACTCCCATGAGGGTTGGTTCTATTGTGTATTTATCTTGTTGAAATATATAAATAACAACATGTACTCATATACACATTAGTGTTTGAAATAGGTGTACTCATATATCGCGACATACGCAAGGGATTCGCTTGTTACCAATTCCCAATAGGGTGATGTTCGTCCCTCGTATGGGGAGAAAAGCTTATGTGTGAATACATATCTATGCATGTACCTACGTATATAATAATATAAACATATTCTCAGTCGTACGTAGGGGTCCTGTATGTGCATGCTGAGTTCATCTCGGTAGGGATGCGCCCGGAAAAGTAAAGCAATTATAAAGTCAGTCGGTGTTTGATGTAATCGCTATAAGGGTGATGTTATGTCGACAAATTCAACAGTGATTCTCATCCGTGGGGGGTGGCGAATTACGAGGAGAAACCGTGAGAAAACATTTGTTGCATACTGAATGCTGATACACAAGAAATACAACCAATTTCTTTCTTGTAATCTAAAAGTTAACATACGAGTACGAATTGAAAGGATTGTTGTGGAGACTAATCTTGAACAATGCACAATATATGGTAGTAGCTCAAAAAAGAATTAAATACTAGGAAATGGTCGATCACGCCTACTTTCTTTTAATCATCTGCGCTGGTATTTCAAATTCAAAATATCGAATTGAGTAGTATCATATTTATTCAACTAGCTTGGGGTCCCTTAGGTACTTACTTACTCCAGAAAATCAAGGTACTGATCTAGGTATGACCCGGTTAAGAAACTTAAAATAAACCGATTGACTCGATTTTTAAATATTGACTTAGAAATAAAAAGCATTAACAATTGTCTGATACGACTTTATTTATATAAAGTTACAATATTTTTATGTATAGACCTCTACCCACTTTTGATAAATAGTCAGTCTACCAAATTCTGCTTACTTTACTCATACTTCTTGGAAATTTTTATGACTACACTCTAATTAGGATGCGCATAGTGATGCAGAGCACCACAGCACCAAAACGTTAAATGGTACAAAATTAGTTAGAAAACTTTGAGGATGAGTCGCACATAAAGTCAGTGCGAAGTGGCTTTAATCGCGCGAAATATATAAGAGTATTCATAGGTACTATCTTGTGTGTTAAATTCTTTAAAAAAAAGCAAATTAAAATCAGTTTATTAGCTCAAAATCTAATCTTAACAAATATTTTCGTATATTCCAATCAAGAGTTAGACACTGCTAAGCATATTGCTAAATAGGTGTATTCTTTTTTTCTCAGATAATAATTATTTACTAAGGAAAAATAAGTTTTCAAACCGAGCTGTTATTTATTCTGAATAAACTCATGCAGAAAATAATCCGAATTTACTTTTTAGCTTAACATCGATTCGAGTAACTTAGAGACGACTTTGCGATTTGTATGGCACACAGAGTTCTTCATCTAAGCTTCGAACATCAAACGCCATTTAATTGATAAAGTATAAGAAGATCGAAATTTATATATTCATCGTGTGAATAATATTCATCCGGACGAAAAGAGGTTTCAACTGGAACGGCGACCAATGTATGCATTAAAATCACAATTTACCGATCCGTTGGTTTGGAAGATCCTGTCTATCCAAGAACGTGTGATTTGACACCTCTCAATTTTGTTCTACTGCTCTATGTAGACTAATAAGCAATAGCTGACTGCTTTAAATCCACCTTTGTTAGTGTTATTCGTGACAAAAGAACCATATCGGAACCGCGATACAAGTAAAGTGTTTATCTTGAATATCAGACATTCTAAGAAAGAAATTTTTCACTCAAAAATCTGCACCAAGGTAGGTCCTCAGAAGCCCTAAATCATTTTCGAACATTTTCGGGAGTATATCCGAAGACAACTACTTACACTCTGCCACATATATGATAGTATATATACCAGTTTACTGGTAAAAAGAGAGAGCTCTCCGA
Source organism: Volucella inanis (assembly GCA_907269105.1). Classification (NCBI taxonomy): domain Eukaryota; kingdom Metazoa; phylum Arthropoda; class Insecta; order Diptera; family Syrphidae; genus Volucella; species Volucella inanis. Next base: position 140,713,817 of record OU026157.1, read on the forward strand.
ATGTGTACCACACGAACTGACTCCAATTGATGCCAACATTTGTAGGCCGTTGGAAATTTCCACATCCCTCAGAAAAATTAAACCATTTTTGGGGCGGAATTTGGCTTGTAACGTGAAATATATTCCTTAAACTATTTGAAGTCTGGACAGTGGTTGTAGGAAGATGCGGTTCCAAGGAACCCGCCCAAAGCATCTTTCACCCACGTAACTTGAGGTGAGTAACGGTATGGTTGATTTTTGAGGGAGTGGTTGACTAGTTGTTTTTGTAAACGGAAGATCAAATTCATATTGCCGAAAAATTAAGGCAATGCATGCAAAAATGTAGAAAAATAAACTAGCGTTTGAGAATGGCATGGCATGGATCACTACAATATCCGAATTCAATATATGGTATTGTATTATAGATAATAATAAAGCAGTTCTCTATTTTAACGATCAGTTCACTTAATTTGTACTATGTACAATGAATGTTTTTCAAAACAATGCTGACATTTTACTGTCTTATAAACTTTTTTCTTAATCTGTAATAATGTATTTTCGAATTGCCATTTTATTTGGAAGTTACTTATAACGCTAACGAATAATTTGTATTTCATCAGGCCTTTCTGTTTGTCCCATTAAATTATGTAAAGGTCAACCCACTGGTGTGTTGTATATGGTACATATACCTATATAAATCTTCATAGAACATATACTTTTGAAATTTTATAAACATCAGTAACTAAAACGTATTGTGTTGGACACCTACTCCATTAAGTATTTGCGCTTGCTTAAACATAAATAACTGTACCACATGATTCATTACAGCCACAGACTATATGCCACGACTATAGTTTACTATAACAACTGTGCTACGATGTTTGCCATGTGACACAGCTCCAAGCCGACTTCTAAGACGAATTGTGAACATGGAACCATTATGTCGGCATATAATGAGAAATCTAGACTGGATCGATAAAGAAACTCTCCATAATTTTTATTTAAAAAAAAAAAAAATCTTTGTTTTACAACTTAGAGTTTTAAACATTTCGTAACTGCAATACATAAATCAATCACGCTTGTCACTACAAGACCGCAGATACCGAACAAAAATGAAAGCAAATAAAAATATCGGATCTTATAAAATTCTTCATACCTATGCTAGAAAAATTTTACTTTCTTTACCTGTGTACTAACATAGGTATGTCGTATAATTTCCTGTGCAGTCTGTTCCCTTCTACACAATTTGTACTTCCGGTGCTATACTCGTAATGCATAAATCATTATAAAATATGAGTAAATACGAGTACACCTTTCAAACTCCTATCCTTAGTTGTTTTACACAGCCTACCATAACAGTAGCACTTAAAACAAAAGCGAATTATCTCAATCCTTCAGATCAAAACTACTTGAGCCAATAATAATGCCATTATGACTCGTTGAAGAATAAACGGCAAGAGGAACACTTCAGAAAAGTGAATTAAAACGGAAGTCTCATAAAGGGCACAAATTCAAATGGAGTAAATCAGCAAAATCTTATCGGCTCATGGTCAAATATAGAACTCCATCATGTAATTTTAATTAAAGCTAAGTTACCGTTTTATTAATATACTCGTACATGAGTACATACCTATAAAATAAACATTTATTTTCATACTCCACCAAACCACAGCTTCTTAAACAGTGAATAGTCCTACAAATGTATGTATTGGCTAAATTTATCAACTTGGTGAGTGTATTCGATTAGTATTATTCTGTTTTAATTTTAAATAAGGTCGTAAGATTATTACATCTCTTAAGGCGCTTTGTTTTTTAATAAACTAAAGTGCGGTGGACTGAAAACCCAAAGTGCTCATCATACCAAGAATACATACGTTGGTTAAATCGTTGTACGCGATAGCAGCAAGAGAATTTTTCATTTTGGAGCCTGGAAGTATGCAACGATTATTTATTTTATAATATTTACGCTTTTGCTTAGTATTCATGATCCCGACATTGTTGCTGTTTCCCTAATAACTAAATTAATAAAACAGTTTTTTTTTTATTTATTAACTAAAAAAGTTAAGCCATAATGAAAATGGAAAAAAAATTATAATTAATTAATTATAAGAACTTCTGCAAGTCAAATGCCTCTCAATTATCCAATTTTGCAAAAACTATATACATACATACATGTGTAGGTATTTACGTATCCCACAAACTGATAAAACAAATCATTGTGCACAAAGGACAAATATCTATACATAGGTACTGTTAAAAGAAAAAATGTAATGAGTGTTCAAGCTACTGAAACAACTGCGCTCAAGTGAATATGATGAACGAGATCAAAGCCTTCTGTATACGTAAGCAATGAATGTAATATATGTACGTATCTACGTGCATATGTGTTTTCAAATTAGAATACTCGTACGTATCCTAAATAAACATGCCTTCATGTGCGTACATATGTATGTAGATTTGTAACTGTTACAATGTGTATGATCCTGACAAACTTGCATGGTACATATCAGGTTCTGCGGTAAGTAAAGTACATATTTACTTATTACGACACTCCGCTACCCAACCACTTGCACATGTTACCAAATTAATAACGCTATTATCTGTACTTCCTCCTTCCGAATTATGATAGCTCCATTAATTTGTAACTTGAACGATCGCTTTCAATCAGGATGTTTTTTTTACACCTATGTACATATCTTATTACGGCATAAGGCAATGGGAATCACAAAAATTAACAAAGGGCAAGTGTGTATGCATACATATATGCATGCATGGATATTTACATATGTGCGTATTGGTAATTTTTCAGACATCAGCAACGGTATTAAACAATTTATAATTTATTACCCACTATCCTTTTTTGGGTAAACAAAAATGTGCGTATCTCATCATCTGCACACTTACATATTTCATTAAAAGCCGTTAGTATAAAGTCTACGTGAAATCGGAAAATCTATATAATAGATGTATACACATTCATATTGTAGAAGAATAACTATTACGTGAGAACATTCTTTCACAACATACTGTCATATTGTAATATTTCTACTAGCTGCAATTATCTCGCGAAAAATAGCCGACCATCTGACAAAGTGATTGACCTGAAGTCTCCAAATCTAATATAACGATGTATAAATACGACCGACACAATAGAGCGTTAGTTAGTTGTCAGTACACCAATAAAACAAATTATTTCTCACCAATAATATTGTTTTTTTTTTTTTTTTAATTTCCTACATTTCCTCCTACAATATGGACTTAAATATATGTACGAGTACTATGCTATCTGTACATATTTTTAACTTTCTGATAGGGAAGATCTTGCATTCACCTCAAAAATCGAAAATGGAAATTTCATGGCAGCTTTATATTTTTTAAAGTATCTACCTATAATCTTTTTAGGCAACCATTAAGAATATGTGTATGTGTGTGTGTGTTCCAGTAGGGAATTTGTACATTACCGCTGTGATTCTCTAAGGCCTTTCCATGCTAATAATCGCTTCCTTTTGGCATTACATCAATCATTATTTTAACATGGCGATGTCATAGGGAGCAAGCGTTTGCCGTCTCGTTTCTTTTTGCAGCTCTTCTATCAAGGGTTACCAGGAAGTTGTACTAGCAGGCCTTCTAATACCCCTTCCAGGGAATCATTGATTTCATTGATTACCAGTAAGGATTAAAAGCAGGCGTTCCTATACCTCTTCCAGGGAAGAACTTGTTGCATCGTTACCACTAAGGAGTAAAACCAGGAAAATGTTAATTCTAAAAGAAAACAAAATAAATAAATACAAATGTTTAAGTTATAATATTTTTATAACAATGTTTCAGGTTTGTACTAACATACCTATGTAATAAAAAAAAAAAGTATTTCATTCTAAAACATAAATAAATAAAAACTAAGTTTTGTGATATTTGTTTCTGACTCTCTTAAATGCTTGTGTCAAATCTGCTTTAAAATCGCTTTCAGAATAGCCATCCTTCTAAAAAGTTTTTGTAATTAAAAAAGGATGGAAAAAACTACGCTTACAAACACACTTTTGTAAAAATTTACTGTACACTTTGAACGACTTTGTCTTTATCCAACAAAAATCAAGCTTGAAATGAAAATCGACGAGTTTGTAATTTCCATCTACGCCTATTTTTCAATATATATATATTCAATCAGACTCTTGTGGTTCAAGCTGAGTATAATCCTCATTTACCATTTTATTTTGATTAATAAGCTTGTAACTAGTACATCAGACTCTTGTGATTCCGCAAGGCACGCATCATTACCTCCTTCAAATTAAGGTTGATGCGGCGTTCCCACTCTTTTCCTTGACTTTACCAAAAACCTTTCAAGCCTAAACTTTTAATGCGTAATCTGTTTTTTGACCATTTTTGGATTAAATTGTCCTAAACTCTAATTGGATATGAAATACCAAAAACCATTGGGAAATGCTATAAATTATATTTATTAAGTTCTTGGCGTGACCCATCGGTAAAACAAACGTTAATTAAATTCGTTAATAAAATATATCGCAGTGCTGACCTTTATTTCTTAACAAAATTGAATTATTTTTTTCTTTAAATACAATACATAGAACAAAAACTGTATGCTTCATAGTTTGATGCTTCAGTGATGAATCCCCTTCTAACTATTCTTTAATTTTACTTTGCACTATACTATGTAAGCATTGGGACCCTGGAAGTTAAAAATGGAAGAGGACGTGCACGCTCATGTCTTCTCTCATTTAAATTTTTCCTCACTCTCTATGCGCATGTAGCCGTTGGCCAAATGATTTGAATCGAGCTGTACGATTATATACATATGTTAGGTTCCAATCATTTGCCATCTAATTCCTCTCTTAGTTCCTGGCTACATTAGCATAGGTATTAAAGTCTTGTCGCGCAGGTTCCAGGTGTTGGAGGCAGTCGTCATTTACATCCCGCTCCGCATTGAAAAGCGGCTGTACTTGGCCTCTGTTTATGTACCTGAGGCTTCACAGCCCACTTTATTTACTACAGAGCTTGACACGCTTTTTCCACTTCTCAGGCTGGAATCGGGGAGAATTGTTTTATAATCGGCGAGAATTTTAACGCTAAACACAGAGATTGGGGAAATAATTTGCCAAATACTAGAGGGAACCTACTACTCGATTTGTGGGATCAGCACGATATCATGTACAGACTCGGTTTTCAAGCGACGGATAACCCGTCGTTTGCCAGAGGCGGGTCTTATTCTACTATCTACTGCTATACGACGAACGTATACGGCTGACAGGAACGAATTAACAAACGCTAAACTGTCTGCACACATTTGTGTATGACAGCGACCATTGCAGTCTTAGCACCGAAATTGCAGTTCCCAACGAAATTGCGGAACTGGAGGAGTTTGCCCAAAGATATTCTTACAACTACAGTAAGACTCGATGGGCACGCTTCTTCGCAACCTTGGCAAAAGCACTCTCCTCGAACACTCTCCACCCACAGTCAAATAGGAATTATTCAAACGAGCAGATCGACAAGTACCTTAAACAAATGGACGAGACAATTAAACAAATTATGGACAAGGCCACGGATACAATTAGCCCTAATTATGACCTGGACAATCGCGTCTTTGTGCACAACTTCTGCATTCGAAATAAAGTAGAGAATTGGCGATCCGAGGGCTCTGGTTTCACCCGGTTCAGCGACGAAAATATAGCAGATATTGGCATTGCCAGAGAGGTTGACCTACCCCCGTTCATTTCGAAGGAAGAACTCCATGTGATCTTCGACACAATCATTAGTAAGAAATCTGTGGGGAAAGATTGTATTCCGAACATCGTTTTTCGACTCTTCGACATCTTCCTCTAGAAGCAGTAGACATTCACACTATCCTGTTTAATAATGTAATGAGTAATGCACATTATCCAGTGCATTGGAAAACGGCCGTGGTTCAACTTATCCCCAAAGAGGGAAAGGATATATCTCCAATCCAGCGAATCTCCGGTCGATAAGTCTCCTTCCGAATATCAGTATGTTGTTTGAAAAGGTAGTCAATAGAGCTCTGACTAGGTGGGTTGAGGACAAACATATAGTTCCGGATAATAAATTCGGTTTTATGGCGGGACATAATATCTCACATGCCGCGTCTAAAATGGTGTCCGATATCCAATCGGAAAATTCAAAAACCAATGTACTGGTGCCTGCTTTGTTGACTTGGAGAAGGCCTTCGACCACTCTTGTACATTCTTTATAATATGCGAACCAACAGACAGTTCATCGTGGAAAATTGTGATGGGACTTCTGTTGGAATATTTCAAATTAAAAATGGTCTTCAGCAAGGCGCGGTCAATTCGCCGATCCTATTTAACATTTATACAAGCGACTTGATAGGTTCACTTCCCTATACTATTGCGTACGTAGACGATTTGATAGCGTACAGAACAGGTCCAAGAATCGAGATCATTAATACTCTGTTGCAGCATGACTTCGATAAGATAAGACGAAACCATTCGGAAACCATTCTCTTTAGGACGATGTTGTCTGGAGCCTCTAGGGATACCAGAACAATTGGCGAAAGTTCTCGATCATTGGACAACACGGACAGCCTCTTGCCTATCGAAAGGTAGTATGATACCTTGAGATCTGGCTAGATTAGTTTCTGTATTTTGACAAAAATGTAGATGCTGCTCTGGCCAGAGCTAAAGGCGCTCTGTTTTGTAGCAGCCACCTGGATGCTAGGGTAAAGGTAATCTGCTACATGGCCTTTATCAGGCCTGTGCTGGTATTTGGGTGTCCCATGTGATACAATTTACGAGCTAGCTTAATGGAAAAGATTTGGGTGTTTGAGACGGCTTGCCTTCGCTTGTACGGAGCGAAGTGAAAAATTTTATCCTAACGAGGTACTTTACAACAGGGCGAACCTCATACGAGTTGACAACTTCGCTGACTCGAAGGCACATTGCAAGAGCACTGACCTCGACGATTAACCTGATATCTGGAGCATACTACCCCAATACCTTTACCACCAGAGTGTGCGCTCTGACGGCTTCATTCCACCGGAATTATTCCTCTATCTAGATCAGATAGGGTTGACTCAGAATAGATCAGCGGTCCCGTTAATCTTCCATCTCGCGAGAACACGTCTTTGCAAAGGCCTAAAGTAAAGTAGTAAAAATAAACCAAAAAAACAATTGCAAAGCAAAAGGTAGATTTTAAGATTAGTTATTATTACTATTTTATTGATGTAATATGCGTTTAATTATTGTATTCGCGTTCTTTTTTCTCTTCTTTGTCCATGTCCAAAACTTTAACAAATTTGACAGTTCTTTTAAAATTTAATTGATTTGATGTTTTTTACAATTCATGCCCAAAGAAATTTGGTTATTTTTTACAATTTTTTCATCGCAGGGACAGGATTTTGTATAAATTCTTTTACAATCGAGTATCCCGTTTACATACACAGGCATACGCAATTTTGCAAGCGAGTGTCATTTACGATAATTACCTTTACTTTATATATAAATGTGATGCGTTTGTTGACAGCTCACATGTAGGTATCCACAGTCAGATGGTCATACGTACTTGAAGCAATCAGCGGAAATGCGCTTTTGGAAGAGGAAAAATCTGGAAAATTCATTTTGATAGTTTAGTTTATTTGTCTGAGTCTAAATCATTGATGAACTAACCTAGTGGCAAACTTTACTAATCCCTTTGCAAACTCTTAACTTTCGCTAGTAAATGAATTACCAACCCTTTTACATGTCTATAGCCTGACAGAATTTGCTAGAATGAGAACAATTTACATGTAAAGTTGCTAGAATGAGAGCGATTTGCACGCGTGTGTGTAATTTGGAAGACGTTTTGACGTTGGGAGGGAGATATTAGTTTTCCAATATCTGGAAAGTATGCCATATATGTAAATTCGTCTAATATCTAAAATTTATGAGCCAAAATAACGGTCCTTACATGTGTGCTCTTCTGTACACCTGTGTGCATATCGTTTAAATGGAAAGTTTCATATTCATATAGTGTTTCCATTGGGTTTTTATAAAAAAGGAATGTAAAACTCACCAAAGTAACATCACAACATGTACATTTGGAATTTTAAATGTTCGATTATTTCTAAATATCTGAAGCTAAATTCTCTAGGAAGGCCAGCTTAGTAGAGCAATGATCCCACATGTCATGAGGCTTTGACATACCAGTAAACTATAACACGCAAAATTTCCAGCTACCTCATTCAAAAGTTTAAATACGATACATTTTTATTCGACTCGACCGCTGGCTTGGCATACGTACTATCCTATGAAAATTTATCAAACAGCACTAACATCGTTTAGTTTGTTTTCTCCGAAGAGAAATTGTAAGCCGCTTACGATTAGTGTCAATCTGCCTAATAATCTGCGACTGGCAGCTTGGTACCGCGCTAATTACATTATAATATTAAATAATTGTGATATTTTAACATAATTATTATTAATATTTTGACAAGGTGCACATGTCGTTCACTGTTGCGTGTTGAACCAGTGGAAGCTTTTACTAAAAGTGTTGTAACAGTTTACATTCAAAATTTGCAAAATTTTGATAGAAAATACATAGTTTACTGTCTAACATGTCGCCCGACGTACATACATACATATGTATGTACAACACATAAAATCGATAAAAGAGTTATAAAACATAGATTCGTTCATTTATCATATGCAAACAAATTTACTCTAAAATCGTTCGACAATCAACAGCGTTTCTTTTCAGTTACTTCTCTGTTACTTAAGTAACCACCTGTCTGGTTCTCTATTTAACTTGAACGTTTTAAATATTTCTGACAACTTCATATATGTTTTTATATCCGAAACAATGTGACTGACAGTTTTATTATACGATTCGTTACCTGGTTTGCATAAAATTTTTAGTACAATAAATAAAACCAAATCGGGGTCCTATTTTAATGGCGCAACTTTTCAGAGCATTTGATGTTTTCCGCGACGGCAACACTGAAGCTTCACACTACGATATAAAGGACGAAATACGAAAACCAATATCCAACCTAAAGCAATTGATGAGTGCCGGCCTCATGACAATCATTTCTAGTGCAACCTTTTCGTGAGTGGGTCGTGTTTTGTAACGTACGACGTCTACCCAAGAATAACTGTTTTTATTTTGTTTGTGTTTGTTGTATTTAAGAGCCACTGCCAGTGTCAATAATTTGATTTTGTTATGCTTGCTTCATTCAGTAAAATGCGTAATCTGATTTGTTGCCATTAAAGTGAATAACTTTTCAAATTTTCAAATAATTGTACCGCTCAAAGAAGTTTGAAAATAAATAATAACAACAACAATGTCCGAGAAATTATCAGAGTATCATAAGAAGACTTGCATTATATGTGGATGCCATACAAATCAAACTATAAACATATATGAACCACGAAGTGGGCCAAATATTGTTCGGCTGATTCAAGCAAGATTTAAGTTCCAGGTAAGATTTTGCATTCTTTGCCCTAAAAGTTTCATCAAAATGGCAAAGATTTCCGTGTAGTTTGGCAAACATTTCAGTTCTAGGAAAAATCAATATGTAAGGACGATTATAAATATGTTGGTATACTATACACAAAAGTGACTCATTCACACCCTTAATTCTGTCACCATCTCAATGTTAAACGAAGGATATGTTATTTGTTGGTCCAACAAAATTGGAGAATCTTCTCAATGTGTATATTTGTGTTTTATTTAAAGATCGATTCAACCAATAATTAAAAGTGCTAGATTTTACAGAAAGTTATACACAAACTATGCGGATGTACATATGTATGTACACATTTGAACATCAATATGTCCGTGGAGCTATCATCTTACCACAACCCGTACCAATTCTAAAATATCTCCGTGGGAACTTGCACTTGTTTTGGGGCAAGTAATTTTACACCAATCAATGAGTAGGAAATGCATTATTGATTTAGGAGTACCTACATTGCACAGATGTGTTATGGAAATTTGAGCTTATAATGGTCAATAACCTTTAAACTTTCCGATGTCCTGACAGCAAATATAAAGGGCACTCGTACATATTGTATGTGATACTAGAAACGTAAAAAAACAAACACCTCAACCAAAAAAATATAAGAAAAAACTTGCGCAGCTGTCTAGAAGTGATTTTTTGAGTGTCTGGTCGTCGTTACCAGTTGTAAAACTTCACCAAAAGTAAAATAACAGGCGGCAGATGTTCTTCCTTTTTTTTTTCCACTTTTTAGCGTCCCATAACTTGGTTGTTGCACCTGGTTCCATTCAAAAGAAAAAATACTCACGATCTTCGGCTTAGTAACATTACTTCTGAACATATTACAAAAAAAAAAATAAAATAAATAAAATAAAAAAAAATTAAAAATGATTGTTTCTTTAAAATAGTGTCACTAGCCAAGGATTAGATACTAACCACTCATGTTCATCCCATACAGAGATTGTGTATTATCTCGTACTATACATACCTACATATGTATGTGCATACTTACCTACATTAATGACTAACATCTGCTTTCCTTTACCTTGTTCCTTTACGCAATGTATTTAGGCGCATTGTATTATTAGGTCGCCGCACTCATAGGGACCTTGTCATATATACTTTAAAAAAGTATTAATGCAAACAGTTGTGGTGGCGGTTTTGTTACTTCGGTATGTGGTTGCCAAAGGCAGTTATTAAGCACCAGCTGATGAAGTACCCAATGAGCAGGTGGTTTATTACTCGTTCCTTTTCCGATGATATATGTAATTGCATGCGTACACCAACAGCTTCTTGTGTTTAGATTAAATTATGCATGCATGTGTATGTACATACGAGTATACAAATATTTTCATGTGTATGATTCCTTCTCTAAGTTATTCCTCCATTTTTGGTGGTATTGTACTCGTATGTAGAGTGTAATTAGTTAATGGAGTAAGTGACTTGATTAAATGTATTTAAAAATCAAACCTGTGTTCATTCATATGAATCATATCAAATATTCTAAGAGGAAAGTTTATGGTTAGGAAATGTTTACCGTGAACAAAAATCATTGTTAGTCTGCAGAGATTTGCCAAGTTTCCAATCAGTTAGAAAGCAGCTAGGGAATATGTCATCCGCACTCTTGCCAAAAATTCTCAAGATTAATATTGTTTAGATGCAGCTAGGAGCTGTGCCCTTAAATAAAAGAACATTGTTTTGTTTTATTTTTACTTTATTGTATGTTTCTCTTTTTATTTTAGCCTCTGAATGAAGACAAGTACCTTTGTTATAGCTGTAACAACTGGCTTATCAATTGGCACTCTCTACAGGCATTAAACAGTAATGACGCTGACAATCCATCGGGTACCTTTCGATCATCACCTATGAACAACATAATGTTAGAAAAAGATTTCTTATCTCATACAAAATGCACAAAACCAATCGCACAGGTCCGACCTCAATTGCGGAACCAGCCCGTACAAAACATTTTAAGTTCACCAAAAAGAAATGGATACTATTTATCTAGGCGCACTTTCCTCCGCTGGCATCGGATTAAGAAAAATCGAAGAAAAATATTGCCCCGCTGCTGTATATGTGGACGTTCTATCGTTCGAAAAGTTTCTGTTGGACAGTTAAACTCAAAGGAACGCACTGTTAAATGCAGGAACTGTCGTGAAATCCTGCAGTGCCGTAGTATATACCTGAAGTCGCTTACGCAACAAAAAGACGAGGTTCCAAAAATGAACCTATCAAATCAAAATCTAGTCAATGAAGCATGCATGGCTACTAGTTACGGCTTAACTACGTCAAATTTACCACATCAAGACCAAAGTCATCAAAGACCACTAATAGATGGAAAAGTTGTTTCAATGTTACGCCGGTTAGGTACTACCCTATCCAGAGAAAATACATCAAACAACTATCAGCCGCCAATCATGAGTCCCATAAAAAAAACATCCCAAAGATGGACAAGAGAGCTTGCCGAAAATGATATATTGATAAACTTCAATACCGCAATAACGGAAGTTCTTCCGGTCAAGTATATTCGAAGAAAGTTGGCATATCAGATAACAAATGATGATAGCACAGTGGACGCCATAGAAATAAACAGCTGCAGTGAAGAAGAAGATGACATCACTGAACTTATGAGTAAAAAAACGCGTTATGAAATCAATCTTCATCATGTTCATAGCTTAATACCGAAGGGACTTTCTGTAACCCTTATTCCTCACTCAAAACAAATACTCGTTAAATAGTTAATTTAGAATGAAGTCTTATGTTTAATTGCATTGTTGTTATGTTTATAAATTATTTCTGTATTTTATTATTATTATTTTTGTTTTTTAAATTATATTTTTGTATGTAAGGCTAATCATAGTTAAATGTAAAACAATTTTAAAAGACGATGAATTATACTCGATGTGCTTAAGTAGAAAAATGATTTAATTTATTTAAATTGAAAATGAATTATAAGATGTGCACTAGGTACCTTTTTTAATTTAAGATATATTCTGCATGCCATATCATGTCTAAGAGAAATGTACTAAAATAAAATTTTTTAAAAGAATTGCAAATTCTTTTTTTTTTTTTTTTTGCAGATTAAGGCGATACAACATTTTTTCGTAAAAAAGTTTTCATTCGATGTTATGCAGATTAAGGCGATACAACATTTTTTCGTAAAAAAGTTTTCATTCGATGTACGTTGATACTGTATTTTGCTGTATTTTTTAATAAAAAATTCAGTCACCAAAATGATGATTTACATTGCAGTATTTTTAATACAGTTCTGCAGATAAGCATATTGTTTTCGTTGTATCTTATATTTGATAGTTAGTACATCTCCGAAAATGGGATTTTGACTTTGGAATTTGCAAAATCCGAATCGAATCCATTCGAATCTTTTGCAGAAGGATGAACCTATGATATAAATAAGAAAAAAGATAATTGTGATAAGAACCGAGAATAGGATGTCATACAAATTTAAAATATCGCAATAAGTCATACAAAGGAGAACCTAAATCAATCTCAAGACCTCTCTTTAGATCAGACAAAGTATGTTTGACTATGTAACGATGTATATAATTATATTTAGGCAACGTCACTAACAATAAGGGCAGCTCGCAAGGCAAGGAAATAAGCTTCTAATATATTGAATGAGGTGTGCAGCGCAACAAATTTTTAGATCATGGCAAAATCTAACGAACGAAAAAAAGATTAATTTACAGATTTATGTACAGCTCGTATAGTTCTTCGTTGAATCTTCCTCCAAAGCCCAACAACGGAAAGGGGTCTTATATTTTTATTTTTGCTGAGGTGTTGTTGGCAGAATTTATAGCAAACCCGGTAGCCTTACTACCTCGAAATTATAGCTGTCTACTGACGTTCTATTCAATTCGTAAATGATGTGTGTTTATTTTGGCAGCTTCCGTTGTATTACTAAATAAAGCACCTGTGACCGCGTACTATGGTTTATTAGTTGTACATATTTTTGCAAGATTGTGTCTCTAGTGTTCACTTCTGAGTTTGGATCTATTCGTAGGGGCATGGGTGCATATTAGGTTTGTTAGTGAATTTAGCCTTGATACGGATTGTCATAAAAGGTTCACACACGTGTCTGAAGCTCAACATTTCTTGCCTTACTCTGTCAACTATGATAAATCCACATCCGAATGAACGCTGATTCATATATATCACAGTTTTTCATCTTCCTTATGGCCGACCCATCTCATCGCACTTTTTGGGAGGAGGGGGGGTGATATATGAGCGATATATTAAGGGGCTCTACTAAGTGCTCGGCTGCACTCGGCTCTTAAGGATCCGAATAATCCACGTGCAAATCCGAAGGTCGTTGATCTTTATACGTTTGCAAGGGTCGTCAACTCACTTTTTATCTGCGGCCATTAGTTAGTTCGTCACCTGTATAAGGGTTTACTAATGCAATTACCGTGGACCACCATTAGGAGGTAAGGCAAGCACTACGCTAGTAACTTGATGTTTACGCTGCTGGCCCAATCCAAGTTATAGCACAGGCAGCAGTTTCCCGATCATTGCCGTGCAGGTACCCTTTGTATCATGTGTCTTAAAAAATACTTGAGTATGGAATCGGTGAAGAACATTGTGGACGAGAAAAACTTAAGATAGTTTGAACATCTAGTGGCGACAAGTTAAGCAAATCAGAGAAACAAGAACAGAGAGGAAAACCAATGACAGCGTGGAACAGCGATTCACATAGATTCTAAAGGTTGGCACATGCAGTAAGAAATGAAGAAAAATTCAGAAGGAAAGAACAGAAAGCAAAGAGAGGACCCTCGAGTCAGGATTATCTCTACATGTAATAGGTCTGTTGCAAGACTCCAAATTTGTGCAAAACTTGTTCCTACGAAAAAATATTTTTATAAGAGAACGCTTTTGAGAGAATAATTAATTTACCTATCTTGCCAATTCTTACGAATTTCTACACGAGAATTTTCTTTAAGCAGGAATTATAAAAAAAAGTCAAATCAATTAAATTTCAAAAGAAATATCAAGTTCGTAAAAGTTCAAATTTGCGTGAATTGTAACAATTTTATGCAAATTTACTCAAAAGATGACTTGAACATAGACAAAGAGGAGAAGAATTAAGTTAAGAGAGAATTTATGTCTGCTTCTCAAACTTAAGCACTAAATTCTCTTTTACAAATTATAACAAAAATCTCGCGGGAACATGACTAATGCATATAAGCTTGATTCAATACAAAAACAAAACATTTTCATTTAAGCTGCATTTGGATAGAAGAGACGAAAAGTAGTTAAATATGGTACACACTAAACAGATTCCAATGTAGAGCGCGTTTATCGGCACAAGTCTTCAACTGACTCTTAAATGATTTGATATTATTTCCAGGATCCTGATAGACATTGTAAAGTTCATTAAAAATTCGAAGTAAAAGTACAAAAAAGATAAATTTGAAAGATCGCACTAAAATGATTGAAATGCTCAGTATATTGCAAATAAAAAATGCAACTTCAAAGTTTGCTTGCGCGGTAAGTGTTAGACAATCCATAAAAAAGAATACGTATGAACAATAGTACCGCAATCGAAAATGTAACATCTACCCAGGCGTATTAAGAAATCGAATTGCCTTAAACTCGATTTGTGAAATATTTCAGGCTATGGGCATCAACTGACATTATGCAGGTACAAAGTTATTATTATTATTTATTTGCGTTAGTCGGTCGGCTAATACTAATAAATTCATAAATATAAAGAAAACCAGATTTGACGAAATCAACACCTCTTTTAAATTGTACAAAGCTACTTTCAATTTTAATACCATATTTAATGGCAAAAGTTTAAAGAATTGAGAATAATACCATTTTGTGAAAAAAAAAAGTTATATAAAGCATTGGATTAAGTTGGACAATTCTATCCAAAAATATATTCATACTTAAGTTCCACTTGAGCTTCGATGGAAATGGAGATAGAAAAATGATTGGATCACTCAAGTGCAAAAACATCAGCAAACTACGATCCCTCATAACGAAGTGATCTGAACTTAAAAAAATATTTACTTGTACTCGTCGTCAATAAGATATTTAAATAATTAATGAACAATATTAACGTTTCTTAAATGAATTTTTGTCCGTTATTGATATATTTTTGTGCCAAAAAACAGAGATCTAAAAAGTTAGCCATAAATGCATTAGTCTTGTTATTTTGTATAATATACCATATATAATATATTAGTACACGCATTACCAGTACATATCTTAAAAGAAAAATTTTCAAAGACGGTAACCTGCTAATTTGAAAATCTTTCAAAATAATAATTTGTGCATTTGTTTATGTAAATAAAAAAACGCCTCAAAAAGTTTAACTTGGAGTTTATATCCTTTTATACACATATATCTAAATAAAAAGATTACATCTTGTAGTAATAATACTTATTTTTTAAACGCAAGCAACTAATTATAAAAGTTGAAGCGCTTGAAAGGAAGATAAGTGCATAAAATCTAAATATAAGTATAAGTTATTGATAAACACATTAAAAATAAAGGAAGCATGTAATATCTGAACAATGAAATACGCACAATGTACATAAAGTACGTATGTAGTAATACAAATTAAAAAAAAGAACACATTTATCGCCCATAAAGCGTATATACAATTCCTCTTACATGGTTACGTATGTACTTGGTATCTTAACTAATTTCTTTTTTAATTTTCGTATTGAAAATATCTTCTAAAATAACGTTAGCCACAAGATATTAAAAAAAAAAACTTGTCATCTCTTGACCAACAACAACATCAATGGAAACCTTACTGTAGCATTGCGATGACTGTACTTGCAAAGGATAAAGTGTGTAGGTAAGAAGTGTGGCCACTTCTCTTGTTTTCGCTTCTGGGAAATTGCGCTACAAAAGAAACCAAATTGCCACGCAGAGAAAACCAATATGAAATTCTATTCAAGTTAATTTTCTTATTAAAAAAAAAAAAAAACTGAAAATGAACAAAATAAAACTACACATGTATTTTTTTTTCTATCAGCAGCTCCAGTATTTTTAATTTGCAATTAAAAAACAATCACAGTGATATTTTTAGTTAGTTTTCTTATTTTTTTTTCTTTTGTTATTTGTTTGAAATGGGTACAATATTATAAAGGCGAAGTTCTACTTCGTGTAAAACACTCCTGCCACCAAAAAAACCAACGAATTAGTTCCTTCCACCCTTCTCGTCACATTCGCGCCTCAGATGCCCACTCTTACCGCAGCTGTAGCAAGTTTTTGTTGCATCCGGGCAATACTTCGAAATGTGGCCGGCTCTGTTGCATTTGTAACATGATAAACTCGAATTGGAAGAGCGATTGTCGTTCATCTGTTCTGGGCAGCTCCTAGCCCAATGGCCAAGTTTGTTGCATTTATAACATGTTGGATTATCCATTTGGGTGCAGTCTTTGGAAATGTGACCAATTCCGTTGCAGCGATAGCAACGCTCCGATTCTTCTGGGCAGGCACGAGCGTAATGTCCGGTCTGGTTGCATTTATAGCATTTTTCACGATTTCCACCGCCACCACGACGCATGTCGCGTCCATCTCGTAAACCGGAGTTACAGTCACGGGCATAATGACCCGGGCGATTGCATTTATAGCAAGCTGATGATGATGACATTATTTATTCTGTACTCTCAACTTCTTGGAAAAACTTTCAAAAGAATTGTCTTCACTTTTGCTACTGCAACTAATTCAATTAACAGAAAAAAAAACTCCAAAAACTCCCTTCACCACCACGGCACACTAAATGCAAATCGAAATGGCTGCCGTCCGAATAATGCCTCCGACTACTAAGAAAAGGATAATGCCCACAAAGACCGGCTGCAGTGCGTTCATGTTCCCTCATTTATATGGGGTTGTTAATATCACATTTTTCTTAATTTCAATGGTGGCAAAACTGATTTTTAACAACATATCGGCTGATTATAGGAGCAGTTGAACTAAGGGTACAATTACATTAATTTATTTGCTACTGCGAAATAAAGTCTGTAAATAGGTGCTTTTATTTTGTTATAAAACAAAATGATTAAAGGTTTAGTAAAATTGGCAAAAAGTTGTTGTTATTAATTAACACTAAGACTCTGGGTATATGTCAATTTCGCGGTCACCTGGTTTTTGGTCATAAAAAATCGAAAAATGGATTTTTTTTAAACGTTCAATTTTACGGCAGATTTATGTCAACAAATGCCAAAATTATCTAAATTTAAGTATCCTTATAGTTCCATAGTTTTAACTGCAAACATTTTTTTCGATATACAAACTTTGCTCACTTTTTGGCAGAAACGATTTCAACAGGGTTTAGTCGTTCCACTAAAGGAATGTCAACAACTGTCAGGCATACGCCTATTGTGTGTTTTCTCATGTAGATTACGAAAAAATCTAAGAAGAAGAATATATAAGAAGTTGATAAAAAAAAGTTATTAGGGATTATTCGTAAGAACTTTTTTATTTTGAGCATTCATAAAACTATTGAAATTATTTGTTATCTCTTATATCTGTGATTTTTATCATAAATCCGCCGTCAGAACAAACAATTTGAAAAAAAATCAGCATGACCAAAACATTCATGCGAATTTAACCTCAAAATTCTCCTGTTTCGTTCTTCGCAGTTTGCTTCGATTGAATGACAAAGTAGCTACAAATGAAAAATCAAAATTTGCAAATATTCGCTCATTCGTTTTCGCAGTTAGCTGAGTTGTAAATGGATCGTAAATCGACTTTGCACAACCTTTTGAAAAACAGTAATGTTCTTTAACGTTGTTTTTAATATTTTATACGAGCAGATTTGATAAAATTCAAAATGTATGAAAATGAAATGTTTATTTAAGGAAAAGTAGATAAAACAACACTTATGTGTTGAATTCATCCATTCCTTTAGATGTCAAAAACATTTGCTGTAGTCAGATATGAAACTACTAATTTTAAAATACCGTGATTATTAATATTACACATTTGAAAATAGTGAAAATTAGAATTTAAATCGGCATCATGGGGAAGAGACAGCATCAAAAGGACAAAATGTAACAAATAACATCTAAGATGTTAAATGTAAGATACTAATTAACAACTTTCGTTCACAGGTACCTGACGTACACAGAATGGTCTGAATTTTACGGAGGGAAAAAGTTTGAATCGGTCGAAAATGAGCATATAAAATTCAAGAGGCTTCCCTATGACCACTGCTGCATAACAATGATACCCTTCGAAATACCATATTGTGATAGAGATGGAAACATTTTCGAGCTTCAAGCAATCATAGACTTTCTTAAAGCATTCAAAGTAAATCCTATTACTGGAAAGCAACAAGATGCTAAAACACTAGTTCCTCTTAAATTTCATAAAAATTCCGATGATGAATATCATTGTCCGGCACTTTTCAAGCCTTTCACCAAGAACTCACATATTGTTGCAGTCTCCACTACTGGAAATGTCTTCTCATGGGAAGCCGTTGAACAGCTCAACATTAAAACTAAGAACTGGAAAGATCTAGTTGACGATTCTTCATTTCAGAGAAAAGATTTAATAACAATTCAAGATCCCCAACACTTAGAAAAATTTGATATATCAAAATTCTATCACATTAAGAAGAATTTGCGTGTACTCACTGAAGATGAAATTGCTGATAAAGCAAGTGGGTCTAAGGGCAGAATAAAATCGATGAATTTAGAAACTAAGGAAACGTTAGCACAATTAGAGAAAGACTACAAGCCCACAGATGATACACCAGTTGTTGAAAAGAAACTTGTGGACAAATTCAATGCCGCTCATTATTCGACTGGAGCCGTGGCAGCTAGTTTTACATCGACTGCCATGGTCCCTGTGTCCAATCATGAAGCAGCAGTCATTGATGACGATATTGTTAAATACGAACGTGTTAAAAAGAAAGGCTATGTACGCATATCAACAAATTTTGGACCACTTAATTTTGAAATATTCTCTGATTCAGTACCAAAAGCAAGCGAGAACTTTATCAAGCATTGCTCAGACGGGTACTACGATGGCACAAAGTTTCATAGGTCAATTCGTAATTTCATGGTAAAGATAAATTTTTCTTAGTTTGCCAAAAGGTTACGATTTTTTATTTTTTTAACAGGTTCAAGGAGGAGATCCAACCGGTACTGGCACGGGTGGTAATTCTATCTGGAATAAAAAATTTGACGATGAATTCCGGCCAAACCTATCTCACACCGGTAGAGGCATTTTATCTATGGCTAATTCAGGTCCAAATACAAACTCCTCACAATTGTAAGAAAAACCAGAAGATCACCTCTCTTTATTATGATTGTTCAAATCTTTTCTTCTTTTTTTTATAATAGCTTCATTACATATCGCTCCTGCCGTCATTTAGATGGCAAACATACTATATTCGGCAAATTAGTTGGAGGTATGGACACACTCAATGAAATAGAGAAAATTGAAGTAGACAACAAAGACCGTCCCATAGACGAAATATTCATTCAAAAAGCACAAGTTTTCGTTGACCCATTTCTGGAAGCCGAAGAAGAACTTGCTCGGGAAAGAGCTTTAGAATCTCTCAAACAGGCACAGACTGTCACAGAAACAGCTAAGAAGAAGCGTCTAAATCAGCAGCTCAAAGTATTCCGAGATGGTGTCGGTAAATACTTAGATTTAAACAGTATTAAGGAAGGAATAGCGAAAGGTCCAAATACAACATCTACTTCTCTCGGGGCGCTGGCGAAAAAGAGAAAAAAAAACAGTGGCCAATTTGGAGACTTCCAAACTTGGTAGAAAATAAATAAATAAATAAAAAGGGCATTTTTAAGTGTTGTTTGTTTATTTCTCGTCACCACTTTCTCGTTCTTTCCATTTTTCTCTAAGTAGAGATATTTTTTTTTGCTTGCGAGTCCTCTCTGCAGATTTTTTACTATCAATTACTTTTTGTTGCGCTTCAATTGAATGTTCACCATTGTATAGGCAGTCTAGTTTTTTTAATAAAATTTTTCGAGCTTCCTCCCTATTGCGGTATGCTACTCTATGTGTATGACATTTTATGACAATATTTGTTGGAATATGTCTTAGGATGACACAGTTGGAAGTTTTGTTTACTGCCTGCCCACCGGGTCCACTGCCGCGAACAAATGTTTCTTGTAGCTCGCTTTCTTTTAGTTTGGGATAGCGAGAAAAGTCAAGAGTAGTTTTGAAGCGATTTTGTATAGAACATGTCAGCAATTTATAATCGACAGTAAAAATATTACGAACAATATTGAATCTACACAATACGTCCATTTTTTAACAAGGTCTCTCCACGCTGCAAAAAGGCTTTTTAATGATTTTACTATAGGTAATACTATTACTATTAATATTTACCTTAAAGCTAAACTCTACGTCTTGCAGATCTGTTAGATCTTTGTTGGATCGAAACTCTTTTCGAATTCGTCCGAGAAAGTATGATTTGTCAGTAAAGTTTAACTGATTACCGTATCGAATTAGGTGTTTGTAGAGGCGTAGTACCTGTTGCTGAGATGGCGGAGACATATTTTATTTATTTTCCTACAAAAATATGTTATTTAGGCATCAGTTACGTGCCAGACACGGATAAAATAGAAACGTAACCTATCTTAATCAGCTGCTTTGCAGCCGAAATCGTGTGCTTCGAGCAATTGTTTTGACAGTTACACAGGTATCATACTGCATACTGAGCCTGTCCAATGGAAGATAGTTTTTTATGATTTTAAATGTCATTTCACATTTACGCCAATGTTGCAGCATTTTTCTTGTTTAAAACGAATGTACAATCCTGTTTTCTTTTTTGATTCTATATTATTTTATCAATGCGTTTTCTTGTAGTTGTTTTTTTATTCATTTCAATATTTTACTTACCAAGCTTCTTTCTCCAAAAAAAACATTTCGTCTTAATTCTTTAGTTTTTTTTTTTTTTTTTAAGGTGGATATAATACCATGCAAACCAGGATTATACCAGTAACGAACTTATGCCGATACCACATTGGTTTGGACAGAACTTTACATGTTTGTCTACTGTGTCAACAGGTTTTTAAAATATCTATTGCAATTTTGATTTAATTATAAGTAGACGTGTTGCAAATATATATGAAATAATTCAACTGATAAATGCGACCTTGGCTTGGTTGAGACATTTACGCGCTATTTTGACGAAATTATCAAACACGGTTTGCCATAAATATGAATGGTTGATACTGTCTTATGATACTATGATACATAGTCTCTCCTTATGTAAAAAGTGGATCTATGCGGCAATAGATGATGCGTTTTATTGGAACCACATATCTTCGAAATTCATGCTATTAATTCGGGGCACCAAACATTATCTGTCATTCTCCAGTACCGTTTTACTGATGCATAACATCGACAATGTTATCTACATATGGTAGATATGTATATGGCTTGATATTTAAATGGGAATCTTCGGATATAACTAGAAAGATATAAACAAACAAACTAGATATGCATAAGTGCTTTAAGTATTTAAATACATCGTAGTATTATGATGAAAATATAAAAAAAGGATAACCTAATTATAGGCGATTATACATACATCTTAATACATATTAAATATAGTTATTGTAAATCCGTCTCATTTAGGTATAAAGATGATTCAACCGAAGTGTTCGCCACGGTAGCCTATCTTACATTAACAACATCACTGTAAAACGACTTTATTGAGTGGCATTAGCAAAAAAATCATATCGTCGGAGGAATTGGTGAGGAATTCGTTAGCAGAAGATCGTATGCCACTACTATGCAAAAAAACCTATCGTTGAATCGATGAAGACTGGTAATCGTTTACTGTACGCACAATGCGCCGTGCCAGTACGGTGACTCACTCCTAGACGACGCTTTTCATACCTTTTTACGAGTAGCCAATGGACAGGGGAGACAGCACCTGAAATTGGAGATAGCATATATAATATAAAATATTAAAAAAAAAAAAAATATTAAAAAAAAATAAAATATTAAAAAAAAATAAAATATTAAAAAAAAATGAAATATTACAAAAAAATAAAATATTATTTTGAAGATAATAGATTGCTTTATAAGAGCCACTTGAAGGAAAGCGCGCTGTTCCAATTTCCTTAAAAAATATACGAATTAAATCGCATGCTCATCCGGGACATGCGAAAGTAATGTTTAACAATAGGGTAAATCAGATACGGTCTAACAGTATCATTGAACTCGAAAATATATTGGATCTAATTAGTTTCTTAAGGTAATTGGTATAAAAGCAGATAGAGACATTCGTGGCGTTAAGGAGTCACTTCAAATTTGGATCCAGTCTAAGATGACGCTAATTCCCTTGAATAGAATATTGTTTCAGGCAGTAGACGACACAATTTGTTTTCTACTTCAGTCGTACGTTGTAGACGAAATAACATAGATGGCAAGCTTTCTAAATATTGGAAAACCGGACCCGGTTTTCTACTGATCACCTCTAACGTGTGGCCACGCCTGCAAATACGTATAAATTGTCATCAATATCAATTTTCCCTCCCATTTAAGTCAAAAAAGGCCATCCTCATTACACACACGCGTGCAAAATTTCCTTAAAAAAATATACGAATTAAATCGCATGCTCATCCGGGACATGCGAAAGTAATGTTTAACAATAGGGTAAATCCGATCCGGTCTAACAGTATCATTGAACTCGAAAATATATTGGATCTAATTAGTTTCTTAAGGTAATTGGTATAAAAGCAGATAGAGACATTCGTGGCGTTAAGGAGTCACTTCAAATTTGGATCCAGTCTAAGATGACGCTAATTCTCTTGAATAGAATATTGTTTCAGGCAGTAGACGACACAATTTGTTTTCTACTTCAGTCGTACGTTGTAGACGTATGTGGCCACGTCTGCGAATACGTATAAATTGTCATCAATATCAATTTTCCCTTCCATTTTAAACAAAAAAGGCCATCCTCATTACATACACGCGTGCAAAATTTTTGCAGGCTATAGAAATGTACAAAGCGTTTTTAATTCAATTACAGTGCATCTGTGCGAAAGTTAAGAGTTCGCAAAAGTACAAGTAGAGTTTGACATCTAGGTAAGTTTATCTATGTCGAACTAACATAGTGACAAACTTTTCAGCATTGGAAAACCAAATTGCCAATCAATGGCAATTCCTCCAATTTTACACAAAATCCGCCCATTTCACTCAAATAATGCCATCCACATTACACACGCGCGTGCAAATTGCTCTCACTTTAGCAACTTTACTTGTAAATTGCTCTTATTTTAGCAAATGTTGGCAGGTTATGAAGACGTAAAATTGTTGGTAATTCAATTAGTGTATCTGTGCGGGTTTAGGGTTAAGGGTTTGTAAAAGCATTAGTAAAATTTTGAGGAAAACTCATAACTTAAAATGATTAAGTTGCTCGCATACAATGACATGATGCAATGACAGTTTACGCACAAATTTAGCACCAAGTTGGAAGGCTATATCAAAAGTTCGAGGGAAAATCAAAACTGGGTTTCCCTCAAGCGTTCGATGCCGAATCTTCAAGGGGATTATCAAGTAGGTTTTAAAATAAATATATATAAATACTTTGGCGCAACAGCCCGGTATGAGTCAAGGCCCAACTTCTCGCACTCATTTGTGTTTTTCATTTTGTGAATTTTTACACTCTTGAGCAGGGTCTACTGTTTATTGCAGGTTCCGAACGGCTCCCCTGAGAGGATTCTTCATAGGCAGAATTTGACTTTCGGACGTTTGCCATTGTCCGCCGAAAGGGTGATGACGATTTGAAAATTTTGCTGTTGAACTCCTACCGGGATATAATCCCAGGTAGGTTGGCGTGATAGACAGTGAGACAAGCACCAGGCCACCGCCACCACCATCAAGTAGGTTTTATGATTAAATAAATGAATGTTGATTCAACACTCTAGAAAAGGATACATAATCGAAGGTTCCTTTTGTATATACTTTTGGTTACAATTCGCTAGCATTTACAGGAGTGATATGTACGAGTTAATTCACGAACAGCTATTTTTGGAAGGGACAAATTCAGAAGATTCTGGGATATTTTATCCCCATTTATTTAACAGGTTCATAAGTCACGCACGATATATATTAAAAAAAAAAAAACAATCTAGTTGAAATAAGAACGTTTACTTTTTCTGGTATTGAAAAAATCTCAGTACTAAATGCACTCTACTCTATTTTGTATTTGTCGCAGCACCTCAAAGAAAACATTTCAGCATTCTAAATGTTTACTATTAAAATACTGCAGTTTATATATGTCCAATGTAGCGCTTCTATGGCGAGGAAACTAGCCATAAAAGCGTGCATTATGTATGGACATTGCACTAGACTTTGTTTTATTTCAGCTTTAAAGTACTCGCATTTACAATTTGTGTATTTATGTTTTACCTTTGCATAATCGAAGAAAGAATATGGTCCTTATTCAATTAAGAAAATGAATCGTTCTACGTCCAGCTAGCACTTCTATGACGAGGAAACTAGCCATAAGTGTGCATTAAAATGGACTATGTTACGTCAAACGAAAACAATAAAACCTCAGTTCAAATGGATTCTTCAGCGATTACTTTGACTAAAATGTATCTGTCGCAGCACCTCAAAGAAAACATTTAAGCATTCTAAATGTTAACTATTAAAATACTGCAGTTTATATATGTCCAATGTAGCACTTCTATGACGAGGAAACTAGCCATAAAAGCGTGCATTATGTATGGACATTGTATTAGACTATGTTTTATTTCATTTTATGATAACATTACTGCGCAGCTTTAAAGCACTCGCATTTACAATTTGTGTATTTACATGTTTTACCTTTGCATAATCGAAGAAAGAATATGGTCCTTATTCAATTAAGAAAATGAATCGTTCTACGCCCAGCTAGCACTTCTATGCCTAGGGTGCAAACGGCATAAAAGTGTGCATTAAAATGAACGATATTACGTCAAACGAAAATAAAACCTTAGTTCAAATGGATTCTTCAGCGATCACTTTGACTAAAATGCATCGTTCGCACCTCAAAAAAAAAAAAAAAGCATTTTAAATATTTACTATTGAAACACTAAAAACAGTATGTTTTTATGGCGGGGAAACTTGAAATAAAAGCGTGCATTATGTACGGACAATAACTATTTGAAGCACTGATCTCAGGTTCGATAACTTTGAAAATTATAAATTTCGTCCATCAATAAATCAGAGATGCAAGCCACATATGGTTTTTGAAGGTTTTGTTCTTGTCAGCCCGCAAATATGCATTTATGGAAGCTATATGAATTTCTTTATATTTAAATGTTTTACTGTACGTCACCAAAAAAAGGAATATGGTCCTTATTCAATGAAGAAAGTTAATTATTCTACGTCCAGTTAGCACTTCTATGCCTTGGATATGAACGGCATAAAAGTGTGCAATAAAATGAACGATAAAGCTTTTAAAAAAAAAAAAAAAACAATCAAACCCAATCATTTTGTAAAAACGAATTATTTATTTATTTCTTTTTTGAATTAGATTCTAAGCAACACATGCTTAACTTTTACAAGTAGTTGTCTGGGAACTCGAAAGTGACATCCCGTCCAGTCAATTTCTTATACACTGAAGTAAAGGTGTCAACCTGAAAAAAAAAAAAAAATTTACAAATTACGAGAAAGTGTTAGTTTTGATTTTTTTTTGTTTTTTCAACTAAAGAATAGCTATCTTTTCTGCTTATGTGTTGTTCACCACTTAATAATTTATATTAATAACTAATATAAATATTCAAAAGAAACTGAAACTATATTTTTCGTCTGGAATATCAGTCAAGTAAAGAATTTTCATCAAATGACCGTAAAGCGATCAGACTAATACATTGTTTTATAGTGTAGCTAATAAAGACAAGGGGAAAATGCATTCTTTTTGTACAGTTTGTTGCTCATATAAGCGCGAATATTAAGACCATCAAATAAATTTTGTTTTGTTTCACAGGTTTGAAATGAATTTTTCTTAACATTTGCAGAAAAACTTATAACAAGACTTGAGAATTTTAATGTCTGTCCTTTTCGACAATCACCAGTTAAAAATGTTGCACTGGCAAATAACACAAGGACATTATATTAAGTGTTACAATGACATCATTTGAAGAGAGTATATGTATGTCCTTCACCATATAATCGAACTGACTCCACTTAAATTTAATAAGAGTAAGTTGATACAGCGAAATGTTTCTTTACGCTTATTATGGAAGACCCTTTCATTAGGTAGTTTTCATTAAAGGGGGGCAAAAAAGCGCTGTAGGTAATTGATTTATATCACTTCTTCAATTTAGTCACTGCTAACAATATTCACATTATTTGTATTCGATAAGTATGTATCTAAAACACGAAAAACAAACTCTGACTGAGTATCAAGAATGAGTTTAGATCGAGCTTAGAAATTTAATGTCTACCCTTTTTGACATTCATCAGTTTTAAATTTCCCACTGACAAATAACACAAGGGCATTCAAAGCTTCCATTCATCGCTAACTTAGCGTTGTCTACTTGTAAACCAGTAAGAACAAAGTTAAATCAAAATCATCTATACAAGGTATCCAATGATACTTTTTTTTATATACATATAATCATGTCCCCGGCATATGGAATGTTTTTCTTAACTAAATTTCGTGAAAAACAATAACGAGTTGCCGACATTTAATGTCTGTCCTTTTGACAATCACCAGTTTAAAAATATTCCACTGGCAAATAACACAAGGACATTAAAATTAAGAAAATAGAGAAAGAAACCATTTCGTGTTTGGTTGGTGAACTTACTTTGTGTTCAATTGTGGTTTGTTGATTCTTGTCTAAATGCACCTTAATCAGCTGTGTGCCATCTAGCTTAACACGGATACGCTTGCCCACAATTTCGGCAGGAAATACCAGATCCTCCAAAATTGCATCGTACACCGACGTCAAAGTGCGGGAACGCGGCCTCTTCTGTTTTAAAGGGTTTCTTGATTTCCTTGTTGGTTTGGGTAAGATTTTACGTTCTCCAATAAAGACAACATGCTTGCCGGAGAATTTCTTTTCCATTTCACGCACTAGGCGGATTTGGATTTTTTGGAAAGCCTTTTGCTTTGGAATAGGGACATAAATGATAACAGCCTAGAATTCAAATTAAAAGCATAATTACATTGTTTTCTTGCACTTAAAATACTCTTTAAGGCTTACTTTCTTGTTGTTAAATTCAATTTCCCTAGCGCGGGTAATGTGAAGATCTCTCAATTGGGGCTTCAGCTCAGAGTTCATTTCAAGTTCCAAAAGAGCTTGGGCAATGGACTTCTCAAAGTCATCGGGCTCAGCGCCACCAGGCTTGATAATTTTTGTTCCAATCATCTGCAATTAATACACACATTGCTCGGTTTAACACTGCCAATGTAAATAAGTACAAGAATCAATCAAGTTCTACTGCGGTTTCAATCCATCGAAATCCTTGTTAATTTAATGACTTTTCATATGCTTTTTGCATTTAACACACAGCTCAATGAATAAGTTTTCAAATTCACGCATCATTTTAGCTTGAAAACATTGAATACAAATTATTTCGATAAATTTTTGCAGCGTAGACCAAAATGTAACCTACCATAGCCGATTATTTTCACAAAAAGGGAAGATTATGCTACACTGAACTGTGAACTAAGTGACTTATCAAAACGGTTCATAGTGAAGTTGCTCTTAGTTTATCGTATTTATGGGGTAGTTTCACTTTGAAAGTTCTTCTACAAATATTCTAATATATAACATATTTCTCCGAAAACTAAATGTATATTTTGAAATTATTTTGTATTTTTGTGAGTGGTGGTCATGTGGTCATTCATCAAAAATAAATCTAATGTTACGTATTCTACATTATACATGTACGTGCGTCTGCATTGCTACTGCGCCGCTTGTAAGATAGGCTGGGTTTCGGTTTGGCTGGCACCTTCCATCCGGGACTTTGGTGATTGGTTTGTGGATCGTGTTGAAAACATCAGGTTTCGTTACCAGTCTTAATGTTGTAAAGTTAGTTCTTGTTATTTTTGGCCTCCTTGATTGTTGAGTTCTTAGAAATTTTTAGTTGTCAATCATTTGAGGCGAAATAACTCCGCTTCAATTCGTCCAAATATCATAGAATTTTGAAAGTGCATCAATAAAGTATCTACTTTCCGAAAATAATTGCGAATAGACAACCTCACTAAAAATTCATATTTTTAAAAAGTCCTGTTTACCTTTGTAAATATTATGAGAAACAAAGAGAACCGCTTTATTCCTAAAATATATTCCTGACAACTGAACATAAAGATTTTGACGTATACCAATATACAATATATACCAATACCAATAATACTAATAATAGTTTTACATCGCTTGTATCCATTTCTTGAAATTTGCAAAAAATATTACCGGCTGTGATGGTCTTTTTAACAGGAAACGTCAATATAAATCCTAAATCCAGATATTACCACCTTATGTGAATATAATTTTTTTTTTGCTAAATCCCGGATTAAGTTTTTTTTGGAGACTTAGCATAATACAGGGTTTCGATTAAAAACTATGTAGTTATACATTTTTTTTTTAATGTGAATGCACTCTTAATGTTTTTTGTGAACTGTCATTACTTTTTTTTGTCAATGTCTTCCAAGTAGTCATGGTTCTGTGCTCCAAATCTGTTTTTGACCAAAATAAAAATATATAGTCCATAGCGTCTCTACAAGCCTGCTAGCTATACATTGATAGCATATAGCATTAGCAGAAGCAGAAATTACAAATAAGAGCAGCTGTCAAATTTTCTTTGGAGAGCATTTCATAGCATGCTCTTATAATCAAAATGGCAATAGCTTTGATTTTATAGCTAATGGAAAGAAAGTGTAATGCAAAACTCGTTTAAATTCAAATGACGCTCATAGAGTTACGAAATTGCAGCTTGTCGACATTTTCAGATTCCGGTGCATCTTTTACTACTGGTCTAATTTTGTGTCAAAAAATTCAAAACTGAGGTTGCCAAAGAAGCATTTAGTCGGCGTTTACTACAAGCTAATTTGCATACACCATTATAGTCGTTGAGCGATTATTTACGAAGTAGTCTAATTCTAAGTAGAACTTTAAATTATTTATTTGCGTTGCTCTTACCTAAGCACATCGAATTTATTAATGGTTTGATCTGTTGGGTGTTGAATGCCGTTTAATTTTATTTCAACTTCAGTTCTGAAACCATTTAAATATATTTCAGGAAAATCGTACTACAATCAAGTATGTAAAGAATAATGCAAACGAATTTATTAAACAAACTAGTGTATTGCTAGACACACAGTTTCGGAAAACTAAAATAGTTGCCGGATTACAACATAAAACTTATTATCTTTTTTCTAAAGTATATTTTCGATTTACCAGTTTTGATTAGATCTATACGAGTATATCATCTGGTTTAAAGTTGACAAACGATCTTTTTGAATACTTCGTCACTTGACAACCCTTTTCAGAATTTACCACAGATGAACAATAGATGTCGCTCTTCCATATCTGACAAATTTAAGGAACGTCATCAAAAAGTCAATACTGATGAGCGTTTTGTTTACATTTACATCTCTAGCATATATAGTTCGTCGTAAAAAAAGCCGAGTACGTTGCAAAAGCTGATTAAAAAGAATATGAAGATAAATTGTGAAGCGAAAAAATATGATAGTGGAGGGTTATAAATGCTTACTGCTTGATTAAAATGTGTTTCATTTCGGTTCAAGATAAGAAAGCTATACGAAACTCATACACTATACCGTGGACGGCAACAAAACCATAATTCAAGCAATTGTACATTTCAGAACCGTGTCGTTTATGTGACTATCGACAAGTGACTACTTCTACAGGGCACGCTGACAACGTGTATGATAGCAGGTCAGTAGATGAGAAGTTTTATGAGCGCAAGATTATACAAAACATCATTCCATAGGCAAAATTTTCCATTTGTGAAAATTTCGAAAAAAAGTGTATAACAAGAAACGGGTGAGTACAGTATCTAAAATTACTTAGTGTGTACCTATTTTACATAGCATTTTAATTTTCTGGAAATATTTTATCTTTACCTTAGTATGGCGCCTACAGTTTTAGTCACAGGAGGGGCGGGTTATATTGGATCGCATACAGCATTAGAGATGCTCAATGCTGATTACAATGTAATATGCATAGATAATATGTGCAATGCCTATAGCGTCGACGAAGATTCAATGCCTGAAGCATTGAAAAGGGTCCAGGATATAACAGGGAAAAAACTAACATTCTATCGAGTTGACATTACTAACCGGGATTATCTCAAAGCTGTTTTTAAAAAGGTATGATTAAGTATTAAGTATTGTCTATTAGTTATACCTCAATTACGAAACCATTATTGATTACGTACACAGTCACGATAATGCTTATCTACTTAAACGGAAATAGGCCAAGCGCCCGATAAAATAATGCGACAAATAACGACAATACTTGAAAGATATCAAAATAAATATGGCATGCTTGAAATAATTTACAAAACACTTGTGTTATTAAAACAGTTGCATTCTTAGGTAGACTATTTCGCGATAGAAAAAACCTACGGAACAGATAGAGGTCATTTTGTTTAGTTTTCGACTCATCTTCAATGTTTCGTAATTTGCAATTGTCATAGTAATAAATGTGTTTATTTTTTGTTTTTCTTACTTTTTTCAGCATAAAGTCGATATGGTGGCACATTTTGCCGCCTTAAAAGCTGTAGGCGAATCATGTCGTTACCCTTTGCAGTATTATCAAAACAACATGACGGGTACAAATATGCTGCTAGAGGCAATGGCAGAGAATCAAGTGTTTAAATTTGTTTACAGCTCAAGTGCCACTGTTTATGGAGAGCCACAATTTTTGCCAATAACCGAACAACACCCCACTGGTTATTGTACTAGCCCATATGGAAAAACTAAATACTTTACTGAGGAGATATTAAAAGATTTGTGCACATCTGATAATGTAAGTATTTAACTGAAGGAAAGTATTTCTGTAAGGAAATTAAATTAAGAGAGCGGGAATTCAATTCAAGTAACCTAATAAAAACCTCATTCCATCGGTATTAAAACAAACAAAACAAAATGAAATAATATTGTAACAACTGGATTTTCGATGGTGCCAATAGAATGCGCATTAGGCTAAAGCCGCGCTCATATATATTGACAATATTTATTTTTAAATAGGAAAAGGTGACACTACATACATTCAATATTCTTGTTTTTTTTTTTTAACTATATTAAAACTTAATGTTTAACAGTTTCTTTCACTTAAGTTAACGCACGTACAACCAACGTAGGCTAGTTTGAAATTTTATTTGGTACTGACCTTATTAATATTGAAAAATAAAATTAATAAACAGAGGCCAGTTTTACACTTTGCCAGCGAAACTTTGAACTTCCAGCAGCTGCATCAGATTCTAAATATAGAATTGGAGTTCATGTTTATGTGAACTTTGATAACTTTTTAAACATACAGATTTTCCTTTAATGCTTAATGCTTATTTGATTAAAGAAACAAGACATGGTTGAACAAAATGCTGTTTAACGAAAACTTTCTTCGGAAAAATTATACAGAACATTTATTTAGTTCCTTATTTTCTGTTGCTCCAAGAGCTGTTTATTAACCTATATATGGTATGTACAATACATCAAAATATACTGTATAAAATTAATTATTGTTAGTATAAGCATTAAGTGCAATGCTTTGATACAAACAAAGAAAACAAGAGTTAACATTTTTATAAAGTTTGCTGCCATCCAGCACAAAATTGTAATACATGAACGATGTTGCACCTATCCTGCATGTTAAAAGCTTATTTTTTGGCACAGAGAAAAGAAATTTAGATTTTTATAAGTTCATTTCTTCTACATGTTTACCAATAAGTAAATTTGTTTTGAATATTTTCTTAATTTATTACAGCGATGGGCAGTCGTTTCTCTTCGCTACTTTAATCCCGTTGGTGCACATCCCAGTGGTAAAATCGGAGAAGACCCAAATGGGGAACCAAATAACCTTATGCCATATATTGCTCAGGTAGCGGTTGGTCGTCGTCCACTTCTTAAAGTGTACGGATCAGATTTCCCTACCAAAGATGGTACAGGTGTTCGCGATTATATACATATTGTTGATCTTGCTGAAGGGCACGTTAAAGCATTAGACAAACTGAAAAATGAATCAGAAACTGGTTTTTTCGCCTACAATTTAGGAACTGGAGTTGGTTGTTCAGTTCTTGAGTTAATTAAAGCTTTTGAAACCGCATCAGGACAATCAATCAATCATGAACTAGTCCCAAGAAGACCAGGAGATGTGGCAACAAGCTATGCTGATGCTACACTGGCCACTAAAGCGCTTGGATGGAAGGCAAAGCGTGGTATAAATGAAATGTGTGAAGATACATGGCGCTGGCAAAGCAATAATCCTCAAGGATATGCTAAAAATTAAAAAATACTTTAAATTCCATTTAAAACAAGTATTTTCGAGTATAATTTTAGCTACGAGTATATACAATCTACATATACATATATTAACTATCCAAAGAGATACATGCAGACATGTATGAATGAAAGCCAGTTATAATATTCATAAAACAATAAATTAAATTATCTTTATATGTAATCAATAAATGTATATTATATATATGTGTATATACACATATATACCTATGTAATCTTATGTGTAATCGAAAATG
The DNA here is from genome assembly GCA_907269105.1 of Volucella inanis. NCBI lineage: Eukaryota > Metazoa > Arthropoda > Insecta > Diptera > Syrphidae > Volucella > Volucella inanis. Next base: position 140,746,941 of record OU026157.1, read on the forward strand.
TGTACAACTTGTCAAGTTTTCCTTTTTGTTTTTTGTTTTGTTCTTCCTATGTTCGCTGAGGGCAACGAACTCTAGAAACAAGTTTTAATTACACCATTATTATTTATTTTATTAGTCACTGATGCGCGTTTGAATCTTTTGACGCTTGTTAGTATTATGCATTTACTTATTTATCATGCATTTGTAGATGTCCATAAATTAAGCCGGAAATCTAATTTTTGTTAGTTCTTTAAAGCAGAAAGTGTAAAAAACAGTTCATGTCCGCATTTAAAAAAATAAGTCTTAACATAATTAACCATAAATCTGTAATAGAAATGTTTAACTTTGTTTTTAGAGTTACGAAGCCTTGAATTTTTTATTTGTGTTTATATTATAAATTATATTGTAAAATTATTGCATTTTCTGAATATAAATGTAATTTACAAATAATATATTATAAAATATGTATTCCAACAAATGCTTTTATAAAATTGTTAGAAAAAATGGATAATAAACCCTGCATTAATTAATTAATTAGGATGTTGTTTTTTTTTTACAATTGATTACTGATTACTGATCTGTTTATAATGACTATATTAATGGAATGAAAAAGTCTATTTGGCAAGTAGGAATATCACCGGAAAATAATTTCTTAGAAAGTATGATTAACAAGAAAAAAATATTGAAAACTAAACAAAACGATTGACATTTTTTTTTTAGATTGATACTCTGCTGTTCCAATAAAAAAATTGGTTTGCTGAAGAAGAAAGCAAAACTTGAAAAATTCAAATACCTACAGTGAAATTTATAAAAGAATTAAACCAAATTAAATTTTAGTAGATTTCGATCTAATTTTAAAGAAATTAACAGTTGCAAAATCTAATAATTTTTGTTCACATTCACATTTTTCATTTGTGGAAATTTCCGTTGTATATATTAAAGTTTTAAGTTTAAAATAATATTTTTTTAGTTCTAAATAATTATAAAAGAATATAATTTAAATCTAAATATTACTTAAAAATACATATATATATATACATGGCAACTTTTAAAGTGGAAAATATAAATCTTCGTTTCGAGATAATTGTCCTCAGAGTTTACAGTAATCATAAAACAATTAAATACAATATCGCACCAACTTTATCTCTGCAGAGAATATAGCAGTAACGACCAAATATAAATGATTTCTTATCACCACGCCAATGCGATTAAGTACTCATTGTCCACATAAACACACGAAATAGAACGTCAAAATTGTTCTTTTTAAATTCAATTAAATAACAACTCTAGGAAAATACCAAGCACAATTACTCAAATCAGGAGAGAATTGGGAAGAGTAAGAGCGGTTCAGTACTTATTCGCACTTGCATCTATAAAGTACTATTTAGTGGTGCAGCAAAATAGCAGATTTACAGAAGTAAAAAATAATTGAACATTTTTGTTATATTCTATAGTAACATACGATAACTACGAATTTCGAATGAAAATGATCTTTGGAAAATTAAAGCTGTCTACCGTAAGGTATGTTCAAAGAAATTACATCACTTCCTTAACAAAAAAAAAAGAAAAAAAAAAAACAAAAAAAAACTTGGTTTGTTGTATTTGTATGTAAACAAAAAAGGGCCACAGTTCTTTTATTATTTTAATTATTACATAGTTTGTTAATTCGATCAGCTTTAAAGCAGTTATGAACGTTTTAAGCTAAAGAACACCGCCCAATTACTTATCGCCGAACTTGTTTTCTGTCGATAACGTGTGCGTAAGCTACCCACTACTAAGCGCACTATCTACTCATATCACAAGAGAACAACTTTGCCATTCTTCTCTATGAAAAAGAAACAAAAAAGAAAACAATGATTGAGCGCGGCTAGCAACCAAAACAACACAGAATTTTATTTAAAGATTCAATTTATTATTATATTATTTTTGTGTGCTACTTTATATGTATAATTTGTTTACGGTGTTTCAACTAATCAAGTATTTCGTTTTTTCATACCACTTCCCTGTGCTGTCGTTGCTCAATCCTCAATGTGACACAAACTTACAAAACAAGTCTGCAAATGCGATCCTATTTGTGATGTCAGACAGACCAGATAACCCTGATGGGAGTCGAGCCCCTCATATATGAATTTACATGTTTATACTATATAGTGTATATATGTATATATGTGAATAACCTAAGAGCAATTGCTACGTCAAAGAAACTATGTTGTAATAATGTATAGATGCTTTTGAAAAAAAAAAAAAAATAAATAAAAAAAATTAAAAAAAAGTAATATTGATGTATTTTTTTTTATTGCATTGAAAAAATTCGAAACTTTATGATAGTAGCAAATGATAGCGTTGTCCGAGTCGATTAATGCTGGTAGCAGGTTTACCATTTGTTATCGAACAAGTTATATTAACTGATTATTATATTTGAATGGATAATATTAATTTTATTTTAATATTGTGGATATGATTACAAATAAATAAAAAAATAAATTAAAGACAAAGACAAGGTTGTAAAGTATTTACTAAGAGGAAACACTTATATTTTTCAAAATGTGTATATAGACAGCCATGAACATGGACATGAACATGAACAAAGGCATTTTTATTTATAGTAATATTTAACAAAGAAAACAGCAATGTTGTTGAAACTACAACTTGTGACTTGATTTAATTATTTTGCACTTGCTTATTAACTAGTAAATCAAAATTTTTATCAATATGCACTTGACTGATAAATCTTAGTATTTGTCTGCATGATAAAATGTTCAGAGTAGTAGTAGTAAATCAAGTTTTGATAAAATATGATAAATTTTTTTAATATGTATAATTTAAATATGTATAATTAAAAAAAAAGTGCTAAAACTTTACGAAACATAATTTACGATCTTACACATTTTAACAATAGAAATTATTTATCATCGGTTGATTATACGTTATGTACAACATATTTACACATGTATAAGGAAAAGTAATAATTAATGAATAAAAAAAAATATTAAGAACTATTTTAATTGATTGCCAATCACTCTTCGATTAAATGATTTTCTGGCCAGGCCATTCTCTGTTGATTCCCTCTTGATCCCTTTCCGACCAGTTAAAAAAAAAATAAAAAAATAAAAAAAAAAAAAATATTTCACGTTTGTTATAGATATATAAAGCACCACTTAAGATCTATGTACATTGTACATATGTGTAGCTATTATAGTCGTTGCGGACTCATTCTAATTCTAAAATATAATAAAATTAAAATTACCTACAAATTATTGTAGTCGATGAGTTTTGCTAAAGTTAATTTGAGCGTGAATTTTGATGATTTTGCGTCTCAATGGAAAGTTATATGTTACATTTTTTTGGCAATTAGCATGAGTAGAATGTTTTATATATTATAAATCGTGAAGGATACTACTTAGGACCCATACAAGCTATTGCTTTAAACTTGCTTTTATATATACATACATAAATACATAGTTGATTGTCATGGTTGCTTTGGAAGACAACATTCAATACATTAAGCTGGTCCATTCGGTTTTGCGAGTAACACCTTGCCCAATTTTGTGCTTTCAGTTTTGTTTTGGATGCAGAAGAGTAAAAACACAACATAAATACACATACATACGTATGCATTTGTATATTTTTAATGCATGCTTGCATTAATGACTCGTGCAGTTCAAGGTATTGTAGTTATTTGAATAAATGCAGATATATTGTTAATAAAAGACTTTTCTGCCACTAGAAGCATTCATAGAAAAGTTATGCAACTATATTTAGATACCTATATGTTAATGTATGCATAGTCATGTATAGACTTATGTATATTTATATCAATAAATATCTTGTTATACAATTAAAAACCTAAAAATATTTTACATTTACGAGTTATATCCCCAACTAAATTAATTTAATTAGTTTCGTACATATACGTACATATATTAATAATTATTTACACATACACACATATATGTTATGTTATATTCACGTGGATTCATAATTGGCTTTTTCTTGCAGAGCTACGAAAACATTACAAGCATGGCAGGTCCATAAAATACGACGTATCACTGCATACACCGGTACTAGCCTAACCGAATTACCATCAAATGCTGCCGCTTTCATTAAGGAATCTGTTGCACTATGTTTACCGGAAAAAGTTCATATTTGCGATGGTAGCGATGTTGAAAAAAAGATGCTTGTGAATAAACTTGTAGCTCAAGGAACTCTTAGTCCCTTACCAAAATATGACAATTGTTGGTTGGCCAGAACTAATCCTGGGGATGTGGCGCGTGTTGAATCCAAAACTTTCATTTGTACAAATAAAAAGGAAGAAGCTGTAACTGGTTCACTTGGAAATTGGATTTCACCCGAAAACATGCAAAGAGCAATTAGTGAACGATTTCCCTCCACAATGAAGGGACGTACTATGTATGTCATTCCATTTTCAATGGGTCCAGTTGGTTCACCTTTATCAAAAGTTGGCATTGAAATAACCGATTCTCCCTATGTAGTAGAGTCTATGAGAATTATGACTCGAATAGGTAGCGATGTCGTTCAACAACTTCAAAAAAATCACGAGTTCGTAAAATGTCTTCATTCGGTAGGTCGCCCGGAAAATGGTATAACGGAATACACATCATGGCCCTGTGATCCAGCTAGAATAATTATTTTACATAAACCTGATGAAAATTTTATTGCCTCCTACGGTTCCGGATACGGAGGAAACTCTTTGTTGGGGAAGAAATGCTTTGCCTTAAGAATTGGAAGCACCATTGCAAAACGTGAAGGCTGGTTAGCCGAGCACATGTTAATATTAGGTATCACGAATCCTCAGAATGAAAAAATTTACATTGCGGCCGCATTTCCATCCGCGTGTGGTAAAACAAATTTGGCTATGTTAAAGCCAACTTTACCTGGATACAAGATTGAGTGTGTTGGAGATGACATTGCATGGATGAGATTTGATGAGAATGGTCAATTAAGAGCAATCAACCCAGAAAATGGATTTTTCGGTGTAGCTCCTGGTACTTCTCCGGATACAAACCCGATAGCTATGCAAACAATTTTCAAAAATACCGTTTTCACAAATGTGGCGGCCACTTCTGACGGTGGTGTATATTGGGAAGGATTGGAAAAATATCTGCCTGCAGATACAAAAATTACAGATTGGTTGGGTAAATCTTGGAATAAAGACAGTAAAACTCTGGCAGCGCATGCAAATTCGCGTTTCTGTGCTCCAGCCTCTCAATGTCCCATAATTGATTCAGCATGGGAAGATCCTCAGGGTGTTCCGATCAGCGCCATTTTATTTGGAGGAAGAAGACCCAAGGGCATTCCTTTGGTTTTTGAAGCACGTTCATGGGCACATGGAGTCTTTTTAGGTGCATCTATGCGTAGTGAATCGACAGCTGCTGCAGAACATACTAAAAAGGTTATAATGCACGATCCGTTTGCAATGAGACCATTCTTTGGTTATAATTTTGGACATTATTTGGAGCACTGGCTTAGCATGGAAAAAAGAGGCAATGTGCCAAAGATATTCCATGTCAATTGGTTTCTTAAGGCCCAGAATGGGAAATTTCTTTGGCCTGGTTTTGGAGAAAATTCACGAGTGCTAGATTGGATTTTTAGGCGAGTTAAGGGAGAAAATTGCGCTAAAGAATCGGCTATTGGATTATTACCTGCAGATGGTGCACTTCGTACCGATGGGTTGAATCTTTCGGAAAATATTGAAAATCTATTTGCACTTCCGAAAGATTTCTGGCAGCAAGAAGTAGATGAAATAGAAAAATATTTTAAGACTGAAGTAGGTGAACATTTACCAACTGATGTAGCTAAAGAATTAGCATTTTTAAAAGAAAATATTTTAAAACTTAACTAAGATGAATTTAATATTTTTTGTCTGTGAAATTAAAACTATGTAGTTTTTTTTATAAAAGGTTAATGCGTAACAGTTGTTTTATTTTCAAATTTATATAAACTAACTCGTCTATGAACACGTATGTATTGTTTTCTATTGAAAAGGTTATCACCTAGAGTCAATCGTTACCGGAACTTAAACTTCATGAAGTAAATGCGCAATAAGCCAATAGTTTACTTATTTTTTGAAAACAAAAAAAAAAATTTCATCTCCAAAAACTTATAGACTAACATATGTATGCACATGTCTGTGCATGTTTTTATTTATCTTTTGCCTAAAAACAAAACAAAATCGAATAAGGACCGCAGTGCAGATTTTGATGCATTATGGAAGATCTTAAAACGTCTTGTCCTCCATTAATTGTTGCATTCATTTTATAAGCATTAGCAAAACAGGGCCGAAGGTTAATAAACAGCAGCAATGTAAACTTTGAAACCATTTATTGCGATCGCAAAGTCTCGCTGATAACAGTCGAATCGACTATGAACAAAAACAAATTTATAACTTTTAAAATACAGAGGGAAACATACGCGAAAACCCATATGAACGTGTATAGAGCAGTTATTATGTTTGTTGTTATTGATTTGTGATATTCACATCGCAATATTCAACTGGTATAAACAGGGTGTGACCCAACCACCCTCACTCATACATTGTAATATTGAAATCTATTAGATTTCTTATCAATAATGATTTTGTTTTTTTGCCCTTTGATAAAGTCTTAAATAAAATTTTAATTATACATTCTTACTAAAACAATAAATCAGTAAGACAACTACCAAATTTAAAAATAAGCGATAAAATTTGGTTTTCATTTTTTTATTGTAAGTTGCCAAAAAAAAATACCATATTTAAAAGTACATACCGATGTACGTATGTACGAATACAAATGTATCATACATCCATGTCTACATAAAAATGTTTAATATTCCGTTTTTACGAAATATTTCGATCATGCTTATTTCTAGATCTTTGCCGAACCGATAAACAGAAAACCGCTATCGATGAAAGCACCGGAATTTCCAGTTAAACGAATGACAAGAGCTTAAAATTTTATTACTTTATCTTAAGTCAAACTTTTAAGGGCAACACAGGCTAGTTTGGAAACTTGATCCCATATCCAAAACAAGTTTAGCTAAAAAGCTTTTCGTGGAGTGGGTTATTTGAAGTGAGTATCTACCACATTGGAATACGTACATATGTAGATAGCACTCCTTAATAGAACCACCTAAAACTATTATACCAATATTATTCTTAGGATAAATTCTCAATGGAGATGATATTGAAATCACCTAGTGACCTGACTAACTACGAACACACACTTCAAAGGAAGCAGATAAAAAATTTGGCTTTTATTTTTATCAGAAAAGAAAATTTAAAAAAGCAACAACAATCTTTTATTTTTACAATGGAAATAACAAGTTTTTAGTTGTCACCCACCGCCGCCGGTTTCGAATTTTCTTTGTTTTTTTTTTTTTTTTTTAATTCTGTTTTTTATCATCGACATAACAGCCTAATAAAACAATAAACTACATGGGCAATGACAATTAATAGGCTACACATGTTCTTGTATCATATACGAGTGCTAATGCAAACTGCTAGTTTATTGCAAAGCAGGCGAGCCCCTTCATATTGGCCAATCGAGAGCAAGTATTCAGTCAGGTAGTGTGAGTTTTCTCCTCTCCACACGACTCATGTACGGGACAAAAATAATCTATATTACAATTTCATAGCTATGTATCTTTTGATACAACTACTGTTTAAATGAAATTCGCATATATAAACCTCGGTCGAGTGTTTGGGCTGACAGTTACTTGTAGCTACAGTAAATGGAAAGATCAAGTGATAGAAACAGTGATCTTAAAGTACAACCAAGATTTGATAAAAAATTGTGGAAAAACATAGAATTTTTAGAAATAATCTGAACGTGATCGTTATTTTGCTAAAAGTGCATTTTTCTCAATATTGTTGTTGTTTTTAACAAATCCGTTATATAAAAGTATCTTAAAATGCCAGAATTTATAGAAAAGTCGAATGTGTACGTATTTCAAACAACTGGTGCTTTGTGCTTGTTACAATGATGTAATTTTTTGAATTTGTTGCATTTGCAGATTGCCTTCGGCTTTAACAAAGGAAAATAAGGCCCAGACGAATTTCGGCCTGTACAATCATATCCGTGGTGTTAACATCGTATATGGTGATTTGTCTAATTTGCCTCCGAATGTGAAGGCTTTCGTAGAGGAGTCAGTGGCATTGTGCCAGCCCGATCAAGTGCATATTTGTGATGGCTCCGAGCTAGAGAATAAGATGATTCTAAAGCAACTCGTCGAGGGCGGAACTATTGTGTCATTGCCAAAGTATGAAAACTGCTGGTTGGCAAGAACAAATCCGGCAGATGTGGCACGTGTTGAATCAAAAACGTTCATTTGCACTGACAAGAGAGAGGATACCGTTTGTACTCCAAAAGAAGGTGTCGATGGCACTTTAGGAAATTGGATTTCTCCAGCTGATATGAACAAAGCTATACAGGAACGTTTTCCAGCATCAATGAAGGGTAGAACTATGTATGTAGTGCCATTCTCAATGGGTCCAGTTGGTTCTCCTTTGTCGAAAATAGGTATTGAGGTTACCGACTCTTTATATGTTGTTGCATCGATGAAAATTATGACTCGCATGGGTACTGCCGCTTTAGACCAATTGAAAAAGAAGGAGGAGTTTGTTAAGTGCCTTCATTCAGTTGGAACTCCAGCTAATGGTATTATTGAAAAACCATCTTGGCCATGTGATCCCGAAAGAACAATTATTTTACACAAACCAGCTGAAAATCTTATTGTTTCTTATGGTTCAGGGTACGGAGGCAATTCACTTTTAGGTAAAAAATGTTTTGCCTTACGAATTGGGAGTACCATTGCCAACCGTGAGGGATGGCTCGCCGAACATATGCTAATCCTAGGAATAACTGATCCTAAAGGACATAAGCGATATATTACTGCAGCATTCCCATCCGCATGCGGTAAAACAAATTTAGCCATGTTAAACCCTTCACTTCCTAATTATAAAGTGGAATGTGTTGGAGACGATATTGCTTGGATGAAATTTGATAGTAAAGGTGTTTTGCGTGCAATTAACCCAGAAAATGGGTTTTTTGGAGTAGCTCCAGGAACTTCTGTAGAAACAAATCCAATTGCGATGACCACAGTATTTAAAAATACTTTGTTCACAAATGTAGCATCTACTTCTGATGGTGGCGTTTATTGGGAGGGAATGGATAGCAGTCTTGCTCCTGGAGTTCAAATTACTGACTGGTTGGGTAACGCATGGGATAGGAATTCAGGAAACACAGCTGCACATCCTAACTCTCGTTTTTGTACACCAGCATCACAGTGCCCAATTATTGATCCAGCTTGGGAAGACCCAGAAGGTGTACCAATTAGCGCTATTCTTTTCGGTGGACGACGTCCAGCTGGTGTACCACTTATCTACGAATCAAATTCGTGGGCTCATGGTGTATTTATTGGTTCAGCCATGAGGAGTGAAGCAACTGCAGCAGCTGAACATCGTGGAAAAGTTATCATGCACGATCCATTTGCAATGCGCCCGTTCTTTGGTTATAACTTTGGAAATTATCTTAAGCATTGGTTAAGCATGGAAAAGAGTGGACGTACTCTTCCTAAAATTTTCCATGTTAATTGGTTCCGCAAGAGCAATGAAGGAAAATTCCTTTGGCCCGGATACGGAGAGAATTCAAGAGTATTAGACTGGGTCCTTAAGCGCGTAAATGGTGAAAATGCTTATGTTGATTCACCAATTGGAAGGATTCCAACTAAAGGCTCATTGAACTTGTCTGCAATGGCATCACCAATAGATTTCGATCAACTTTTCTCACTTGAGAAAGATTTTTGGACAGAAGAAGTTGGAGAAATTGCATCATATCTTGAAACTCAAGTCGGTGCTGACGTTCCACCTGAAGTTAACATTGAACTGAAAAACCTAGAGCAGCGTGTCGCATTCATGTAAAAAAAAACATACCATTTTATTAATTAAGTTTTTTTTTTTTATATTAGTATTATGAGACAAATTATCTATTGTAGTTTGTAAGACGCTATTTAATACGAATATATGTACATATATCATAGTTTTAACGTGCCATTTTTATATTTGTAAATAAACACAGGAAGAGAATGGGACATACATACATATGTATGTATGTAAATAAAATATAAATATCATGTAATTTCGCGATGTTTCTTTTTCGCATAGTGTATTGGTTTGCTAAAGTTATTGGGCTTATTGCAGAAAAAGTTTTTACAGCTTAATCACCCAAAAGTAACTTTCGGGAAATACGAGTAAAATAACTTTAGCAACTGAAAATCAAGTTGTATATGGATTGATAATGATAAATTATTGTGTACATTTGTATTAGACGAAGAACTTGATTGAAAGCATGAAGTACTAAGGCAATTTACCGAATAGATTTCCTTATGAACGATTTTGATTTTTTTTTTTAACAGTGATATATGCTATATTTTTATACATATAAAACAAGAACCATACAAAAAACTATTAGTGAATTACAAGAATGTATTTTTGTTTTATTGAAAAGCAGTGAAAGACTACTGTGCACATTATTTGAATTGGTTAAGCGATAAAACCGGACATACTGATTTTTAAACTTTTAAATAACCTATTAAAGTGTCTTCCGTAAAGCTTAATCGAAATTCGCATTATTCGTTATTATTGCCTGTGCAAATTGTCTGCCATGCATTACCGCGCTTATTGCTTTTCCGACTTTTGAGTAAAAAGCCAAAGTATGAAAGTTTCGATTAAAGCGCATGCATTCTAAGAATTTCGATTTGCATAAAAGTTGTCCCATGTACGAGTATCTATTTGGGATGGGAATCATGTTATAAATTTATTTATTCTTACGCTCCATAATGGTGAGCCGGGTTTGCAGAAAGTCCCGAAGCAACAGCTGATTGATTCTGTTGTGTAATTTGCAATAGTCTTGCAGATTTTGAGCTCGTGCGACGTTGTGAAAAAAAAAATTTACTTTGTTCTCTCATTCTGCGATTCACAGCGCAGTGAACCTGTAGAGTTATCTAGAAGAGCTGAAGACGTTTTATCCTCAGTTTTAGCGCTAGCATTCATGGTCGCTGTGGTGCAGACTCACATAAAGAAGATTGTTTGAACAAAGAAAAAAAAAATGTTTTTTAATCGACCAGCAGTAATTGAAAATATAATTAAAACAAAAGTTAAAAATTAGTGGTAAACTATGTGCAGTTGCTTGTGGACATACCTCTTTGGCTTTGTAATTATCAGCGAACTATTTATTTTGTTCACCCAAAGGCAATGGTACGTACCTATACAAGAATATATTTTCACATTTATGTACGTCGGTATGTATGTATATTTGTAATCACACTTGTTGCATGTTGAAAACTTTGATTCTTTTAAGAGGTTGAAAAAGAAAAAAGGGGGGAAAAAGGAAACCACTTTACAAATTGGGTAAAATCAATACCGCATTAACTTAATAAAAATGTTTTTTGTTCTATCGTAGAATATCTACTATCCCCATACGAAAATTTATTTATTGTACACACATAGATATTTACGCATTTACAATCCTTTCATGTTTTTTTTTTTTATAGTTTTAGTGTTCCGGTTTGTGTCTTGTCGTAAGAGAGGCACGTTAAATGGCCTGCTTTTGAAAATTTATGTAAGCTACATAAAAAAAGCAATTATAGACAACGTTTAAAACTTACATATGTATTGTACATGCATGTATATACACATAAAAGTGTGTATATGCATATGTACGTATTTAGGTATCTATTTATATGCATATGTAAATACAAAAATATGTACATGTTCCTGCAAACATTGATTGGACATTCTTGTTGGCTCCTCTATTCAACAGTTGGGACATGATAATAGCATTGTGGGAGATTGTGTCATTTCCTTGTTAACAGTTTGTGTATTCTGAACCGCTTATTGCGCTAATTATGGTGTTGTGGGTGGTTAAAGTGCTTTTCTTGTATATATACCCATACCCGACAAAATAGTAGCTCTCTATACCTGTTTATTTATGTATGTATGTATGTACGTATGTTCGTATGTACATAAATCAAAAAGGTTTATTTAACTTTATTTTATTGCTCATTTAAAATGACAAACTCTGTTTAAAACATTATAGTGAAAACTAATAAATATTTAATATTTCTTTCGACTTTATACACGGTATAAACTATCATACACATTTTAAATTAAAGCACTTATCTAGTACAGCAGGTGCCTATATGTATATAAATAAGTTTAAAAATATTCTTTTTGTAAGAGGAGTCAGTAAAACTTATCATTCGAATAAGTGAAACGTACATATTTAATAATTTTACTTTTAATACGTAGAACACAAATAGTAAAATGTCCAGCTCTCGGAGCTCACCAGTAAGTCCTAGATCTCCAAAATTGCAACAGCAGTCCTGGGATACACCAGCATGTTCCCCAATTCCTAAAAGCCCCCACAGAAGCATTTCATCATTACCACCCCAGTCATTCAAAAGATCAAAATCCCCGAGGTATCATATCGAACGAATTTTCAAATTTCAGTTTACGGTTTTTTTATTCTTATGTATATATATACTCGTTTGTATGTAGACATTTTAAAAATCAGTCATCTTTAAACTGCTATGAACAACCAAGAAGTCCATCAATAACAACACGCTGCAGCTATAGTTACGATTCGACGAATAGTCGGAAACATGAAAATCCCCCCCGAAGTCCAAAGATTACGACCACTTATGCTAATGAAGATACTGAACCTAATTTAAGCTATTACCAAACATCATCACCTATTTTACGGAGTCCAAAAGCTTTTTCAGCTCTGCCAAATGATCCACAGGAATCTAATTACTACTTAAGTGGCCCAAAATCTCAATCACCTCTTAGAAGTCCCCACCTGCCGCGTAAATTTGTCTTCGATACGCCTCCCTTTTCATCAGAGCAAACAGGTATGCTTTATATTATTTTTCTTTTTTTTTACACATTTAAATATATTTGTACATGCATATGTAACTTTACATTTACTCGCATTTGTAATCTACAATATTATGTGCAGGTAAAAAATTTGAATATTATGAGCCGCAAACCCCAGATGATGAGGATGATAGCACTCATAGTAGAATCGATGTAGAGGATGTTGCATCCGGTAATGGGCAATTTCCACACTCCTTGCCATTATCCCTGACAGCATCCCCATATAATCAAAGAAGGCATAACTCTTTAAAGAGTTTTGGTAGATCTCGCCCAAATGAATCGGTCCAAATTTTTAAAGAAATTGACAATGTCAAAGAACCATTTACATATCGAAAGGAGCATCTTATTACGGATGATACTAACCGACTTGGAAACAATATATTTATGAAACGCGATTCCTGTGTTACAGAGTGCACGCAAATATCAATGGATTCTTCAGATACAAATAATACTTCCATGACTACAGCAACTACAATCAGTTCTGATAAGTTTAGTGATGAAATGAGGCGAAATGCTACTCAAACTGGTAGCACTGAGGATGGGCAACATATGCGTGTGGGCCGACGTCATGCAATTAACATCACTTCAAATCCAGGATATCAGGTATTTTAATTAAACAACATGATTCTTTTATATCATTATTTGATCGTCTATTTGAAGGTATTGCACAGCTCTCATTCTACATTGGACCGAACATGCTCGGATAGTGTAGTCTCACTGCGTTGTCGCAAATCGACAAGTGATTTGACTCACGATATGGATGACATGATAAGTTTAAAAAGTAAAACAACTGGAAAAGCTGGTAATCATGGAAATAGCAATGGGGTAGCATTAGCCAATCCAAAACAGAGGAGACGTGGTAGTTCTAAAGGAGGGCTCGCATATTTGGCATCGCGTAGAAATTCGCGGGAATCTATGAAGAGTGCTTGTTCCAATACTTCAATTTTTTCAAACGATGACATTGGCCCGTTGGCATTTCAGGCTTCCACTAGGGGTCGACAAAGGAGAACTTCCAACTTTTTGGAATTACCCGGTAACTATGAATATTAAAAATGTCGTTATTCATGCATTTTCTTCAATTTAACAAAATTAAAAATAATTTTCAGTTCCAGATCATGTAAGACCAAGAGTATGTTCCTTACCTGATCGAACATATAATCCTCGCTTAAGTGATGATCTGTACCGCTTGCGACATTTTTCCATCAGTAAAGGTAATGTAGTTAATTGCGGAGATTCGATCATATCAAGAAGATCAAGAAGTAATACGAGTGTTAATTCAACTAACAGCAGGTAAAAATATACATAGTATATATATAATAAAGATATCATATATTCAGAGCCGACTTGCTTTCGGTCTCAATTGCTATGAAAATTTTCTTTAGTATTAAAGTAATCCTGTAGTATGATATATTTTATTTTTAGAGCTAGTGAGAGGTCACCATTTGATGGATCATGTTGCGGAGGTGGTTATGCCAATGTCGATTCCATTCCACCATCTCCAGACTCAGATGACAGTGAGCCTCCTCCGCCACCAAGGTAATTGTTTTCTATCATATATGCATATGCACATAAACAAATTTATTTACTACAGGTATAGAATAGTTATGTTAGGGGATGCAGGAGTTGGAAAAACTGCTCTTGTTTCACAGTTTATGACTTCCGAATATATGCACACTTACGACGCGAGCTTGGGTAAGTTTTTCGTTATTTATTCCTGTTATTACATATACTATTCTCAGTTAAACACAATTCCAAAGCTTAATAATCTTTAGATTAGGTTAAAGGGTTTTACTTAATAATTTCAATTTGAGTTTTAGATGACGAATTTGGAGAAAAAACAGTCAGCGTTTTGTTGGATGATGAGGAATCGGAATTGGTTTTCATAGATCATCCAAGTGTTGAAATGAGTGTAAGTTCTAACATTTTAATATTTTATTGGTTTATTCAAAGCTTTTGCTCAAAAAATGTATCCTAGGTCGAAAACTCTTTAACTACATATGAGCCACATGGGTGTGTGGTGGTTTTCTCTGTGGTAGACAAGACTTCTTTTCGTATTGCAGAAGAAATAATAAATTATTTATGGAATGAAAATATAACCAAAGATAAAGCAGTGATATTGGTTGGAAATAAAGCTGATTTGGCACGAGCCAGAGTCATATCAACACAAGGTCTAGTTTTCATCTCAGAGATTATTAACTTTCGATTTTCTAATACAAACTTACGACTATTTTGTTTTATAAATAATAAATAAAGCAATTTTTGTTGGGATTACTGCCAACAATTTGGATATGTATTAGAAATTCGAAACATTCTTTTAAACAGCAAGGTGCAAACAAAATAATTTTACTTAATTACTTATATTAGAAGGTAAATCTTTAGCGGCTTCAAGAGATGCAAAATTTATCGAAACATCCAGTGGAATACAACACAATGTCGACGAACTCCTTGTAGGAACCTTGAAACAGGTTAATGTTTGTTATTAATGCAAAACTTAAATCAATTACTTAGGTAGCTGCATATATACTTTTAGATACGTCTAAAGGAAAATCGTGAAAAGAAAGCTACCTCATCAAAGCTAAAGACTTCTCGAACTCACATATCTTTACACTTGGCTAAAGAAATTTTGCAAAAAATTTGCCTTAGCGATATAACTAAATCTAAGAGCTGTGAAAATCTACACGTGCTGTAGACTAATAGTAACTTTAAGTAGCTGAAATATCTATAAAAAGTATTAACTCTGTTATCTAATATACATTTACAAAATAAAAATAAAAGAAGAAATATATATATTGTTGGGTTTTTAGCCAAAACTTACTGTACTATTGAAGTATAGGCAGCGATCAAAGTTTTTCGGTCGGATCTTGCCTTTAAAACTTTCACTATGTTAAAACGTTTATTGCATGTTAATTGTTGTTGAAACTTTTTAAATTAAAAACAAAAAAAAAAAAAAAAAAAAAAAAAAATACTTCAAAACAGAAACTGTCAATTTTCTATTACTATTTTATATAAAAACAATTATCAATTAAGAAAGAAAGAATATGTTATAATATATGTCTACCATAAAATTAAAGCAAAGAAAACTCTTCCATTGTAGAAATTGTACGGAATGACTTAATTGATAAAGAATGAAAAATAATATCAAACCACAAAAGGTAGAAAATCTTAAATAAGGAAACTCAATTTTTATATAAAAATATGTATTATGCGTTCTATTGTAATTTCTATTACGAATATTATTCGTTGAAACAAATATTACTTCCCAAATATCATCAAAACTTGACAATCAATTAAAATAGAATAAATATTGAAAGACAATTTTTTATTTTGTCCTTGTTTTCTACCTTTATTAAATTTAATTTGTGCTTAGCAAATTAAAAATAATTGAATAAATTGTATGGTTGATGTTCGTAATGGTTTTCTTTTATTTTTCATCGTTAAATATGTATTAATCTTCTATCTTCAAGAACTTAAAGGTATAACAAATTAATTTTTTAGGAATGTAGACTC
The DNA here is from genome assembly GCA_907269105.1 of Volucella inanis. NCBI lineage: Eukaryota > Metazoa > Arthropoda > Insecta > Diptera > Syrphidae > Volucella > Volucella inanis. Next base: position 140,763,361 of record OU026157.1, read on the forward strand.
ATATCCGAGTATATAACATATGTACAAATTTTGCACATGTGGATATGTATTATGACTATACGTATCACAAAACAACTGCTATAGTTATTTAGAAGCGGCTGTTAAAAAGTAATTCAACAATACTTTGCCACTACCTTAGTTTCTGCTACTGCTTGGCTGCCTAAAGAAAAGAATGGAATAAAAAGTTAGATTCAAATAATTTCTTAAGACAGCCAAGCGATAGCAGAAAGCATGAAAATGAGATAGATTTCAATAATAAAAATACAAAAATCAAATTGTATATCATCTGTATTTTACAGCGCAGGTACTAGAGAATTCAAAATATTTTAAACACATACTTTTGATTTAAGAATATTTTTTATGGTATCCTCTTTTTGCTGCAATCTCTGTTTCATTTTCTCCATTTCTTCTAAATGTCGAGTGTGAAGTCCTTTTATCTGGGCTTCCTTATGCTTTACAATTGTCTCAAGTCTTTTGACGGCATCCAATGACTTTTCGAAACTTGAATGTTCGTTTTCTAATTTATGGGCCCAATGTAAAGCAATTTTAAGGCGTGCTTTTAATCTGTCTCTAGATTTTTTTAATTTTTCCGAAATTTTTTGAAGACATATTGTTTTTTGCTTAAGTTCTTCAAAGGTACATCTTTCGACATTAAAATTCTTTTTGAGTGTTTCCTGATTGTTTTCAAGTTCAACATTTTTAAATTTCAATTCTTCATTTTGTTCTTTTAGTTCATCAAGTTTCGAAGCCCAATCAAGTTTCTCTTTAGAATGCTGTGATTTAAGTTCTTCAAAAAGCAGTCTACACTCTTTTATAGATTCTACAATTTCGTCAGGTTGCCCACTTTTTGAGCTCTTCATTGACAAAAGTTCATTTTTGCAACGATGATATGCAGTTTGAAGATGCTCTAAATCTAAAGAAAGTCCTTGGGTTTTTTGTTCATAACACTGAATGACTTCTAAGAGTTTTTCTTTAGCCAAATCTGCTCGTCTTGTCTGCACATCTAATTTAGTATTAAGTGAATTTACTTGTGTCTGCAGACGCGTTTTAGTCTCTAACCAACCATTCAATGATTTTTTTACGACATTACACTCCTCCTGTAGTTGCAAATTTTCATCAATAATTTTTTTTAATTCACTCGTAAAATATTGTAATTCCTTTTCATGTTGTTTAATAAGATCATCTTTATCTTTGATCATCTCTTCGTAGGAATTTAATAATGGGCCCAAAGTTTCACTATTAACAGAGCCCCATTTAACTAAATGTTTTTGTTTATCAAGATCATTACACGATGTTACTTCACCCGGGTTCATATTTACTTGGCTAAGTTTTTCTTGATAACATTCAATTTGAACATTTAATCTGTATACTAAAATTTTCATCATTGAAATATCGTTCTGCAAACTCTTATTGATATCTAAAATTGAGTCCTTTTCAGCGCCAAGATGCTTGCATGAACTGCATTCTATTGGATTACCAGCTTTTTGAAGCATATGCATTAGTTTTTTATTTTCCTTGGCAAATTGGTTGTTGTATTTGTAAAGCATAATAACTTTCTGAATCAAATTTTCCATTTGTTTATCCTTTGCCTGCAACTTAATATTTTTATATAAATTGCGAGCTGTCGTATTATATTCTCTTAAGCTTAATAATTTTACTTACAAGACTGTGCAAGTTGGAAATTGGTACTTCTTTCAGATTCCATTCAGCACTCCGACTTCGGGGACCAAAGTTCTCAGAAAATTTGTTTAAATATTTATTTTTATTATAATCTCTACCACGATAGTATTTTCCTTCTGGTATTGGGATCTGGATTTGTGTGTCTGAGTGATCCAGGTCTGTTACAATTTTATCTTTTTTCATAGGAGCCATGTTTTAGTAAATATTGTTTTATTTCCAACGAGTATCATGAAATTACTTTTTTATCGTTTTTATTGTAGGACGCCATTTGTAAACAACGTTTGAAGAAATCAGTTACCATAGGAACTCAGTCAAATTCGTTTATTAAAGCATGAGCTCATGTAATTGTATATATGCACGAGTATGTGGGGGTTGTTTACCAGTTTTTTTTTTTTTTATTTATTAATTACTCAAAATGCTGCAAAAAAAAAAAAATAAAAAATAAATAAATAAATAAATATGGTTTCCAGATTGATTAAAACCTCAATTTTGGTGTTCAACGAGTCATTTATTAAGAAATTTCTTTCTACTCCATATAAGTATCAGTATATTTTAGATTTATATTAAAAATATATAAGTATAAATAACATAAAAACAAAAGTTGTGTACACGCACGTTAGTTTAGTTATTTAGTTACAGCCTTAGGATTAATAGACAGGTCCAAATAGTCGCTCATATTAGAGAGAACGGCCGAATAAACCGTGTTCATTAAATATTGGTATCCCATTTCACCTAACTGAGAGCGCATCGTATTTAACTGCCATCCTACGTAGTCTCTTAGCACAATTGTATGCACAGGATCTTTTAGTGAGAGCTGACGGCATCGGTCATAATGATGTGCTTGATATTCGCAGTCATCCGCGCAGTAACTACTTCTATCTGTTCCAGCAATATCTAAATCAGTTTCGTCTTGGAATACAAGCGAATCATAATATTTGCGACCTTCGCCTTTTGTTTCATCTTCCTTCATGACATCCATTAGAACATCAGAAATATTTTGCATCGAGGCTGGAAATCGTTCTTGTATTACTGGATTGTTTACCGTAAACAAAGATGCAAGTGCAAGACTAAGAAGTTTTCTCTTTTCTAGGTCTGATACCAATGGCATTTTTGTGTTCCAGACGTCAATAATGGTCTCCAAGGCATTAGGAAGATTTAACTTATGCATAACCTCAAAGAACACACTTTGGTTTATGATTAGAACTCTAGCAAGAATCACCAAGCATGTACTCATTACCATTGGGAATTCTTTATTTTCGTAGATTACTCTAAAAATTTGCGGAAGTACTGGTTCCAGTATTTGTAAACCGTATGCAGAGTCAGCTTTTAAAATAGTTTCAAATACTTTCATAATAACTACGATCCCTTCTGGTCGGATATCTTCTAGCATTCCTGAGCACAGCTCAACAAATTGCTTGCCGTATCGTTCGAGAAATGGTCGTGGACTTATTAGTATGTAAGCCTGTATAATAAATAGTATTGTACGGAAATTTTCGGATGTCTTCTCAATAATCGGGCATAAATTTCTGCAAATTTCCAACAGTTGTGGGGTGATTGCTGTGCTGTTTTCAATTACAGACAACCATAGAGAGAGTCCTTCATCCATTAAATATACATGAGATGGCCCATGAATATCAGTGCTTAGTCCAATAACAACGTAAAGGAAAGGTTTCATAGGCTCAGGAGTTTCGTGTAAAGTTTTAATAATCTGCTGCAACGTGCATAATATCGAACATCGCAACATATTATGATCTTCACAATCTGCCCACAGAGTTGGTAGATATGCTATCAGATTATCCGCCTGTGACTCGATTCGGTCATTCATTTTCTCGACGATTCCCGCTATTATCGACAAAACATTCATTTTGGTATCACATTCATTACATTCAGTAAGAAGCACAAAAAGGGCGGAAAACGTTTGCTCAAGATATGGATGAAAAGGATCAGGTTCAAACTCGAAACTGTTAATTAGAGCTGCCAACGCTTTAGATGATTCCAAACGAATAGACATATCTTCCGATGGCCTTAAAAGGTGCAAGCATGCTTCATATGCAAGGGGTCTTAGATCACGAGAAAATTTAACGGCGGCCCATTGGGCTGTTAACCAAATCACTCTTCTACGTAAAATTCGAAAATTATCTGAATCGATTTTTATTTCCGACAGCAGTTGATTCGTAAACCACATATCGAAATTTATTTCATCAAATAGGTTAAATGAAACTAATCCAGCTGCATTATATATTGCATCTTTTAGCAAAATGTCTTCTAAATCAGAGCTCGGCGTTAAATTAATTTGCTGCGCTTTTGTTATATATTTAAGAATTGCTGTCGTCATATCCGTACGAAATCTGCCCATCATAGCTTGAAATAATCTTTCGACAGAAGGGCGCAGCGAATATTTCCAACTGTCTCCACCAGCATCGTCTTTTGAAAAACTTTCAGCATCCTCTGCCCACAGTTCTAACTCAGCTTGGGTTAGCAAAAAATAATGGGTAACAATTTTCTCACATATATAACAGATGCGTTCTGGAGTGAAAAACTCTGTTAAACGAACAGGCTTGTCAACTGTGGGAAGTGAATCTTTAGATTTGGTTTCATTATACATGCTACTCAATAATATGCCTTTCATCAAATTTATGCAATGTATGGTAAAATTTGGAAAATTAATAACATTTCCATTTCCGAAAATTAGTGCGGTACCTTCATGGAACACGTAATTAAATGAAAATTCAAGGGCAGTCGAGATGAATCGTACAAAAGCTGCTGGATGATGTTCTAGAAATTCATTTAGCGTTTTCATTTGTTTTAATATAAACTTTTCCAATAGTTCGATTAAATCATTTCTTGCATCAACATGTTTCATCTGGTATCGCCATTCTAGACATGGCTTAAGTCTTCCAAAAACTACCTCGAGGAACTGCATGCATTTTAGAGATAACTGTGGCTTCGAATATCCAGATACTGTTAACTTGCGTATAGTGCGTAGTGTAAGTAATGCCTTTTCCATATGCACAATTGATAAATCCAGTTGTGAATTTTCCAGACTGTGAAAAAACATATTTGTAAATCCATCCCACAATTCGAAAATATATTCATAAATATTTGAGGTCAGTTCTTCAAACATTTTCCTTTCGCCTGCCATTCGTCTCGATAGTAAAGCCTTTATCACATGATGTAATATCAAGAGTACCCTCTTTTGTTCTAAATCATCTGTTTTTCGAACATTTTCCAGTAACACTGAAATCAAATCTGGCCAGTCTCGAGGACAATCATGTCTAGCAATTTTCCCAATTATGACAGCAATTTGAGCTGCAACTTGCGGAACAGGTTCAGAGAAATTTTCAAGTAAACCTCGGCGAATTTCCAATTTATCTGTAGCTGGTAATTCATTTTTATTCCCTCTTCTCCAATATTTGTTTACACCACTTTTTAGACAAACCGCAGCCATCCAGCGAACATTTACCTCAAATTGCTGATTCTGGAAAATTCTTAATAATATGGGAAAGAATCCAGGCTGCTGCTCCCATTCGATTAGTTTTTGCTCGGCCTTTTTAACTGTTTCCACACTGGGATCAGTGGCTGCTTTAAGGGCTTGAGAAACGATTATTTCAGGTGAAGACTCCATTTGAATTAGTGAAAAAATCTACATAAAAAATATATACTCAACATCTTTAGGCAGTAATAATACATATTATACAAACCTATAGTACATTGGTCCAATGGAATTGCTGGAAAACGCAAGCACCAAATTTCGTATATATTTTTTTAAATTGATTTCCAAATAAAATATACAGTACCTTGTCTTGAAAAATGCAAAGATAAGTTTGTAGGACAATTTTTATTTTGGGAAGGAAAACACCATTTGGTGAAGAGAATAAAATCGACAAGGAAACCGATTACAAATTCGCTGTCAGATTTTTTTTTAGGTTAGATAGAAATTTTTTTTTATGTTTCAAACAAATGAAATGTCGTTATCGTGAATTAAATCAGCTGACTATGAAAAAGTGAACATTTAGCTTAACAATAGTAATTTATATAAAAACAGTTTGTTGCATTTGCAACAAATATCATGTTTTTGTTTTTAAAATAGTAATATTGAAATCAGAAGCTAGAATTAAAAACATTTTCGGACTTCCATAGCAGTAACTAACTTTATTTAAATTATGAACATATGTATGTATGTACATTTTACCATTATGAAAATTCTGATTAAATTAAGCTTTTAGATAAGAGCGTTCCTATCAAATATTAAGAGGAATTATAATTAACAAAGGTTGTTATTTTGGTAAATCGCCACAATAGATATGTTTCATGAATTTGTATTACAGTGTATTATAAAAGTGTCTGTTATTACGTTGTTGAAATAAACTTAATCAATTAAGAAATTAGTTAAAATAAAAGAGGAATATTATGGACCTTTAAAAAAGTTGAACTAATGGCGTGTTTGATAAAGCGATTATGATTCCCATTAAACACTAAAAACTTCTTCTAAAACAATACTTTTTGACGTTTAAACATACTTATATGTGTTAGTGCACTTTGACATAGAATCAGGAAGAGAAATTTTACCTTTGAAATGAAAACTAAAAGCAAAATTTTGATTCTGAGAATGTGACAATATAACACTTTTATATAATTTTTTCGTTCCGGAGTACAAAAAGAAGCTCAATTGAAAACGCCATTAAAGTACCTGAGCATGTCTTAAGTTCTAAGGAAAATGGAATGGAAAGAGAAAGAAAGATTTTTGGGCTCAGTGGTTATTTCGCTCCATGACTGGCTACAATATTTTATAATAATATGGAGACTGAATTATTGGTGTAATTGGACTTGGTGGTGTATTCTAGACAACCACTGATCTTACGTGATTATAGTTGCTTGAAAAAAAGAATGTCTTTCGTGCGAGGCTGGAATTGAACCCCGAAGCACTTGCGACACGGTCACCCTCAATCATTTTTGAAGTGTAAAATTGATTATGAATCATAGATCATTATACCAAATCAAATTATTATACCAAACTGTCGAAATTAACAACGTAGTAAATTTCTATAACTCATATTGATACATTAAAACAAACATAACTTTATGTAGTGATGTGTCACCAACTGCAAACTGACACTTGCTAGTTTAAAAAGGGTGACGTATCTCTATAGTAAAGACAAATTGTGCGTTTAAATAATGTCTTTAATTTTTATTTTTAGTTTATTGTAAACTTTTAAATAATTGCAATGTTAAAAGCCATTATACTTATTGGCGGTTCACAAAAAGGTTTGGCTTAAAGTATATATCCGGTAATAGTCACCTGATATCTTTATTACAGGTACTAGGTTTCGACCCTTATCTCTTGATACGCCAAAACCTCTGTTCCCAGTTGCCGGTCGACCTATAATTCAACACCATATTGAAGCATGTCTTGAGGTAAATGATCTAAAGGAAATTCTTATTATTGGCTATTATCCATACGCCCAAATGGAACAATTTGTATCCGATATGCAGAATTTGTACAGTATAAACATAAGGTATAATATTTTAAGACTAACAATGAGTAGTATCAGTATCACTTGGTACTGATAACTGAAAATATTATCATTTTTCAGATATTTACAAGAATTTACAGCATTAGGGACAGCAGGTGGTATGTACCACTTTAGGGATCAAATTCGTGCTGGCAACCCAAAGGCATTCTTCATACTCAACGGTGATGTCTGTGCGGATTTTCCGTTACAGAATCTTTATGAATTCCATATAAGCCGCTCAGAAGATGCCTTAGTTACAATAATGAGCACCGAAGCAAAAAGGCAGCAATCACTTCAATATGGGTGTTTGGTGTTTGATAAGGACACAGGTTCAGTGTCACATTATGTAGAAAAACCAAGCTCTTATGTTTCAACATTCATAAACTGTGGCGTCTATGTGTGTTCCACAGATGTGTTTGAAAAACTTGCAGAAATTTTTCACTCCAGAGAACAGGGGTATGATAGTTTTGCAAATGGAAATGGAAATGGAAATGGTAAAGACCCAGGACACATTAAATGGGAACAAGAAGTTCTTACACCACTTGCAGGCACAAATAAACTTTTCGCTCTACCAGTTCCAAATTGGTGGTCACAACTCAAAACCGCTGGATCGGCAATATACGCGAACCGGCATTATTTAGGTTTGTTTTAAAGTTTTAAACTAATAGACTCATTTCTTATTATTAACATACATACATACATACATCTTGTTTGGCTAGAGTTGTACAAAGGCAAACATCCAGAACGGCTTGTTAATGCCGGATTGAAGACTTCTACAAGCGATGGTAGTTTAATTTGCAATGTTTTACCAGATGTTTATATACATCCCACTGCAACAGTGCATTCCACAGCTACAGTATGATTTTTGTTTGTAAATACATTTAGATATAATTTTTTGTAATGTCACCATTATCTATAATAGCTTGGGCCAAATGTTTCAATTGGGCCAGGTGTTGTCATAGGACCGGGAGTTCGCATCCGTGAATCAATAATTCTTGAAAACGCGGTTATTCAGGACCACACTTTAGTTTTATATAGCATCAGTACATATTTGTTTCCTTATGATAGTAAGTTTAAATATAATTAGCCCATTTTGTTTAGTTGGTCGTGGATCTACGATTGGAAACTGGGCTCGCATAGAGGGTACACCTACTGATCCGGATCCAAATAAACCGTTTGCGAAAATGGACAATCTACCTTTGTTTAATAGAGAGGGAAAATTAAATCCGTCAATAACAATTTTAGGTATGTATTTACTTTTAAATAAACCACATAACGTATCTAATAAATTTTTCTTTGTCCTATAGGGGGTTTTGTCCATGTTCCATCTGAAAAGATTCTTCTTAACTGTATAGTCTTGCCGCACAAGGAGCTAAGCAGAAATTTTAAGAACGAAATAATTTTGTAACAATATATGTTTGTACAAGAGTATGTATGAATGTGTACGAGCACGTATTACATATTTGTATTTATATGAATCGCATTTTTTTTTTTACTTGCAACGTTGTTTTCCAAATATGTATGTACTTCATTTTCAAAAAGGTTTGGAAAATCTTGAGTACAATATATTATTATAATTATTTTGCTTTTAATAACTTGTTTTAATAAAGATAATATCTTGTTGCGAAAAGCTTTATACAAAGTAATGGCTCTTATTAGGGAAACCTCTTCAATATAAATGTGTATGTGTGTGTAATTTGTTTCTACTTTATGGTGTAATTTGAAAATAGCAATAGAACAAAAATAAATAAATAAATAAATAAAAAAAAAAAAAAAACTGTAAACTTGCTGGCTCTCTAAAGGAAAAGAAAATAGAAAAAGAAACGAGCAACTATCTATTTTATTAACTGTATGCACCCGCAGTCTACTATGGCCAGTTATTTTCAACATTTTTCATTTAAAAATCATGAGAAGAAAAGAGACTACTACTACTTACTTCTGCCTTAGAAAGAACCAAAAAAAAGTAATAGTAATTACACCTGGCCTTGCACCATACAAACCCATTCCACTGATACTGATTACAGCCACAGGTAAACGTAAAACAACCATCGCGATCGCGATCAAAGAATACATTCTCTCTCCCTCATACAGCAACAGCAATTTGTTAGCCCAGGTGTGCCCATGTATTCGTGGGTAATAAGCAACAAACTCGATTTATGGAATTACGAGAAGAAAAGTTATTTACTTGAGTAAAACTTCAGTCGACGTTTTACCACCGTTCCGTTGCGTTCACGTATTAAACCGTGTTTATTAACCATAGTTCGCTGGTATTTCTGTCGGTAGAAAATATATACATACATATATCTTTTAAAAGCAAAAACCATGTATTCAATTAATTTTTAAACTCTGTCTTAAACTAATTGCCAAAATTTTACATACAAAACAAAGGTTAGTAGTGATTATCCATTAGAACTTCTGTTTTTTAGTTCTTGTCAACAAATCGCCTAGAGTTTTTTTTTTAATTTTTCCTGGAAAAGTTCGCATCCAAAGTCGCTGTGCAAAATATAGTGTTAATTTGAAGTTCTAACTAATATTAAAAGTCCTTAATTTAGGTCCAAGCAAAAATATAGTTTTTTTTTTTTTTTCTGGTTAGTCTCAAAGTGACTACATACATATATGCCGAAAAAGAAAAAATACCAACGGAAAATAGAAATTTTTTGTAGCTTTTTCTTAACAACGATGACGGTGAGTTATTTTTTATTCTCTCTGAGAGATTTTGTACCTGTTTAGCTATAACCTTTTTTTCATTGTTGGACATGCCTACGCAACTTTCTTACATTTTTCCTCGGTAGTTCGTGTAGCAAACTGTAATTAATGTTGTCCGAAAAAAAAAAAAATATAAGAAAAAAAGCAAACCTCTGTGCAAGTTAATGAGAAAAAAAACAAAATTTTGTTTCCGAATATATTTCAACCGACATAGATCATCATAAAAAGCTGTTAAACACCTGAGACGTGTTTTCTCTCATTTACCCAGAAAGAGAAACAAAGCTGTTTTTATTATTGTACCTATACTGAAATCAACTAGTATTTGTACTATGTGCACTTGTTGGTAAAAAAAAAAAAAAAAAAAATGTAATTACTCCACACTTGCTCTAGAAAGCAGAAAATATCCTCACATTGAAGGTAACTTTTTTTTTTTGTTATTTTTCTCTTCCAAAGGAAGTTTGTAACCTGTTGCAATTTACGCCTGCAGAGTGTGACACGTGTTACTTTTCATCGGCTAATAAAAAAAAGTGACTTAGTCCTACAGGCGTCCTTGTATGTGTTTTTGATTTGCATACATACGTATTTGTTGTTGGATAGGATGAATAGAAATATACTTAATATATGTATTTAAATATACTAAAAACCAGTAAATATGTTTACTAAACTTTTTTTTTTATTATTACTTTCTTTAAATGAGAGGCATCACCAAATAATAATTCGTTATGGTTTCCGCTTTAGAGTTCTTAAAATTAAAAAAAAAAAATAAAAAAAATAAATAAAACACAATCACGTATACTGTTTAATATTTAAAATAAGAATTTCAACTGTAATCATCTCACAGAGATGTGATTATTTTATTTGTTAACAACTTTTATTAAAAGGGATTTATTTAATTTTATCTGTCGTCATCGCTCTCGCACTTTCAGCTTCAAGGCCTATGGTTGCAAGGCAATCACTTAAATCAGTTCGGTAGTTTAGATAAAAACTCTGGCTTTATTTAAAGTTTGATTTTTCAAATTGTAAATAGAATTTTATTATCTTATTTTATACAAGCGTATGCATATATGAACATCCTAATGTTCGTCAGAATCATTAGTAACATTTTTTTAATAGGTGCCCTAACAGTGCTCATTTAATGTTACACTTTGAACCTAATATATAATTGCTTGGGACATTAACTATTAACTATACATAATGTTAATAAAATGGTAATGTCAAGCGTACATGAACTTATCATATACTCATGAATTTGTATGTAGATACATACATACGTACATATATGAATTCACAAAAAAGTTTAACCATAATTAACAAAAATTTAGCAATGAATGCATTGTGTTTTGATATAAAAAAAAAGATATACGTAGTTTATCCATTCAAAGCCAAATCTAGATTAAAGTTCACGTCGTTGGTTGCCAACTTATATATATATATGCACATACAAAATATACTTCAAAAATGGGTACAACCCATTTCAAGTATATGGTATATTACCTTTTAACTGCTTGAGATAGTTATCAAATTATAAGAAAACCGAATATAATTTTGTGTGGCTTATCATGTTACCAATGCGGTACGTACTGTTTAAATGTAAGGATACAATTAAGGAGAATGTGTATTTTTACTATTTGGCGACGGCTGAACAAAAGCATGAAACAGAATTATTACTTCCTTTCTTAATCTTTACAAAAAATTATAGGTATTCATATTTTATTAATGTTTATAAAAATGACTTTGCTGTAAGCCTATGCAAAGAAATTAATTGCTGTTCATTTGTATTATGATGGTAGTTATTGGAGATACCTTTGCACCTATGTACAACTTATTTTTTTTTTTTAGCTTTTGCATTTTTACGCACGTTTAAAAGTGTATAATGCATGTATGAGAAAATGTGGACATTTATATAATTTTGTATATTTTTTTCTTTTTAGATCACCTGTAAGACTACATCACACTTATAACCCTATGTACGAATTTAAACAAATATCATGATGATATTTGAATATATTATTTTATTCTAAATCTAAGGACACAGTAAACAACGTTACTATTTACGAATTTTGCATTACAAAAATCACAAACAAAATGCAAGGACCTGAGCATCTAGTGTCTATGTATGTAGCGACCTGTGGCCAAAATGGCCCTGGACTTGGATCCGACGAAAAAGAGATTATTCTTCTAGTTTATGTAATTATCGATGCTATCTCAAATCAGGTAAGCAGAATTCAGTTGTATTTATAACAACTATGTTATAAATGGATTTGTGATTATCATGTCTTAACATATTTCTGGCTTAAGCTATATTCGTATGTATATTTACAAAAAGAAAAGTTTAAAAGAAATAAGGTGAAGAAAATAAATTGCACCTACAACATTATTGTTAAAGAATAAAGTTCATAGCTCCATCATTTTTGTTGTTCCATTTGCACCGCCCCTTTCGCCATATATTTGTAATCCCACCTTGGATATAATTATGAGCATCAAAGATCGACCGCTGCAAAATGGCACCAGGCGAGCGCTGATAGGTTGGTAATAAATTGTTTGGTCAGCATATGCATACATTTTAATTATCTAACATTTATATACCTATGTATATTTATATGATATTAACAAATGTGTTCAAATTTAAAATGTGCCCAATATGTTCCAGAATATGTTAATTTTTATTTTATATTTAGACATATTAGTGTTCTGGGCAAAGGACCCTTTACATTATGCGATAACTTTCTCGTACAAGGTCTCAAAGAAATCCCAGTAGAAAAATAACCATATCATCATAAGTCAAAGCATAAATAAACTTTGACATCGTATCTACTCAATTCGGTTTTTTTTTTTTTTTTTTTTCCCATAGTGCATTAAATATGGTAGATATGAACGGAAAAGACATAAGCTTGAGGTATTGATATCTGTCGGTTTAACATCTTGATCATCTTTTAGAATGAATTTAATTTATTTATGAATGTTTTCCAGGAGAGTTTCACGTTGTTAGTAGATTGGCTAGATATGTAATACAAAAATACTAAGATTGACAAATGAATATCATAAATTTCCAATTGTACTAACCTTCTAATGATACGTGTCCAAATTTGATGACATTTCCAAAATTTGATGTCATCGAGACAGGAAAAAAAAGGGTTGCGTATGTTGGTAAAACACTGTTATTTGATAGAAATAATGACTTGAAAAGTGTTATAAAGAATCTACTCTATTATTTATTTCGGCCCTCATAATCATTATGGCTAAAAGTTTTTTTTTCTGAAGTCAAGCACGTGAAAACGTGTACATACATCACTTAAGTATTGTTTACACTGTTACTTTTTCATTCTCTATAACTGAAGCTTTTTAAAGGCACTATCTGCTTTTGATAGAGTCAATACAAGAATATTGATAGATATGCCCATATCACCTGTGTTGTTTACTGACTGGTTACGCCAGTGACTAGGCGGATTAAGTAGATACTGATTAACTGCATTCATTCAAATGTTTGTCATGCATTACAATATAGAAATAAACAGTAACGTATGTAAGAGCATACGACTACATAGTAAGATGAAACCCACAGGAATATAGATAAAAAAAACTTGAAAAAAAACTTTTGTTAATTATCAGTAATCATAGCCATGCAATCGATTTCATCGAACTAATACAAATCTACCTCGCTAAAGCAAAATAAACAAATTCGTTTATAAGTAGTTGTTAAAAGAAAAATATCTGTCCTAGCCAAAAGTGTAATTTTCCTACGATATCTGTGGACATAACATGTGCCTGTTGTGGTCATTAAATGTACATTATCTTAAACTACGAGTAACATACCATATATTATATAACGTTAAAAAGAAGAAGTTGTAGTATTATATAGAGTTCAGTGCCACAGTTGAAGTTGTTAAGCTGACTTGCATGCAAATAAATAAAGAAAATTATTAGAAATGCTGACTAAGTGATATCTCTGATTATAACCAATATACTCGTACTTGTATAAGTATTATGATTAGATGTTTAAGGGGCATTCAAATATGAAATTGCATATATCAAATGTAAAGTTTAATTGACCTGTTAGAACGCTGTTCGGTAAGAAAGAATGGCTATATGTATGTTTTTTTTCTTTATTTCAAGGTTTGACCTGTATTTAATGAGCCTTAACAACTTCAGTTGTCCAGTGAAAACAATTGAGTCGTATTGCTGGGATCTATAGTATAGTATACTTCAATAATAATTTGAAAAAATGAAATTGATAGGTTGTATAATACCTTTGCCATCATGAGCTATGGTCGCTACATGTTCCGCTTTGGACGAGTTCAATTCATAAAATCTTAAATTTCTAGTCATCATACTATTAGAAACTCAGGACAAATTAAGAAATCTGCCATAATTAATTTACATCCGTGCGGATTCTTTTTTAACGTTTTTTAGTCCTATCTTAAGAGCATAGGCGCACAATTAGCTTGAAGATAATTGGCGCTTAATTACATCTATTATGACCTGTCTAGCATCAATTACTGATGTTAATTGTGCTCGCAATTTGTAAATTGAAAGTGATTTGCTGGAACACAAATATAGGACATGTATCTATCTCTATAATTTTTTACCACTCAAACACGTGTAAGTATGTACATATACATACACAATAAGTATTAAAAATATATATATATGTATAAATATATATACGTATATATATATTTAAAAATTAATTTGCATCAAAGTGACAATATGTGCATAAAAACAAAACCTGCCGTATAAGATCTGAACAAATATACAAATAATGTAGTTAATGTGGCCAAAGGTCCCTGTGGAGTCGTATGACTAGTTAAAAACAAACACTAATTGTACTTTTTAGCTTAGTGTTTGAATAGCTCGACCCCATTTGAATGATTATAAAGTTAAAGTCATTTCTTACCGTTTATACATGCATATATTCGTAATATATGTTTAAGTTTAATAGGGCATATGCACACACAATTTAATTGTTTACTGAATTAATTTTGGATTTTACCTATTCCGAAATAAAAACATGATGTTCAAAACTAGTTGTTCTTTATATCGTGTTTTTTTTTTTTTTTTGTTTATATGCAGAACAGGTTAGAAAACTGATGCATAGGAAACGATTTTGACTTTGAAAAGTTTTCAATTGCCCACTAAAAATCAGCATGTCAGCAATCGTCAGCAAAATCAGTGATGTCAGCAATTTGTATCTATGTTCTTCAGTAAGCCGTCTGGTTTTGAACTCGGATCTCTTGATAGTATTTTTAACTTAAAAGTGCATTTATTATGTAAAATCTGTATATTGATAAGAGAAAGTACACTAAACGTACCAATATAAAAAATTTGTACATTCTTCGATTGGGTTTTTAATTAAGATAAATAAGATAAATGTATAGACGAAAGAAATAAATCATTGAGGTGATTGGATAAACACCGACTACAATTTCGTGACGAAATAAACTGCATGTATACAGAAATAGAATTGTTATTCACTAGGACAAAACTAAATGTCAAGTATAATTTAAACAAATTTCGCAGGGATATAGTTACTTGAAGACCAGGACAATTTCCTTTGTTTCATATTTAAAACGTTACACGTTATTTAAACGTGTAAGAATATAATCTGGAATGCTTGTTCTGTTATGGCGCACAGATGATCCGTCGCAATCTGCATGCTATCTTCCCCGATCGGGGAAGATCTTCAAAAGCTTGAGGAAAAACCAGAATTCACAAGTGAGTGATTTCAGGATAGTAGGAACGTTAGCGAGCCAGAGCTGTGTTGTGTTTGGCTAATAAACTCCGAATCACGAAGAGTTTGCGGGTACGTTATCGTGATGAAGTTTGCGACTGTCTGGCCGTTTGCGTCCTCATTCCTTAGTGATAGTAATGCCATGTATTGCGTACCCATGATAAATTACACCACTGGCGAAAAAAAAAGATGGTAAGAATAGCTTTCATATTGCTGCGCATCTGATTTGCTTTTTTTGGACTTCGGAAATGTTGCATGCTTTTATTGTGCTGACACACTTGACTTCTGGGTTGTACCCATAAATGCAAGTCTTTGTATTTAATATTAAGTTTAACATCATGTAATGACTTGCATGCATACCTTGCCAAAAGCTTTGAGATGCATTTGGGTTTTTAGTTTCTGAGTTTTTATTTTTTTTACGTTCAGTTATTGTATTTAAAAAAGCCGAAACTTGAGAAGAAATCTTTCGCTACCCATTGAGTTTTAAATTTTTCTCCGTTGTTCTTGTTTGTTTTCTCATAGCTAGCTAGCACAAAAATGTCAAAAAAGCTTAGTAAAAATGCAATTTTATAATATATCATATGTATCGTAGCCCAAATGCACTTATATATGACTGATTATATATATACTGATTATTGGAACCTTTGCATAATTTACAAAAATGTAGAATCATTTCTCATTGTAGATTTATTATTTTATTTCCAATAATTTTTTTTTTTTTTTTTTTTTTTCTAAGCCACTAACCCTTTAAGCAATGTTTTTTTATTTTTTCGGTTTGTTAGAGTGAAGCACTCGTAAATGTGAAATCGAATTTTTAATGTTTTCTTTAGTAAATACAAAGTGTTTGAGGATTAAATCTGCATTACTTTAAATGTAGATCTTTTTATTTTTTTTTATTTTGATTGACGGCAACTACTTTTACCAGGCTTCCGTCAAACTAATCCTTCATTTGCCATTCAGATTAATTTAAGTCACTACGAATAATGAGGGTTTGCGCAGGTTGTCACCCCAAATTCTGACCCTTTATTATAATAACCATTCTCGCATAGCATTGAATAACCATGAACTAATAAATATTAATTTCTTGTTGTGCTATTTAAAACTGACGTGCTCCTTCTTCAAAGTGCATGCATTTAAAAAAGCTATATTTACCAACTGTGGCTTTATAGCTACATATGTAGGTTTGTATTATTTTATTATACCCCTTCATTCTTTTTTTTTTTTTATACCATAATTTGGCTATAATTTTCGTTTGATTAATTTAACATATTTGCAACCAAAGTGTTGAAACTTTGAAATTATATAAAATATATATATACATATGCAATATAAGCACACGTTAATGTACAATCTTGATTTATTTCAGATCATTGGTATAAAACAAATTCTTGTAAGACCCATTGGACAGTTTGGTAAAGACAGATCAGTGTCGACAAGTTCGGATAATTCTAACTCAACTGCAGTAACTGCAACTTCTCCTACAACAACGAATGTTATCGCACAAGTTCCATCTTCACCATTATTGGGGGACGGTCCACAAATTATAAATGGACCACCGACAGCAGTCGATCTTCCAATAGCTATTGCGCAAGCTGCCGGAAAACCTCTAAGTGAGGCTGTTAAAGAGGTAAGTCTTATAAATATATATATATATTTATTTTTTTTTGTATACATAGATATATACACCTGTTTTTATGTTAATGTTGGCGACACTAATATATGAGTACATATGTTTAATACTCTTTTTTAACTACAAATCCAAGTATAAGAGAAATTTAAAACAATTGAACGTAATCTAACAATGTATGCAAAATATATCTGACATATTCACAGTCATTTATTAAGTATCTGCATAATGTAGTACTATTAGTATTAAATTCATGACACAAAAAATTTAAATAAAAATGTCCCCAAAATTCTTATTTCTTTTAATATCCGTCTAACTAACTTGGATTGACGTAATTAGATTATCAAACAAATACGTATATACATTCATTGTACTCAATATACATAAATAAGTATTCATATATGTATATGTAACAAGAAATCTTAAGCTAAATATGCACTACAATCCTTCAGTTAATTCTGCAGTCTAATTAAAAAAAATCTAAAATGAGTTCAACAATTTAAATGAATTAACTTAAATCTAATTATTTATAACAGTTAGCAGTGTAGCCAATGTCGATAAGATATACATTTTATGTGTGCCATTGGAAAAAAAACTTATCAACAGATTGTACTTTATATAATCTAATCGTGGTTTTGCCTATACATGGCTTTGAACTTATTTGAAGTACATACAAGGTGGATTACGTGGTATGTACCTGGCTTAAATATGATATTTAAAAAAATGAGAACAGAAAAACAAACAACAGAACAAACAAATTTTTATTGATACGAAATAGGAAATTATGCTGTATAATTACAATTAAACTGATAACACGGAAATACACATAACCGAATATATTATACATTAGTACAAATTTGCAAAAAAATTCATAGATCTAGTAAAAGAAATGCATGTACAATTTTGAAATCATGAATGAGATTGCGAATATAAATCTTTTTTGATAACATTTGCATGGTGCGTATATAGATAAACCTATAAAATCTATGGCATATTTGAATATTTCAACTTTGGAACTTGCAAACTTAAAATAAACGATTACATGTATGGTCTTCGACTTTGAATTAATTTTGGAAGTATAGTTTGTCAATCTTGTCCTTCAAAATATAGTCCATTGCTACTATTATACATATGAATGCCCTGTTTAGAAGGCAGACCCATATTTACTGATCAGGGGTAAAGTCTAAGACTGTTGCAGGTCCTCCACGAAGGTCCTACACATCCATCGGTGAAATATTTAAAGAAGATTATTTGACTAAATTTCTTTCTCGAATCATATTTTGAACAAACCCGGTCTTGAGCGGTTGAAAAGTCGACCTCATATTTTTACAGTATCCGGAGTTCTGATGTCTGTGCGTTAAACGTTATGTCTCTAAAACCATAGTCAAAAAACAGTCCACGCATTAGCATCGAATTTCTACAGCGAGTTGTGCGAATACTATTATATATATATATATATATATATATATATATATATATATTATCATATGATCATCCTTGCATACAATGTGATAGTATGAAAGTTTTTATGCTGATAAGATAAATTTGCGTGAAAGCTTATTTCAGACCATGGTTAACCATTATGCCTATGCTACTCTTGGATGACTATTTTCCATGCCATACCGCTAAAAGAAACAATATTGTTTTTATTGAGCTAAGTGTTTAAGTGTTATTAGTTGTAAACCTAATTTTTTTTTTTTTTTTTAATTTTTTTGAAGGTTATATGGAAATGATAAGTGTTTGCAGACATATAATTTGTAATAATTTGGTACAGAATAACTTAATATATAGTTTTCACAGTATTTGTAAAAATTACACACTAACATGTGCTATATTCATAAAATGTATGAGAAGTATTAAGAAACCTACCTTAGGAAAAATATAAGCGTAAAAAATAGTTGTATAAGAAACTGCAAGTTAAAAGGAAGCTAGAAAGATTTCACACTTAATTTTAAAAGCTCTTTTCCTATTTTATAACTTAACTGTTATGAAATGTACATAAATACAAATAAGTTAATACGATATATTATATAAATATAATATTAATTCATTTTTACAGTTCGACGAATATTTACGCTCTCTCTCTATTGATCCTGATTCAATTTCAAACTTTAAACTCATTACGGATGGACAATTTCCAATACGACAATGTTTGCAGCCAGAAGCTTGTGCCAAAGACTTAAAACTACCCTCATACTATTGTAGATTTAGTGATTTACGTAAAGAATATATTAAATATAAGTCAGGAGACTTATCAAGAGCACTTGTTCCAGTAAAAGATATTAAAAAAATTCTACAAATACCCCCTACAAATACACCTCAGTGTATCGCTGATATGGCAAAAGGTAAAATAGTTTCGTAGTTTTCTTTTTCCTTAAAAAACTAAAAAAAACCAAAGGTAAAATTTCTTTGAAAATTTCATGTTAAATATTTTTGTTGTTTGTATGTGAATAATTTACGTTTTTTTTTTTTTGTTTTTGTTTTTTTATATTTTGATTCGTTAATTCTCTTTAAATAGCATGTTAATAAATTATATTACAAATTTATTATTATTTAATATTTAAATTTTTAAAATAGAACATCGTATAGTTTATTTGATTTACCTGATCGTCAATTGTGAATAAACAAGAAACCCTAATATTCGTGTCTTATTAAAGAGCGACTTAAAGAGAACTACACACATTAAATACACATACATGTACTCGTATAACCATTTAAACATTAGGTATGCAATATCAATCTTTTAAGACTCAACCTGACGGAATTGGTTGTGCCGTATTGTAACCTAAGATTTATATTATTTGGCGATTTTCAAAATTTAAAATATCATGTCACTTTGAATTTCGTCATAATGTAATGAACTAATAAAATTCATCGAAAAAACTCGACTTGCTGAATAAAGAGCGTTTCTTTGTGTTAAGGGTTCGCTCTGAATTCCACGTAAAAAAAGAAATAAAATAAATAAATAAAAAATAAAAAATAAAATAAAACACCTTTAGTTATTTTAAGCAATTGCATTGTATATTTCGATCCGCGAAAATGGGATGATTGTTAAGAATTTAGAGCTTAGATATTTTTTGTTTTTAAAATAAAATGTATCTTATAATATTATAAATATTTGTCTTCCTTATTTTATTAAACAAATTATAGAACTCAACATAGCTGTTTGTGATGATACTGAATTTTATGTAAAGGAATCTCGAGATATGGTATCAGTGATTCAAGAATTATTATCAAAAGGTAATTTTGAATTTAATTGAAATTTAAGTGAAAATAAAAGATTTAATTTTCTCCAATATGCAAGGTCATAAGTTTGAAAGCAACGAAGTAGTAAATTTAGTATTGGAACCAGGAATTTGGTAAGTTTAGTTTGGCTTTTAAATTTAAATGTATGACAATTTATGTATTCATGTGTGTATGGTCATAACTACGAGTATATGTTTATTTTGCATGACAATAATTATTCAATGTACAGTTATTTAAATCATCGCTGGCATAAAGGTAAATAAATGTACATATCTATACAAGCACGAAAAAAATGCATTTGTTAATTTTTTTTTTTTTTTCGTTTGCTTTTCTTTGAGTAACTTTATGGGTCTTATCAGTTTCTTTCGATCGAAGAAAAACAAATGTCTATTTTTACACGTACAGCTCTACTCTGAGTGAACAATTTCTGATTACGAATACGATTCGTGCTCAGTGATATAGATAATCCAAACAGAAACTCAGTTTCAATTCAAACGTTATCCAAATGCGATCGTTATCTTGGTTTGTAAGTGTAAATCGAGATATTAGAGTGAATTGAAATTGAATTTTATAAAATATTAGAACGAACTATTTAGTAAAAAAAAGATTAGCAAATGACTCGGATTTTAAGCTCACGCACGAGTATTAAAATAGCCTCAGACTAATGATTAATTTAATTAGCATAAATTTTAAGAGTGTTTGTTTTTCTGTATTTTATGTTGATTTTATTTTTCTACAATGCTAATTAAAAATATATTGAAACCGAATTTGTTTTGTCATTATAATTAAAAAGAAAAAAAAATTGATCGAATCGGGTATTCAAACGATAAACCTTTGTTTAAAAATTTGTGCCTATTATGCACTTTACAAAATTATAAATTGGGATTCAATTTACAATTAGTTTTATTCGAACTTATAACATTGGAATTTTCTTTGAGGGGAACAAAAGTGAAATATAAATAGTATTCATATATATTTACAAATGTATAAACATTTAATTCGACTGCAATTCAATAAATAATAAAAGCCGAGATAAGTAAAAGAGAAAGGTACATAGTTCAGTATTATTTAGTGCATGTTCATTGTTATTCTGATTCATGTTTTTATTATAATTAATCATTTAAAAATATTGTTCTTCTTGAAGTTCGATTGATGACGAAATTGATGGTGCCTGTATAGTTCGAGCGAGAGGATTACCCTGGCAAAGCAGTGATCAGGATATTGCTAAATTTTTCAGAGGTCTTAACGTGGCGAAGTAAGTACACACGCATACACATATTTTATACGTGTATTTATAAATGTACTCATATGTATATAAATAGTTATAATAAGATGTTTCTAATCGGTTGTTTCTTACTCGTAACCATCGAATTCGATTGGTATACATTTCGTTTGCTTCTGATAACAGGGCAAAGGTCTCTAGATTATATTATTAAAAGTCTTTGACTCGATAGAAGTGAAAAAAGCAACGCCGATAAAGCATTTTATTCCAAATTGCAATTTGGGCTGTAACGTTACAATCTATAGTCTAATTATTCCTTTAAAAAATAAATATTATAAGTAAGCATATGTATATTATATATAGCTTTGTTATTTCAAGCTGCAATCAATTGATCTGGATTTTATCTGGGAAAATCTGAACTAATGTTCGACTAGAGGCAATCTATTGAATTAATGTTTTTTGGATTTTAGAGGCGGCGTTGCACTGTGTTTATCCCCGTTAGGTCGGCGAAACGGAGAAGCTTTAGTGAGATTCGTTTCCCAAGAGCACCGAGATATGGCGCTTAAGAGACACAAACACCATATCGGGAATCGATACATTGAAGTGTATCGTGCCACTGGTGAGGACTTTCTTTCAATAGCCGGAGGTGCTTCAAATGAAGCACAGGCTTTTCTATCAAAAGGAGCTCAAGTTATCATTCGAATGCGTGGTCTGCCCTATGACTGCACTGCTAAGCAAGTGGTAACTATATTTATTTAAGAAATTGTTAATATATTTTATGTAACTTTATTTTCCTTGACAGCTGGATTTTTTTACAGCAGGGGCGGATCCTTGTCACGTTTTAGATGGGACTGAAGGAGTTTTATTTGTAAAAAAACCAGATGGGAGAGCCACTGGGGATGCATTCGTTTTATTTGCCTCTGAAACAGATTCTCCCAAAGCTTTATCTCGGCACAGAGAATCTATTGGACAAAGATATATAGAACTGTTTCGATCTACAACGGCCGAGGTGCAACAGGTGTTGAATAGATCAATGGATCCAAAAACATACGAGCCTTCACAGCCACCGCTGATTGCTCAGCTACCCCCAATGTCATTGTCGCTCCTGCCACAAGTAAGCCATAAACCAAATTAGGTTAAAGCGAAATTTTATGACTTCTATTTATCTTTCCAACAGCACATGATTACGTCTGGAACAACTAAAAGTTGCATTCGATTGCGGGGCCTTCCATATGAAGCTATGGTTGAACATATCTTGCACTTTCTTGATGATTTCGCAAAAAATATTATGTTCCAAGGAGTACATATGGTTATCAACGCACAGGTTAATTATGCTTGATTGTTCATAGATTTATTTTATTTTATTTATTTTGTTTATTTATTTTTTTTTTTTTTTGTAATATTGGAACATATGATTTTACTAATTTTATTTTTATATTTATACATTTAAGGGTCAACCCAGTGGAGAAGCCTTTATTCAAATGGATTCGGAGGAAGCTGCACGACAATGTGCACAGCGCAAACACAATCAGTTTATGGTATTCGGTAAAAAATATCGATACATCGAAGTTTTTCAATGTTCTGGCGATGATATGAACACGGTATTGAACGGCGGTTTGCAATCACCAGTAAACCATCATCATGCAACGAAGCCGTCCTTATTATCACCGGGTATGTTATCACAAGCACAGCCGACATCAGCACATTCAAATAGTGCGCATTCTGCAATTCAATCGAATGCACCTGTTGCTGCGGCAGTGGCAGCTGCAGCTATGGCTCAACAGCATAATCATCATCACTTGTCAGGGGGCAATCCACAAGTTGCTGCTGTCGCGGCAGCTGCCGGTGCTGCTAGCCTAAATCCTTATATGACTAGACATCATACTTTTTCTCATCATTCTTCTGCTCCCATGACTGCTACCTTACCTATTCATAATGGACATCCAGCCACAACTGGTTCGAATATAGCAGCGGCTGCATTTCATAATCAGCATCATTCTAATTTAACTGGCGCCTCGTCGCTGCCCTTCAATCTATCAATTCCTCCTCCATTAGCGGCTAATCAAGCTCTAATTGCTCAACACCAAGCTCATTTCATTGCACAGCAAAATTTATTAGCGCGTCAGGCAGCTGCAATAGCTGCAGAGCAAACAGCTCCATTATATTCTAATTTAATTAATCCATATCTTCTTTCGTCTCCTGCCACTGCTGTCGCGGCCAGCCCCTCTTCAGGACAAACTCAATTTGTATTAATGCCCCAAAGGCATCAGTTGTTTCAACCCTTACAATTGAGTTATGATCCGACTACTTTTCAATTCGCTGGTCAACCAACTTCAGCAGGCCCTGGGGTAACTCCCACCGGAATAGCACAGTCAATGAAACGCTCATATGAAAATGCATTTCAGCACGAACAAAATCAAGTAAATAATGCAGCAAAACGAACTCTAACCCGTCCGCCAGCTGGCAGCATGTATACATTCTACAACCCTGGGATATAAGATTTGTAAAATACTTATATCTCACGTGTGTGTATAGTTTTTGCAAATCCACAATTCATTGGCAATAATAATTTTAGGAAGAATTAGTATAACTTTTTACTTAAAATAATGTTTCCCTTAATATCTTGCATAGCGTACTAGCGTTAAGCGGTCCTTACTATAATTAAAAATTATTCTTTACTTAATGTAATCCCTAAAGGAAGGTACTTTCATTAGTTATAAGTTGGATATATATCATCAGAAATTTATAAAAATCCAAAGTTTAAAAAGTTTCCTACTGCTTTAATTAATTCAATAATAAGTGCTGAAAATCAAATCGAAAAGGACGTTGATTTCTTTATGTTGATTTGGGAAATAAAGGAAACAATTTTTTAAAAACAACTTACCAATCATATCTTGGCTAAATTGAAAAAAAAAAATGAGGCTAACAAAATTAATTTCAGGATTTTTTTTTTTTTTTTTTTTTTTTATAAATAAAAATGACACATGACAAAAATATATTTTTTACAATATTTTATAAATTTAATAAAGAAAAACCTGAAATTAGTTTTGTCAGGTGTTGGGCTTTATTTATTGGTTGGATTTTATTCGATTTTGGGTACCTTTTTTCGAATTACAGAGAAAAAAAAATTAAAACAAATAAATAAGAAGCAAAGAAATTTTATAAGTTACTTAATTTTGATAACGTCTAAATATTAATTATCAGCCATCGTGTAACTTTAACTTTCATGATTATATATTAATATCTACATACATAAATACATGCAAAATTTTTTTATGTAACGATACATATATGTAATTGGTGGTGTAAGTCGCAAAGTCCTAAACTATTGTCCTATCTGTTCTGTAATGCACACTTTTTTGCTTCTGTTCTTGTACTTTAAAGTGAGATACGCTTAGTTGCTTTAGCGTAGTCGCATTTTTTCGGGGAAACGATTTATTATTATTATTTTTTTGTGCAATGTAATTGTAAAAAAAAAATGAAAGTCAACTGGGTAGCTGGTTAACATTTGTGTTGGCAATGGTTCAATTCTTTTTTAAGTCTTCCATTTACTGAAAAAACAGTTGTTTTAGGATAAAAAAAAAATTTTTATTGCGTATTAAATTTTTTTTTTATCTTTAAATGTGTAAGTTAAGAAATTGAAGAATTTTTTTATTCAGTGCGCAAACAGTTTTAACATTGTTTAGTGTTTTTTATTGCACGTTAAACGTGGTTATTTTGTCTGTACGTTAACCAGGTTAGTAAGATTGAATTTTAAGTTTAAGAGCTGAATTCTAGACTGGTTTTCTTCATGTTCCTAGACTAAGCCGTTAAAACATAACATTTCTAATAACTTCAACTTTTAACAAAATAAAAAAAAAGATATATAGAGAAACCAGTGATACAAAATAAATTCAGAATTTGTATTATTGATTTGTTTAAAATATAGGCATGATATAAAATAAGCACATCAGTTTTCGTGAAAGTAAATAGAAAAGTCGTCATGGTGAAATTTATAATTTTAAAATATAAACACAACGGAATTATTAAACTTCAAGTTTTAAAATCATTTGTGGAGCAAATTTAAACAATTATCTGCTTCCATTTACACACATATATACTTGTAGGTCCGCGAAGCGAACCATTGCTACACAGTAAACCTTTCTTAAAGCGCAGCAAGCACAAATGTATGTACTTACATTTGCTCCGTGACTTACAGCATCATGGCATTTCATTCAGTTTTTTGACTAGTGTGACTGGCAAAAATAGGATATAAGCATTTTATTATATTGGCATTCAAAATCAAAAGACAATCAGATTTGTACTTGAGTTAGAATTAAAGAAAAAAAAAAAAAAAATAAATAAATAAAAACTTTTATACATTTATTTTTTACATTGTACGTGTCTAAATGTATTTTTTAAAGGTGTTTGGTTATCACTTAAATTATATGTTAGTTCAAAGAGAAAATGAAATTAAATTTAAAACAGAAAAAGTAAATAAATAAATAAGTAAACATATTTTAGCTGCATTCCAATGTAAATTAACACTTAGTTTAGATTAACAAAATGTTACTTGGTTGGCTATTTCATTAATTTAATTATCATATACATCTGTGGTATTCTGGGGAATCACTGGGCGCACATATTTGAATACTGCATTGAGTTTTTGTTACACAGAGATATAAAAATTAAAATAGATTCAATGAAGTAGTCAAGGGAGGTACATGTAACACTTTCTTCATATTGTTATAATATATGTATACACAGACGATACGATATTATTTTTTGAAAACGTATTTTTTGCTCTTATATTTTCAAATAAAACTTGTTTGCTAATAAAACTTTAATATGGTTTCTCTAAACTCATACATAGTGTAAGTGGCGCACTGTAAGCAGGATAAATACCTAGGTGTTATTAAATCATAAGCTGACATTATGGGTTTATTTAATCTATTATTATTATTATTATTATTATTTTTAATGGCGAAAACGGAGCTATAATTTTTTTTTCTCGCTCTTTTTGTGTGTATGTTCTTTAAGCATTGAATTTAAAAAGTTAACAATTTTTTTTATTAATTCATAGTTATGTGTCGTCTACAGCTAGAAGTCAATCCTGCATTAAAAAAAAAAAAAACATAAAATTCGTTATGGTATTTTACTTTCTCCCACATATGAACTGGTAGATGGGTTTTATGTCTTCCTGAAATATCCCGCAGTTGTTATAATATATATATATATAAAACAGCGAGATTTGTACTACAACATCGCAAACTAACTTCACCTTTGTGAACGTTTACTTACAATCTATTTCTATTTTACACGCGTACTGTGCAGCCAGTTAAGCACACCTGATGTTGCATTCATTTCTTTTTTTTTTTCTTTTTTTTTGTCCTAAACGCATATATTCTTTTTTTTTTTATAAATAATGTGGTACTTTAATGGACGTAAATTTTGTTTTGTTGTCCTTCACGAACGAAATCTTAATGAAGAAATAGTTTTAAAAAAAAAAAAACTACATTTCCATGGTGGTTGTGTGTACTTCTTTATACTCTTGTACTCTTGGTTGGGCAATGGTAAATATTTTTGTACTTAAAATATTTCAAAGGCTAAACGGTGAGTGTTTAAATTTTTTTATACGTTTTATACATTTCTAACAAAAATTATTAAAACTCATATTATGGCGTTACTTTAAAATAAATGTGCTGTTTGGTAAAAAAAAAAAAAAAAAAAAAAAAAAAAAAAAAAAAACAACAGTAAACAGTTCAAAATATTAAGCTTTTATATTTTTTTTTCCCGCATAAAACATATATAAACATAAAATTTATTTTTAGAAATAATGTTTACATAAAAATCGTTTTTGTTTTTCGAAAAATAATAAAATGTCTTCTTTTTTATGAATTTAGGTGGAACGTTAATTGCTCCCCCTCCATTTGGAACGTTTTCACACTTTGGACCTGGAGCGATTATATCACCTCCGTCACATCGTCCACATCCTGCGTTTTACAGTACTCCATTAGTGCTATGGCCCTATCCAAGTCCGCCAGTTTCTCCGACTACTTACTTTGGTGCAGCACATCCGCCAACACACATAACCACAAGTCCAATTTCACCACAGCATCAACATTTGGTAAATTCTTTTTTCATTAGAAATCAAAAAAACAACATTTTAATTGATTTTATTTGTAAAACTAGTTTCCAGTGGACTTTGTTCCAGCTCCAAGTTTTTCGCCAGCCACAACTTTTCATCCACAAAATCATGTACAATCGCCACCTCCTTCTGTTTCTGCACCTTTAACAAACCCGGCACAACAAAATATTAAAATGGCTAGTTGTACTAAACTACAACACTATCCGAAGGGTGTTCAATCTCATAACCAATCGGTATCTTCACAATTACTTACTATAGACACCTCACATACATCTCAATTAAATGAAAGAACTCTTCCCTCAACCAGAGTAATAAAAGCGCCTACAGTTATAAATCCAACTGCAGCACCAACTTACGCCCTAACACCAATTTCATCTCCAATAATCTAAGAAATTATTTGATCTGTAGTCAGATTTTAAATTTTTATTTAAAAGGCAGACAAGTACAGTTCTCTCAAAGAAATTTTGTTTTATAAAATTATCTTAATTGCTGGACCAAAAGTCTTCTTACATATGAGTAATATTTAAATTTTAAATGTATATTTTTTATAAGCAAACATAATCTTGCCTTCATGCGCAATTATTGTGAAATGTACATAACTCGTTATGCTTCATACTGATATTAAAATTTTTTATTGCAGTGTTATAAATATACCTTTATATAGATGATTTCGTTTTGTATACAAATAAAAACAATTTTATTAAAAATTGAATCTCGAAATGTTATGTTCTTAGTTTGTGTAAGTAATAACTTTGTTGAAAAAAAAAAAAAAAAACTGTTGTGCAATAAAATTAAAAATGTTAGCTGATCTAAAGCAATGTTAAATATATATATATATTTACTAAGCTCCAGATTGATTTTTATATGAGCCCTAGTCAATACAAAAGGAATGTAATGTATATTTTATCCTCGATATTATTTTTCGAAGGGCAGTTATTAGAGAAATATATATATATATAAATTTTTATAAATTGTTATAGACTAGGTTCAACTGTTTTCCGTTTTTCTAGTATAATTTATAAAATTAATTATAAATTTAGATAATTCATGCAGGAAACGAATATAATGTAGCTTAGTTACACAATTTTATAATTAAGATATTGTATTACGAACAATTTTTATTTATATGAAAAAAGACTTGCGTACAAGTATATTTCAATGTATTTTGCAATATATTATTAAGATACGATCAAATCTTCTACGTATGAAAGCAAATAAAGCTTTAAAGCTGTTATTAATTTTTGTTTTGCTTAACAACGCCTATATAATAAAAATTTCAGATGAAAAAAAAAAAAAAAAAAAAAAAAAAATATATATATATATATATATATATATATATTATATAGTGAGATATATGGAGAGAAATATATAAGAACTTGAAACCAAATCGATGGCTTTAAAATGGTATTATTTGTATTAAGCTTTCAATGTATTTCTTCCCCATTGCAGGTTTATCTTACAGATATAGATTTAAAAAATTGGAGACATTTAAACTTATATGCAACTTTACACATTCGTTTATTTCAACTTTTTTAAATATACAGAAGTCTTACATTGACACATTGAGTTTTGAAATAAAATATGTTATATACTGATAAAGTGTAAATCTGTCTATATATATGTTTGTTAAAAAATTTAAAATAAAAATAAAAACTACATTTGGAAAATGATATTTTGTTGCATTCAGCCCTCTGTGGCGTTGTCTTCTTCAAACAAAGAAATTATCTTTGTACGTTCATCATGAGCTTTCCCAATATGATTGTTATGAAAGTTTGCATTATGTTCTTCTAATGACGCTACACTCTCAAATACCGTATTACAGGTATTACATCGTGCGCTAAATTTCATATTGTTGTACATGCTTTGGAATGGAATATTATTTTCATGCACAGAAGTGTTTCTTTGTGGAGCCTTATGCAATGAAGATATTGATGCATTTTTTAATTTTTCCAAAAAATTGGAACGCTCTTCCATTGGCATGTCGCTTGATTTAGGAAAATTTTTAATTTCCATTTCATTGCGTTTTGGCAATAAAATACTGCAGTTTGGTTGGATTTCACAAATAGTTTGCCCATCAATTAGCGTTAAAATATTTTCAAATTTTGGAGATGTGGTAGTTTTCTTTTTATCAATCATTTCATGTAACAAGCTTTTATTGTTCTTTAAAATATTTGACTCTTCAGTTTTCTTAATAGATTTACTTTCCTGTTTGATGGGTGATGTATCTAATGAATCTTCGGGAACGAACAAGGACTCTGCATCTTGTTTTAAAATGTCTAAAAGTGATTTTTTTCTTTCGACTACCTTGTTTCCTTTTTGAGGAAACTTTTCTGTTATCTCATCAGAATTTCCTCCCGACGATATTTCAGCCGTTGAATTTTTCCCATCACTTTCGAGTCGTTTTTTTGTTTCTCCATTTACTAGTAGATCGGGTAGAAGAATTTCGCCACATGAAGATTTCAACCAATGACATGTTTTACGTAAACAAAATATCATCCGTCGTATGAATTCGTGTGGTGAAACTGCTTTGCTACGACGAATATCAAGTAAGCGATTTATTTCCTCTATAAAGAGTAAAAACTTATACTCAATGCACACATCCATATGCTCCTTATAGGACTCTTCAAACATAAAACGTCTGAAACATGCTCGACATTTTCTTTCCTTGCAAGTTTCTGGTATATTTATAGTGATATTAGCTTCTTTTAATTCGTCAAGATCCATGACGTCGTCTTCTTCAAAGTTCTTTTCTCTGTATGAGAAGAAATTTTTCTTTTGCTCAAATGCTTCGTTTTCATCACTTGAGGCTGTCTGGAATTCTTCACCAAGTGGATCACTCGTTGTATTATTCATGTCGTCGAAAATTGCTGCTAACTTATTATCCCCTGGAAGTCTTCGATGATGTGGTTGTTGAACTAATCGCTTTATTTTACGTGCGGACCCATTAGTATCTTTGTCAAATAAAAGATTTAAATAAGTCATAGCTAAATCATCTTCATTTCCATCTTCTGGTATTATTCCAATGCCGCTCACTTTGTAGTTTTCTTTAATATTACATTTATTTTCTTTACTATCGTTTTCTAACAGTAGCTTTTTCATACACTCATCGCTTTTATTGATCTTCGAGCTTTGGTTATTTAAAATATTCACGAGTTTATTCGTGTCAGTCTTTCGTTGGTCGCTAAAGTTGAGATCGTTGATGGTTATCAAGACATTTGCCTTTTCATTATTTGAATTATCAATATTTTGAGCTCGATTATGCATAGTCTTTTTCATGTTGCCTCTTAGCGTGGAAACAGCCTTTAAACTAATAGCATTGTTAATAGCTTGTTGGCGAAATGTTGCAGCATGTTTTAGATAGGAGATACATAAAGCACACATCCTCTGGGGCAAACCATCATTTTCTTCAATCTAAAATTAAATTTTTTATATTTTTTGGTCAAATGAAAGTTCGAAAAATTACAATACCGCTAGACCAGTCGTTTCCTCCAGCAATTTATAAATTGGTTTTTGCCATAGAAGAAATTCATTCGAGCTCGCATGTAAATACGATGGAATAATAGAAAAAATATCATAATCTCCTCTACTTGAACACAAACGACATACATTTTCCCACATTTCCTCTGTGTATTTTCTTATTATTATCACAAACTCAATTTGCCATTGCAAAATACGATAAAATATTAAAACTTTACAAAATACGTGGACAGTCAAACATAAAATAGCCAATTTATGCAGTGAATCAGCTGTGTATAGTAAATCTGTCAACTGCATCCCAAATTTGTAGTTGTCAAAAAGAAAGAGACAAAGCATCAATAACCTCGTAGCTATGGTTGTTTCATGAGAGTATTGTTGCAGCAAAAAGAAAAAAAAAAAAATAATAATAATAATCCTAACCGGTGAGTAGGCGAGAAAACTACAGTTGCGCATTTACTAAACTTACATACGAAGAGAGCCGGTATATTTCACATAGCCAACCTAAAGTGTCTTAAGGTGAGTGTTCCGTGCATCAGTAATACTCGTCTGATATGCATTTTATGGATTAGATAGAACTGTCGTTATTAAAAATTTAGGTACCTACATCAGTAAAACAACTTTACAAACTTCCATGGCAAATAGTGTTGATGTAAAAATAATCATTCTGTAATCCAGTACAATTTAAATTTGTTGGTCACCATACATAAGTATCAGTAGACCCTGCATGGTTTCAATCTTACTAACCAAAACCATTCATTCTATAATCGCATTTAACCCAGAACAATTATTCGTTAGTACTTACTATATTATGAGTTTTAACAATCACTGATTCCAGTTCTAGAAAAGATAGTGCTTACAAGTTTTTTTTTTTTTTGTAGAGCTCATGTTAATGACCTCGGAATGAATGTGTTCATAAAAAGAATTCACATTATACGGCGAGACGAAAATCAGAACTGAAGTAATTAGAAAAGATAAACAGTTTTATTTTTATTTTTTTTAAATCTATTTTAATTCATTTATGTGTACATCTAGACACTATTTAATAGGGTTTACTGATCGGCAACCAATGTGGATTAACCAATTATTGTAGAAGTTTAATTGTATATACCTTATCAAAAACATAATAAAATAAAACATATCATTTACCAATAATATATTCACTTGCACGCACATATTAAATGTGTAAGTACAGGTGACTTTTATGTATTTTTTTTTTTAATTATCACTAGTACTAGTACGTAAAAACAGTAGTTAAGCAATTTATAATTATATACGTGTATATTTTATGTATGTATGTATGTATTCGAATTTGAATCAACCCCGGCAAGCTCGTTTTTTGAATGCTCGCAAATGTCTTTCGCCTAGAATCGCGTCCTCGAAGCAGTCGTCTGCAAACACGAGAAAAATATATTTTTATGCGCCAACCAAAGACCACAAGTGCCTGCGCCCATTCAACTACTGTTTGAATCAAAGCCATCGACTTATAAATAATAGAAACAAAATGAACAAAAAAAAAAAAAAAAAAAAAAAAAAAAAAAAAAAAAAAAAACAATAATAATAAATAAAAGTGTAAAAGAAATGACCAAACGGTAAACAGTTAACTACACAATTTCATAGGTGACTGCGACATTTCATTCGACGCTTGACATAGATCATCAAATTTTAAGTGAATAATAGTACATAATTTCAATTTTGACCACAACTCAGTACAATCATTTATGAAGCTTTACCTTACAATGATCAACTCACCCTTGGTGGAACTTTTCCGTTTCTTGGGTATGCTACGCTTACGTCTTTTAGCGCCAACGACACTTTCATTTCTTAATAAATTGTTTGGTGAAGTGTTCTTCGTATCCAATGATTTCATTTTTAATTTTTCCGTTGCGTTTCTTGTTCGCTTTGGACTAAATAACAATGCATTGTCGCTACAGTTACTAGTATCATCTTCTTCACTTGTTATGTTTAAGGAATTATTTGAACTACGATCTGTGCTTGAACTGCGATCACTGCGATTGAGTTTTCTCCTTCGCCCTATGCCACTTACATTTGTTGGTGGCTTTACTTTCTTTATGTTCATTGTTTGATGATTATTTATTGGTATGCCATGTGAATTGATACTACTACATGAGGATTCATCCGATGTGGTGAAGTCGCCAGTGCTGCCAGCCTTTATAAGACAACGTCTGGTACGACGCTGTCTCTTTTCTGCTATATTTGCAGTGGTGTTTGCCAGATGTTGTGCATGGTCCATTCCTCGTTTTGAACTGGAGTTACCTATCGTTGAGCTTGTGATGAATGTCCTTAGGCCAGCTTTTGCTCGGTTAGACTTGGATGGCGCTCCTGCACCATTTTTAGTATTATTACAATTAGAATCTATATTAATTGGCGTTTGTCTTACGACTTCGCTAATTACGGGAAGTATATTTCGTTTTCTCATTGAAGAAACCTTAGCATTCACAGTTATTGCGTCTTCATCTGAACTAGCTTCATCAGTTGGAAAAGCATCTATACGGTCTTTAAGTTTCAGTCGATTTTGTATTTCTAAAATTGCATAGGTTGGCTTTCCTTTATATCGTATAAGAGGTGTTTCAATAGTTGGCTCTCTATCAAATTCTTTTTCAGCCCGTTCTCTCGCTATTTGATCAGGGTCTTGAGAGAGAATTTCTGTCCATGAAAATTTTTTTCTTAACGACTTCTTTTTGGCAGATTTTGAGCGCAGATTTTTCGGAGATACTCGATTTGATAATGTACTTTCATGGAATGGCATTATAACACTTAAATTCTTCATAATACTTTTAATGTTTTTCATCTCAAGAACTATATTGTTCTCGATTTCTTCCTTAACTTTAACCGACGTTCTAATCAATTCATCAGTACTTAATTGCATTTCTTTTAGGGCACACCCCAGGGCAACGTATTCACGCTTGAAAATTCGACGACATTTTTCATAGTCTGGTCTTTCGTGATAAGCTAATTGGCCTACATATTGCAAAAACTCGCCCAAATATTTAGGAACTTGTTTGCCATAGATGTGCTTCAGCATTTCCTTAACATCTTTCATAAGGTACTCCTTAATCCAATGAACTCTCTCATTCTGATATTGTGCAGCAGCATCCTTCCAGGGGAGATAACCTTGCGACCAAAATAATAAATTATAACCCAAACATTCGAGGTCACTGCGGCGTGAATGAGCACCCATATGTGCATCTCGGGATGTGAATTCTAATGTACCGTCGTGAGCGCGACGCTGATCCATTACGAAGGGTCGATGAACTCCGTCATCTATAAACTTAGAAGCTAATCCAAAATCAATTAAAAATACTCTTTCCTCTGTTATAGT
The DNA here is from genome assembly GCA_907269105.1 of Volucella inanis. Classification (NCBI taxonomy): domain Eukaryota; kingdom Metazoa; phylum Arthropoda; class Insecta; order Diptera; family Syrphidae; genus Volucella; species Volucella inanis. The sequence goes on from OU026157.1 coordinate 140,798,027, forward strand.
CTCTTCTTCGGCTATAGTGGTATCAAAGAATTCAGACGTTTGTTTTTGGATTCTTTGTTTTGTAGCGGATGCAGCTTGACGCCCAGAAGTTCGACATTTACCATTTGAATGAGATCCATGATATTCAGATACTAAATCATCTTTGGAACTATCCTCATTAAAGAACTCAGAATAACTTATTCGTTTTGCTGGTCGTAAATAGTGAGATTTCACCATTTCGTCATATATTGAATTTCGCTTGTCTCGCCTACATGAACGTACCTACAATAGATTGCGCAAAAAATATATTTTTTTTCTTTTATTAGAAAATAAAAAAAAGGCAAAATTGTACAACTTACAGGATTAGATCCACTATATTGGACAACGGTCTTAGTACGATGCCTTTTATTTATTGGTGTTTTATAAATATCCTGCTCATCTTCATCCATCTCCTCCTCCTCCTCTTCATCATCTTCGTCAACATCTTCCTCATTCGATTCCGCTTCCTCATCATCTTCATCGTCTTCGTCGTATTCTTCATTTGAGCTGTTACCACTGTCGGAATCAGTATTTTCACTTTCTCGGTTGCGTTTTTCCTGACTAGATTCTTTGTCATCATGGCCATAGAATTTGCCTTTGTTCATTTCAGCGCGCTGCAGTTGACTCGTACGAAACGTACAATTTGATATCATAAGATTCTGAGCTTTTATGTCATTATGACAGTATCCTTTGTCATGTAAATGCTCCAAAACGTCTATTATTTGGAGAGCTAATGTGAGAACTGATTTTTGGCTCACGCGCCTGTTCTTGATTAATGAATGTAAGTCTCGATCAAAACGTTTCAAAACAAGAAATCTGTAACGAGCATCGTCAAAGTAGTGGGATCCTGATGCTATATATTCGGGCATTCCAGGAGGCAGTGGTATTTCATCTTAAATATTAGTTTACAAATTAAATAAAAACCATGTTTTTTTTTCTTCTTTTCTTATAATAATTGTTCTTACAAACTTACCATTATTTTTGGCTGTATTCAGTAAGCAATGAATCTCTACAAAAAGTGGACCATTAGAATGTGGTTCAATTTTTACCACGTACTTTGCATTTTCATTAGTAACCGGCGCAGAAATATTGTCTGAAGCTAGAAATATTTCGCCGAAATTTCCTTTCCCTATATAAAAGAGAATTTTTCTTAACAATGAAGAATAAAAAGACATAATAGCTATTAAACCTAAAACTAAAAATCGAGGCTCTTATGTGGAATTGTTTAACTAATTTTTAAGCAAAAAAATTATCTATAAATACATACATATGTATGTATGTATGTATGTATGTTAACAAATTTAAATCCTTAACATCATTTAAGATATACGAATCTGACAAAACAAGAAGCCAAATCATGTGCCTTTGTTTTATTGCAATTTTATTCATATAAATCAACTACTTAATTTACCTATCGGTTTGCCTATACGCCATTGTTTTTCAGTAAGATCTTCAAGTATTATACCATTAACTATACTTGGTCTTAAATGGTACACTGGCTTTGGAGAATTATTATCGTCAATTGAAATATTTAAAGCATGATGCTTAACAAGAGTTTTTGTTTCTCCAGGCGATTTATTTGTTTCTTCCCACTTTTGATCAGTTTTAACATCCTGGTAATCATTGTACACCCGCTTTCGCTTCCTTATATTTTGAGCTGATGCAGTATGCGACTCCGGTGCAATTCGTTTGCCCATGCTATCTTTATAATATGATGACAATATATTTAAGTTTCAATTACTTGTTCCTGCTTATTAGACATTATTCATACATTCGATCTCTGGAAAATAAAAACAGAGAAAATTATACATAAGCATGTACATAGGCGAACAAGTTCGATTAGTATTTTTTTTTTTTTTGTTCGTGTTTCCCCCATTTTAGATCATTTTGGGTAGATTGTAGTGGGGTTTTCATAGAATTTTACAGATTAAACAGATAAAACAAATTAAAAACAAATTACCGAACTTTTTATCTGGATATATTTTTTACTAAATTTGATTTGATTTTTCTTTTATTTCTAGTACCTATGGATTTATTGGTTTTTGCCATTGGGTATACATTTTCCGTTTTCACTCAAATATTGCACCGACTAATTGCCTCTGAAGATTCTCCGATAGCCAATATAAGCGTGATTTTATTTATAAACGATTAACAATTAACTGACATTCCAATTCTTCGAATTATATATTGATTTACTACAGATAAATTTTATTAAATAACTATAAAAATTGACTTTACGAAGAGCAATTTGTTGGCTTTCTTTTACTGCATAGCCCACAAGCAGAAATGTCGGTGAACGGCTAGGAATGAAACAAGTTTTTCATTTCTTTCTCATTGGTTATCTCTGTTTATTATATGGGAGAGAATTATATAAAAATAATATAGTCCTCTCAGTTTACCTATTCAAAAAAGCGATTTTTTGTTTCTCAAGTTGGTAAACGGTCTATCATATATTTTATATATCTTGCCTTTTCTTGCTTTCAACGAATGTAAACAGATTTTATGAGTTGAAGTGTTTTTGGTTTATTTTTTAAATTAGAAAAAGATTTAATAAACGTTAAAGATGATACTGAAAGAATAAATTACCTTCGTAAGAACTTCAAGTCCTTGAACTTATGCATGTTAAAATATCCATTACGAAAAGTTTGTTTCCTATCGATTATTTGTGTTTCTCTCTGTTCCACTTTCATTGGTTTCACAAAATAGATTCTGTTTGTTTTCAGAATAAAAAAGCTAAAATTTAAAGTAAGATAATACCGTTGGGCTTCCGACTCCGAATGAAGTCCTTATATTAGGGGCCTTGCCGAATTTATCGAATGTGAAAATTAACATAAAGTTATTTCTCAGAATAATATATTAAACATAGATTAATTGAAAATTTGAATTTAAGAAGTTAGAAGTTTTGCTCGATCGACCTTAAGCACTTTAAAAATGTATTCTATTTGGACAATTTAGTGATTTGAAGATCATAAATCGAAATTGTCGTGTAAGAACAACTGGGTATATTGCTTCCGTGGCGGGAAGTGTTGATTCCACGTAGATTCCGGGAATTGGGCATATCAAAAATAACACTCCACTGGATTTTGCATACTGACTTGGTAACTTCGCCATAACTTAAGCCTGCTGACCATCAGCAGCGTAACTTTGTCAATTGGTTGTTAGAAATGCATGAACAATTCAACCAAAAAAATCATAGTAGAAATAGCAGTAGTAGTAGTAATATTTCATTTTTTAGTATAAAAATACTTTAAAAAACAAATCTTAAGTACAGGTAGAAATATAGTTTATTATAATATTTTAAAAATAGTCAGCCTTAGTTCTGTAGATATTTTTACAGTAATTCAATTATTTACCTTAACAAAATTGATGTACATTTTGAATAATTTAAAATGGTTTCCGTTTTTTATATTGCTTGGCAACGGATTATATAGTATAAAAGTATGTTTTGAGCGGCTGTAGTATTCTGATGATGAACTCTGAAATTATTAAAGCTGCGCAGTTGGTACGGTTGTGATTCACCTACGTATCAATCTTTCTCGTATGCTTAGTTATTTAAGCTTATCCAGCATGCATTTTATTGGTGTGAGCTTATTATCCTTATATGCTTCTTATTTCGTTTTTTTTTTTTTTTTGTTGAGTTTTTGAAGTGTTTCTATCTGACTGCTACTACTGTCAAGCAACATTCAAAATGAGGTTTATTGATAATATTATAGGTATACGTTAATTGTTGTTAGGCAACAATTTTTCTTCGCAAACCAAACTTTTCCAAAATTTTTTTGCAGGGTCAATCCACATTTTCAAAAAATTTAAAATTTTTATCAATGATTTGATTTATATTTTCTTTTCTATTTTATATACAAAATTTTCGTTTTCTGTTCGTTTAATTTCAATTTGTTCATTCTTAACCATAATGTTATTCGGTTAATATCAGCTAGTAGTTTTGTTCTGCAATCATCTGCATCTTTTCCTTCGGTGTATATTAGCCAAAAATATAATAAAAATAATCTTGCATTCCCATATAATTTCTGGCGTATCGTTAATGTTTATTATAAGAAGCAGTATTCACAGAATTGAGTCTTGTGTAACTCCTATGTCGACTTTTATCAAATTTGATATTCTATTTTTAACCTTTGTTCTTTGCGACCTTGTTAAGAGAAACGATTAAAATCATTCCAGCTCTTTACCCTTTATCCCTTTTTTTCAGAGTAGAATATTTCCATTTATTGCTTCAAAAGACTTTTTGAAATCTAGAAATAGTGCTATTCTTTTTTATATTGTACTTCCCCCGCTTTTCCATAGGGCTTAGTCTAAGAATGAATGTCAAGAAGCCTCTCTATCTACAATGTGTTACTATTAGGTGCGGGTTTTTAGCAGGAGATTAATTCTAATGTGGCTAGTGGAACTTAAAGATATTGGTGTGAGCGAGAAAAGTAACGTAGTCCAGTCTTTTTTCTTAATAGTTATGGTCGCAATATCATACGATTTACCATCTTCTTCTTTTGTAAAAGAAATTTACACCAACGCTCAGTTAGTTGGACCACTCAAAGTGAGGACTGTTATCGATGAAATGTGTGAAAATACGATAATTTTATCAAAAGAGCTTGGATGTGTAACAAAGGTCGTTAAGGACTTTTGGCTGATGTTAAGTCTTATTGAAAAAACCCTTCATATGTATTTCTTAATCAAGAGAATAAGCATAAGCATGAGGGAGTCTGACTAGAGCACAATCAGTCGACATCGATGTACATTTTTTTCACCTTTTCGTTTTCTGAGGTTTTATACTATCTATTATGCATTTAAATACATTCAATTTGTTTGCTTACAAAACCCGATTATGTGGTGTTTACTGTTACAAAGATTTCTTTGTAAAATTGAATTAAATTGAAACTCGTTCAATTAATTCAAAAGAAATATGGTACTTGAAAGAAGAAAAAGAGATTGAATTCTACTGATAAATATAACCAAATCAAAGAAAAAAATCTATTTAACGTATTTCATTTATATTTTAATTTTTCGTATTTGCAACTTAGTAATTTTTATTCCATTCTTCACGTTCCTCACGCTCTCTGATGACTTCGTTCAAGTATGGTTCCAAGTATTTAACGTCTTCTTCGTACTTAGTCCACTGCTCTTTAGGAAGAATGGTTTTTGTCAGTGACAATTGTAAAGCTCTTACAATACGATAATTTCTTTCGTCATAAAGGTTTCGAGGTAGACGTCTAATAGCCTCTTTCACGTCCTCATTCTCATAAAGGCAATCATCACGGTGGAGGCCTATACAATGGTATTTTCAAGTTAATATATATTTATTTAATATTAATAAAACATAAATTACCGTATTGATTGAATCCAGAAAGGTTATAAGCCCATTTGCCAAGGTTTGCTGCGAATATGTGTTATGTAATGAACAAATTTATATTTTACTTTATTGAGAAATATTTTCACTTATAATAATTTGAATTGGTTTTTTCTTTCGTTGATTAATATTTTTTTCACTTACAAAATACGAGTGGCCCTTTTCGTGCTATATATCCAGACATTTTTAATCAATTTTACCTGATTAAAAGAGTTATGTCGCGCATATGAAACTGAAAAGTCTGAAAAAAAGATTTGACAGCTGTCAAAGTTAGAATATTTTTAAAACTTGGGTACGTTCTTTTTATGAACTCATAATCTTACTGTTCGAAATGAGCACATAAAAAAGAGAGACTTTCAAAGAAATGAGCAACAACTTCCCGATATATCAGGATAAGTGACTAAAATAAACACCGATTTTAATTTGACTGTCATTTGTGAGCTGTTATTTAACAGCAGTGGGTTGTGATTGTTGGCAATTTATTATGGGGTATCTAATATTGGGACATAAACATTTTGTTTAAGTTATTGTTTAACTGTGAATATATGAAGAATATTTTGTATTTTTTTTTTTTTTTTTTTGAAATTCACTAATCAAGAAAGTCAACTATCCAACGGGTAATGAATAATTTTGAAAATTTCTGTACGTTATGAGATAAAACAAAGTCTAGGCGACAACATATTTAATAAACATACACATGCCAAAAATTATTGATGCAAGCAGGCAGAGCATTTGTAAACGTCCAGACACCTCTCACCGACGCTAGTACAGGAATTGTCAGTGTCTTTATTATGTACGAGTATGTTACAAATTATCAAAATAGATCTCATATTTGATCATATGAAATACAAACATGCATGCGCTACAGGAAAATTGTCATTAAAGGCAGTAAGACTATTACCATTCTAAACAAAAAACAATCGACTTGAATGATTTAAAATTCTCAATTGAAACACAAACGATAGTTACACCCTCGAAGAGAAACTGTATAGGATAGGGCGGCATAATTGGGCCATATTTTGATATTACTAGATATTCTAGTATAGAATGCGATTATATAATATTATAGTTACTAGTGATCGTTATCGTGACACGTTGACAAACTTTCTTGTGTCTGAATTGGTTCAGTGATTTTGAAAAACAAGTTTATTCTGAAGCGAAACTTCTTATGGCTCGTTGGGCAGTACTTCTGAACTCCCATGAAACGAAAAAGCGACATTAAGTCAAACTTCTTTACGGCTTGTTGGTCAGTAAGATTTCGAGGTCCGACAAAACGAAAATGCGGCAGGAAATGGGCGTGGCGATGCAGCTCGGGTAGAATGAGACATGGTAGAGGAATAAAAAGAGAGGGTGTAATGCCCGTTGTAGGCGTTCCTAACTCCGTCGGAATGAGCCACGAGCGGTAAAGAATGCATCATGGGTGAACGAAAAATGCACGAGTTACGTGCATAGCGACACCATTAAGATCGTCAACATCATTGTTACCATTGTTAAGTACTTTGACCTAGACATTACTTGGTAATAACACCAAAAGCATCATCATGTTTTGTATTATGCTAAGTCAGTTTAAGATAACGAGGCAGTCGTGTGAAGTTAAAAGACATTATTATAATAAGTTATGATTTATTCGTAAGCTATATAGCTCTTGCGCGGGATACCGATGCTACATCTCGTGACCGGAAATCAGGCACAAATTCATAAATACATTAAAGAAAAAACCTTCTTGAACGTTTGTTATTGAATTTAATAAGCAAATGCTGAGTAAACGTTTATTATATACCAAGAGTATATGTATCTTATATTTATTTTGTTGCTTGTCTTGCGATTTTGTTTAAATTATGGCGGTTGATGATTCTAAATGGCGAAAGAATGAAAGAAATTCAAATTAAAAAAAAAAATATATATATATTTTAGTTTTCAATTGCCTGCCGAAGGGATTTGCATAAGATGTAAGCAATTTTCGATGTACAGTCTGAATTTGAACGTATGCTTCTTTTGCTTATTCTATTTATCTATTTCACTTATGCTTAAAGGCAACACAAAAAAAAGGCTTAAGCAACTCAATTATCTTATTCTGTAAAACCTTTTTATAAATCTATCCTGATTTTATCTAAAAAAAAGTCAGTCATATCTTCAATGATAAGCAGACCTATGGGTTCGCCCGATTGACGAAGGTGTTTTTATTTTGCTTCTGACAGTGTCCAAGCAAAATCTTTCCTAAACCGGTGGCAAACTATAACAACTGCGCCACAATTTTAAATTACATTTTTCTTTGAAATAGTCCATTTATATCTGAAATCATTTTTTTTTATTGCTCAGATCTAAATATCTATAACCATATTTTTTCTACGGAGAAAAGTATATAAAGCTTATTTTTTATTTCTTGTTTTGTATTTATTATTCAGTTTAAAACAGCTTTTTCTTTGACTAAAAAAATGTGTGGATAATCTGCAGTATATAATATTTATTAAATTTGTATGATTTTAACAGTAATTTGTAAAATCCGAAAAAATAAAGATTCTTGGTCAGTGGAGTTTTAGAAACTTATTATTATTTTATAGTAAATATATACTCTCTGAAAAAATAAACAAAATAAACTAAAACAATAATATGTAGGCATGCGCATGAGAAGTTTTTTATTTTTTATAAATATCTACACTAAACTTGTATATTCATATGTACATGTGTAAATATGCGGGCTTTACTGGCGTTTTACGCTTTTTAAATTGTCGATCTAACTAACACACCCCTTACTTTTCAATTATGTGGGATGCGGGTTGCATATTGGTTTCATCGTTTAAAGTGCACAATTTCATGAATATTATCGTTTTTTATAACTTTCATATTTTTGTGCACATAGAGAAGTATTTAATTATCGCTTGTGATAACTAAATTGATTAAGCTTACGCTGACAGTTGTTGTTAAAAATATGTTTGTATGGATAGCAAATAACATACAGAAAAGCTAGATTTTACAATACCTTTTATTTAATTTATTGTATTGTAACACTTGTTTGTTTGTAGCATACAAATATTTAAACAAATAAGTCGTATGTGCAAACATAGTTTTAGATACGCATATAAATTTATTTGAAGTTAATACAACTTAATTCTAGAGCTATAAAAGAAATTACTCCCAAAGTCGTTCAAAAGTGAATACTAACCGATTATCATAACATGACCATAATATGTAATTTGTAATTATTTGTTTATTAAGATACATAAATATATTGTCATTATGTACTTGTACTAAAGTAAGCATTCATAAGTTTTTAATTATGGTAGGTACCTAGATATTAGTTTTAAAATTATTGAAAACTTCGATCAATAAAATGTCAAATTAAAAAAAAAAAAAAAATAAATAGATTTACTTATATATATTATATTTAACGACAAGAAGAAATCAATGTAGTAATATTGTGGAAAGGGATATTAGTACATAATTGTGCTGTTGAACCCGTTGAATACGAATAGGTATATATGTTGGGCGCATTTCACAGTTACTGAGTTACTGAGAAAACGATTAAAAATTATGGTTAATAGTCCCGAACGTTAGTTATAATTCTAGACCTCTAATGTAGCTGGTACCAGGTGTTTTTTTTTTTTTTTTATTTTTTTTAACAATACGACTTTTTGCAATACGAGTATTATTAATTAATTAATTAATATTAATTAAAAATAAACAACAAAGGCAGAGGACCCTTCCAATCATTTGGCAATTCGACAAAGTTAAAAAAAAGACTACCTACATACTAAAAAATAAATATAAAATAACTCAACTCGTCGTCTCAGTATTTTTTTTTTCTTTTTTTTTTTGTATTGTAATCGTCTATTTTCAGTTTTCAGCACATAGCGCTGCGCTCGATCTACCAATTCTCAGTCACATTTTGCTCACCCTCGTGGAGGTGGTGGTTCCTTTGCGCTGCTGCTTGGTTTCATCTGTTCTACTTTGGTCATATACCTACGTGCCTACATATTTTTTTTTATATTTGTGTTCGTCGCTTGTCAGTGAATTTGCTTTGTTATATTTTTATAATCACGGCCGCTTCACATTTGGAACGAAAAAAACAAAGAAAATTTAAGAAGCAAATATTTTTTTACATGAACTATTTTGTCCTCGTTGGATGGGTATCAAAGGAATGAATAAAAATATTAGTAAGGACTGCTTAGGTCTTCGTTTGCGAGTCAGCGGCCTGCATCAAACCTGGAAGTGGCTGCACCAAACTATTGCTCTTCACGAGTATCTTATCTCGGTCACCTCGGCTCATTCTGCACCAATGCAAAAACAGCATTTCTCTAAGTTTTAGATCGAACGAGCAAAGATATTTGTTAAATGTTGGCGTTGCTTTGATTATTATTATTTTTTTTTTCTTTTAAATACATTATACACATAAGAAATCGATTTTTGGACTATATATACCGACGTGTTGTTTGCCGTTGCATAAGTGTGTACCTAAGTGTTCGCGTTTAGTGAAAAACAAAAAAGACTAAGTTCTGAAAGCGGAAGCGAACTTGCAATTATAAAGTAAAACTAAAATAGTTACTAGTCACCACCTACGATCCAGTTATTAGTATAAAATAAAAGTAATCACATAATTGACACTCTATTTGTGTGCGTATTAACTCACATTTCGCTGATAAAAATACTTTTGAGTGTATTTTCTGTTTTACAAGAGTGTGCGAAGTAATCAACATTGCACACACAAAAAAAGTAAAAGCAAAGGCAAATCATAAAAGCAAGAAAATCAAAATTCGAAAACGAAAAAAGGACAACAATTAAAAAAAAAACGTACAATAAAAATAAAAATACAAAATTAAACAATAAAACATAGTGACCCTTTCGATAAGAACACAACACAGGAAAGTCATCATCTTTTATAACCATGTTGATGCACGTTTGGAGCGGAAGGGTAAACCAGATGAGGTTGGCGAATTATTTTTTGAATTTGACTTTGAGACAACAAAACTGTAGCCAAGTGCGCAAGTGCTTTCTATCGAGTGATACAACGTCAACCACTGATAACAAAAAACGATCAGACACTAATAAAATTAAGAAGATTCCGGACTCGCAGATAAAAAAATCGGTCTTCATCTCACAATCATCTGACATTTTCACCAATTTGGCTTTAGAAGATTGGTTGTATAAAAATTTTGATTTTTCTCATCACCACGTGCTGTTGCTGTGGGCTAATAGTCCAAGTGTCGTTATTGGTCGCCATCAAAATCCATTTACCGAAGCTAATGTCTCAAAATTAATCGAAAAAGGAATTGTATTAGCC